>QEPC01000955.1:176703-204329 GCA_003113815.1 Sphenodon punctatus | reverse complement strand
TGTGAGAGCTCCACTTGTCAAGTTGTGAGGGGGTGGGGTAGAAAAATTGTAAAATAAATACATATAGATTAGATTAGATTAGATTAGATTAGAATAGTTATCTAGATAATTTATTAGATAATGGATAATTTTCCTTTTCCCTTCCCCTGTCTCCCTTAGATTTAGATATTACTTGTGTACATATATAGAGAGATTAGATATTATATAGGTATTCAGGCTAGTCTGTTTTATTATATATATTATGTTATAATATATAATATAATATATATATTATGTTATTGGAATTGATACCAATATCAAAAATAAAATCTTTGTTTGAAACTATATTGATACCAATAAAGACATTGTTATTAATAATGATAATGAAAATGACATTTGTTAATAACAAAAATGATAACAAAAAATGAAAATGACATGGGGGCCTGGTGCACATTCCTATGAGAGATCTTGCTTTCCTTGAATTTTTCCAAATAGTTGTTGCAGTAAAGCTGTGAACCTAGGAATTTTCAAATAAAAGGATTTGTTTTTAGTTTGATAACATGACGGTAGCACATGTTATCAACTCCCAGTCATCGCACTCAGTCAGGGTAGTGAGACTCATGAGGGTTTTTGTTTTGGACTGTTTCACTGCCAATATAGTTTTTCTGGCTCGACACATTCCGGGAATCAGTAATAATGTTGCTGATGCCCTTTCTCATTTCTAGATGGACTGTTTTCAGTAGTTGGCACCAAAGGTCGACAAGTCCCTGATTCAGATGCCACGCGAGATGTGGAGATGTGGAGTCTTGGAGAGCAGATGTTGAGAGGACATAAATAGATCGTTGACTCCTTCAACCAAGGCTAGCTTTGCTGTGTGGTTTTGGGAATTTTTGAATTTTCCTGGAAGGCAATCGGTTTTCCTGGTGGCCCCAGTCTAGATGGAACAGGTTCTAGAATACTTGGTTTCCCTTCATGGTTGGGGTCTGGTAGCAAAAACAATTGCATGCCATTTGGCAGCAATTTCTTTTAATTGTAAATTGAGACACCAACCCGACCCATGTTCGGGTTTTCACATAAGAAGGGTTGGTTGAGGGAATGGGGGTGACACCTGATACCTGACGCCTGGTGAACTCTCATTTATTGGAAGCAATCTTGACCGCGCTGAGATACAATTGCTCTAATTGAATAGAGCGCCCTCTTTTTCAGGCAGCCTTTTTTGCTTGCCTTTTTTGGAGCATTTAGATTGGGAGAGATGGTTGTTTCTTCAAAAAAGACAGCCCATGGGTCACGCTTTGACCATACAGGATTTTTTATGGAATGGTCAAGTGTTATTGGTTGCATCACTGTGGCATTCAAAGATGGACCAGAGCAGAAGTGGGGTGATTTTGAGGTTTCCCATGTCCTGAGTTGTGCCCTGCTGGGGATATGACAGAGTATTTGTTGTTGAGACTGGATGGCCCGGCGGTACCTCTTTTTGTTCATCAGGATGGTTCCCTGCTTAGAAGATACCAGTTCATGGCCTTGTTCCGAAAGGGGCTTTCTGGGTTGGGATTGTCTACCTGGCAATTTGGGTTCCATTCATTCTGAATTGGGGCTACCACTGTGGCAGCCACAAGAATGGATGATAGGGGGATTTGTGCTATAGGCTGCTGGAGATCGAGGAGTTTGCCCTTAATTGGTTTAAGTTTTTTCCCCCCCTAATGTTGAGGATGTTGGAAATTGACTTGTTTTTCTCTACCCATTTATTTTAGGGTCTTTGGCTTCCCAACAACAGATTTGGACAATTGTGCACACTCTTGAGTTTTGGGCCCATCTTGAGGCATGCAGGAGAGGACTTTCACCAAACCTGGGTTTCGAGGACCGAGCTAATATAACCTGGTTCGGTTTTGGGGGCATGAGATGGGCTCAGCTGGTTAGATGGTTGAGGCCTAAGTTCATTGGGGACATCCCCCATTTTATTGTTGCATGTGTGGGATAATGATTTATCAAAGTTAGGAGGGTTAGAGTTGATTTCAGAGGTTATTTCTAGGAGTGTGCATGTCATTTTTGTTATTACAATAACAATAATGAAAATTGTAATTTTTGCAATCTTTATTGCAATAACAAAAACAATCAATAACAATAAAGAAAATAGAAGTGAAAATTACATTTTGTTTTTGAAATAAAGAGAAGGACTGAAAAACGTATTTCTGGATATACCTTTTTTGTTACTTATTTAATTGTGATGGAAATTTGGGAGAATGTAGCCTCAGCTGAGGGAATTATGCATTCCAATAGCTGAAAAGATTAGATAAAGGAAACCGATTTTAGAAGCAATTGAATGTTGTGATTTTAAGAAAAGCTGCATACACATTAATGGCTACAACTTCTTTATCTTCCATCCACTTTGCATAAAACATATAAATATTATGTCCCTCCACAGGCGCAACACTCCTGACACTTTTTAGAAATATTGGATAAATGGCCCTGATGGTATAAGACATTAACTTGAAAATACATTTCCAGCTGTATCATTTTTATATTCCATTCTGTTTACAAGAAATTTGACAGGAATATATCACATACTCCCTGTCATCTCTGTCAAACTACAGGATAATTTGATAAAGGGAACCAATTTTATATGCAACTGAAGTTGTCCCCTTGAAGACCATTATTCAGATAAATAGCAGCATATACAGTGCCAGTCAAAGGCAGGCACCTGGCATGGCAGGGGGAGGGAGGCTGTAGGAGGGAGGATGTGGAGCAAAACAAAAGACTGAAAGACACATTCACTGGCCAATTACTGCATGCTTCCAGCTTTACAGGACCAATTGGTTGTGGCTTCAAGGCGGGCATAGGGGGCGGCCCTCAGGTGGGCATAGAAGGGACATAACTGGGACTTTGGGGATAGCATCCCAGAAATCAGGAGACATAGTTTACACCTCCATGCTGGCCAATTATCATCACAATCGAATCCTGCAGCACTGTGACAGAGGACATAAGAGAATCTCTATTGAGTCCTTCCTAAACAGATGCTTCTCACTTCCCAGTAACCTGTGGGGGGGAGATGTTGGGATGGTCACACAGCACAGAATGAGGATATTTGGTTGACATTTCTGCTGCCCAATTGACATCACAAACCGATCTTATACCACAGTGACACATAAGCGCGCGGGATCAGACAGGACTGTGTCCTTGCCCCCTCGCTTTTCAATTTATTTTTCAATGATGTGGTCCCGCATATGGCTTTGCCTCAATTCTTCCCCCCTCCCCCATTGGCTTCGCACCATATAGGTTGCCTACTTTTTGCGGATGATCTGGCCCTTCTATCTCAGACTCAGAAGGGCCTAAGTAGACAACTTGGCGCCTTTGCATTGTATTGTAGGGAGAATGATCTGGTCCTTAACCTTGCAAAATCGAAGGTGGTAGTCTTTGCTAAATCCCTCAGGGCCAACTGGCATTCTTGGAGGGTCAAGGGAGCCCAGATCCACCAAATCAAAGAATTTAGGTACTTGGGGATAATGTACCAAGCTGTGGGGGTGGTGGGAAAAACACTTAGAGCAGCAAAACAATCCGCCTTTGCTGTTCGGAAATTTTTCCTGACCTCTGGCAGGATGGAGTTCAGAATGGCCCTATGGGCTTTTAATGCCAAGTCCACTGTCCAGGCCCTGTTCGGTGCCGACCTACGGGCACCTTTTGCCCCCTTGTATATTGACAGAGTTCAGTCTTCCTTCCTCAGGGCATTGCTTAGAGCTCCCGGGGGAACGCCGGGGGCTGCAATTAGGCTGGAGATGGGCCAGCGGAGTTGGTGATTTCTGGCTTGGTCTAGAGCCTATAAACTCTGGTTAAGGTCTGTTGACCCACCAGATGGGCCTGTTTCCCTACCTCCAAGAGGATACCTTCAGGAGCCAGTGGGCCCAGAAAATTGAGGCCCATCTTGCTAGACTGGGTTTCTCCCAGCCCTACATTGCCCTTAAAGAATTGGGGGGGGGGTGGCGAGTGAATTCAAATCCAGGTGGGAGGATGTGAATCTCCAGGAGGAGAGGGCAGGGGCGGTGGCTCCTATGCATATGTCCCGTTACTCAAGGCTGGCCCCCCCCAATCAACTCCCCAGCCCAGTATCTGGTAGCAAGGCATACGGCGAGAGAGAAATGGTTGATGTCAGCCGCAAGATTCAACGCACTCCCAATGCAGCTTTGGGTTGACAGATTGGCAGGGGTCCCATTTACTCAGAGACTTTGTCCCTTTGACCAGTTAGAGGTTGAAACGGTTGACCACGTTTTGCTAAGGTGTCACTTGTATGATCAGCTGCAGATCGAGTTTTTACGGGCTTTGCAACTAAGCCAGTTTGGGTGGTCCGAGGATAGATTAACGGAATTTTTGCTTGGGGACTATAACCCGGACATTACCTGCCTGGTAGTGAAGTTCTTAACAGCAGTCTTCCTTAAGAGACACCAGTTTGTAAACTTTAAATTGGCATCCCCGTAGGATAGGGGTGGTTGTTAGGATTCGGCGTTAGGTGTGGGTAATTGCTGCAGGGTTATGTTTGTTTGTTGTAAGCAAAGTTGATAACCAGTATATTCATGCTCATTGATTTGAACTTGTGTGTGTTATGTTTGTCCTGTTCAGCAATGGCCAAAGGTCACGCCTAATAATAATAAAACTTGACTTGACTTGACACAGAAACGAATCCCTGGCTTAGGCTCCTTCTCTGCATATTCTGTGCAGGCATATACAATTGGGACACTTTATCACATCTTTCTGATATTTGGCAGAGATCTTCTTGAAAGTGTGATATACAGCTCTGCCAAATTTCATGTACTTGGACTACATGTTGGACTACAAAGATGCTACAGTCAGACATACATTTATAAGTTAATTGCTTATAACACCAGGATCCTTTATCCAACCCTTCAGAAAGTTGGCAGAGATAGTAAATATAGGAAGGGGTAAAGCCTGCCATGTTTCATCTACATTAAATGTGAGGCAAAGAAGATACAGTTAAGAATGTATATGAAGATTTTTGCAAAATAATTAAACTGCTTATAAACTTTGATTCCTTTATCCAATCGTTTTGGAATTTGGTACACTTAATGCCTTCCATTGGAGGTTGTGCCCTCCAAGTGTCAGCTAAATATAATAAAAACAAAAAAGTTACAGCTGAAAATGTGTTTTCCATTAAAACCAATGGAAAACAAAAACAAAAGCAAAAATGAAAACAAAAATTTGATATTTATGAAAACGAACATGACATATTTAAGTAACGAAAATTAAAAACGAAAAAGAAAATTACATGGGCCCTTGGTGCACACCTCTAATTTCTTCGTTATGGGATTTTCATAGTTTAGCTAAATGAATAAGGTGGGTTTGGACCCAGATAATTCCCCATAGAAAATGGAAGGATGTGTGTTCCCCTGTCCATGTGGACAGGGCAAGGCATAGAGCTAATAAGCCTATTGGGTCTTGGGTAGTCGTGATGGAGGGGTGCCCTTGTACCTCATCCAGTTATAGTTTTTGAGAGGTCTGAACTGTTCTGGAAAGATGAGACAAGCTTTCTGAGTTGGGGAATTATATTTGTTACTGAATTGAGTGACAGTTTGTCAGCACTGCTTGGTATCTGGTCTTGTGTAGGTGGTGGGTCAGCTGCTTGAAACATTGCCTAGTGCTGCTGGGAACAGTGCTTATTTGATTAATTTGTGGTCCAGAATAATATTAAGTTCATCCCATTGAGATGTTTGGGGTGACCCTGTGGGCTGGGGCGATTCCAGGGTGACACCCTGAAGGGGTTGGTGTGCAACATTCCTACTAAGGTCGGGTGGCCTACTAGGGGTGAAGCAAGCTCTACCCCTTCCCACCTATCCAGAAGAAGGGAGGAGTTCTGACAGGCTGCCCACCTGTTGGACCTGTTGTAGGGCAATGGCTTTTTGTCAGGCCCTGTAGTGTCCTGGTCTGGGGAAGGGTTTCTCAATTATCCCCCGGGTGAGCTTACTAGGGGCTTTCCCATTTTGTGCACTGTTCTGTGTTTTATTGTTATTTTCTTGACCGGATACTTAAATTAATAAAGGGTGCTGTCAAGCTTTTATCCAAATACTGATTTTGTGTCAGTCTCATCAGTTTGCTAGTGTGGTCAGAAAAGCCATCATATGAGATTTACTCACACTTTATTGTCAGCACAATTTCTGACTGTATTACATAAAAGAAAATAAATTTTCTGTGGTAAAATTAAATTCATAACATCATGAACTAAGAGTAATTTGGCAAAATATGAAGCATTAGTTAATCTTCTCCTAGGATGGCTTTTACTTTATATGCTAAATGGGTTATGTTTTATATGTGTTTTTTTTGAATGTATGATGTTTTAATTTTCTTTTCTTTTTTTTTGTGGAAGATATGTATGTGGTTCTTTAGTAGTTTTTGTTGTATGTTTTTGTTTGTATTTGGTGGTTATTTAGGTGATGTATGTTTGCTATATGTTTGTGAATGATGTAGTTTTTCTCTGTAATGGATACAGTTTGTGTGTGGCTTATTGGTAGGCTTTGAGGATTTATATCATTTTTGGATTTTGTTAATGTTCTCTATGTTTTGAGTGTTGTGATGATGGAAGAAGTGCAGTTTCCATGTTTTTTTCCCCTTCTGGTGAACTGTAGGTATGTCCCCGCTCCCTTTTGGGGGTGGTAGTTAGGGTTATGCATGATGTTAATGAGTATCTAAGTAAAACTCTATGGGTTGTAATGGATGTAAGTATAAGAATGTGATTGTTGAGGTTGAGAGCTTAACTGTAGGGATGTGTGAACGTGGTTCAGAGTTCGGCCCGAACTTGGTCCGTTCAAAGGACTAAACCCGAACCCACCGAACCTGATTCCAAACTCCAAAATGACCGAACAGTTCGGTCAGTTCAGATCGAGTTCAAGTGGTTCGGGCAGGAGAAATGTGACCAGTGAGTGGCCAGTTGACCACTGCCTGATCCAGGGAGGGGGGTATCAACTGAGGAGCAGACTTCCAGGCACCAGGGGTGGAGAGGCTTGGAGTAGCGGCCAACCTGCCCAATCACCATCCCTTTTCTCCTCAGACCACTGGCTTTGCAGTCTGTGATTGGCCATGGGCTAGGCTGCATGGAGCCAATGGGGCTTGTGGTTGAGGCGGACGCAGCAAGTAACAAAACTCATTGCCCACCCCCCTTCCAACACCTTCTGAGCTAGCCACTGACCCTTTCAGCAGCGTTTCCAGAAGACTCCCTCCCCCAGCAGTTGCTTTTCTAACCCATCCAACACATTTATTTAGTTATTTACCTCCCTACCATTTATTTAGATTATATTAGATATAAATTTAGATTTTATTTTTATTCTTTACCCATACCTGTGTTATTTCTCCCTCCCCCTCCTGTATTCCATCCCTGATTCTTTTCCCATGTCTTTTGATTTACTAGAGTAGCATTAGATTTGATTTAGGTTTTATTTCAGTTACCCCTCCCTCCCTGTGTTTTGTTTTGTGAGTTGTCTGTGTCCCCCACCCCTATCCCTGTGTAATATAATATTGTATATATATAGATACTTAGTTAGTTACTTAGATAGATAGTTGTAGGTGTGATTCAGCTTTATAGTGTGTGTAGGACTAGGTATTTGTAGTCAGTTTTAGATAGATATTCCATTATTTAGTTCCATTGGTTTTATAATAGTAGCAGTTAGTTAGATATTTAGATATATTAGAAATTATTTTTTGGGAAAAAATATATCTTTGTGCATTCAGCCATTCATTCATTCTTTGGGTGGGAGAAATGGAGAAGGGTAGTAGGACAGGGCGAGGCCGGTCTACTACCTGTAAGTCAGGCAATGAGGCACGTGGTAGAGGTGGCAGGGGCTGTGCCAGCAGAGTGGCAGTAAGAAGCAACAGCCCGAGCCCATCACCATGCCCAAGCTCCACAGACCTGCTTTTGGGTCTCCCTCTCCCAGCACTAGTAGTGGCACTAGTGCTGCTCCCAATGGCACTAGCGGGGTGTTTCGGCATCACATCCTGGCAGTGTCCTCCACTGCCACACAGGGCAGTGGAACGCCTGCAGTGCAAGAGGCTGTGACTGTCTCATCTGCAGGTGTAGGTGTAGGTGTAGG
The DNA here is from genome assembly GCA_003113815.1 of Sphenodon punctatus. Taxonomy (NCBI): domain Eukaryota; kingdom Metazoa; phylum Chordata; class Lepidosauria; order Sphenodontia; family Sphenodontidae; genus Sphenodon; species Sphenodon punctatus. The sequence continues at coordinate 196,266 of QEPC01000955.1, read as the reverse complement.
TGCAGGTGCAGGTGCAGATGCAGGTGCAGGTGATTCAGGGGGTGAAGTTCCTCAGGGGTCAGCATTGTCCCCCGACTCCCTCATTGTAGAGGTAATTCCCCCCCCCCCAGCAGCTCAGGGCTGATGGATCTCACCCTGGCTGCTAGAGGCAGGGCCCGATCCCCAGGCAATGGCAGCAGGGAGCGTAGCAGCAGCAGCAACAGCAGTTATAGGGGACAGGGGGAGATTGCTACTCAGAGTGGAAGCAGCATGGGCAGTCCAGCAGCCTCAATCACTGTTTGGGGACAGTGATGCAGAGATTTCTGTGGAGGAGGTCTCTGTATCTGGTGCTGCTGAGGTGATGGCTGTCCCTCCATGAGATGCATCACCAGTGCCACCATGTCCTGCCCTGTCTCCCATCAGTGCATCACCCGGTGCAGGCCAGAAGGCAGGAGGGGCCAAAAAATCATGGGTCTGGAAACATTCTTAGGTGGTGCGGGTGGATGATCCCAGGGAGGTACAGTGCACTTTGTGCAATAAGGTGGTGAAGCATGGGCAGGTGCTCGCCAACCTTGGGACAACTGCCATGTCGAGGTACCTGAAATCATGCCACAGTTCTGTGCTGCTAAGCAGGCAGGCAGGGGAAGTGAATGCTAGTGGGTTCCCGATTGCAGTGGCCAGTTGGTCACCCCCTTCAGCAGCAAGCGTCCTGCTCCAGCAGCTACCTATAGCAGCAGGAGCAGTATCACTGCTAGGGGGGAGCAGCAGGAGCAACAGTGTCAGACCACCATGGAGGAACTGGGGTGGAGGGGGCATCTGCCAAGGCCATTGGCAGCTGGAGATTGGCGTGGCTTTCAAGCGAAAGCCACGTGCCTGTTGGATGAAATGATAGCGCTTGATGTGCATCCCTTCTCCATGGTCGGGGACATGGGGTTTCAGTGCCTGACTGGGTTCCTGGCCCCCCATTTTCAGCTGCTGACCCGCACCACCCTGAGTCATTCGGTGGTGCCAGCCCTGTATGGGGCTTTGAAGGAGCGGGTGAGGGAGCAGCTGTCAGGGGCTGTGGTTGCCACCGTCCATTTCACCATCAACCTGTGGTCCACCAGGAACACCCAGCATGCCTACCTGGTGGTGATGGCACACTGGTGGCAGAACCCAGAGGCAGCTTTGGGGAGTGGCAGGAGGCGTCCTGAAGCAGGGTATAGGTGGGCCCTGCTTCAGGCAGAAGTAATGAACTGCCCCCACACTGCTAGGAACATAGAGGCAGTCCTGAGAGCCATGGTGAGGGAGTGGGTCATGCCAGGAGCACCCTTCACCATGGGGTGTGTGGTGACCAATAATGTGGCCAATATACTTAAGGGAGTCCACAAGTGGGGTGCCCAGAACAGAACCCTGTGGAACCCCACTTGCCACCTCCCTCCAGACTGATGAGGAACCAAATATTGGGGCTCAGGGACAGTGGCACCTGCTATCCCTATGATAGCTATGACCCTGGTCAGAGGTCTGGAAACCAGGTCCTATGAGGAAAGGTTGAAGGAACTGGATATGTTTAGCCTTAAGTGAAGACATGATAGCAATCTTCAAATACCTGAATGGCTGTCACACAAAAGATGGCAAAGACTTGTTCTCTGTTGCTCCTGAGAGCAGGACTAGAAATAATGGGCTCAAATTACAAGAAAGCAGATTTTGATTAAATATTAGGAAGAACTTTTGAACAGTAAGAGCTATTTGACAGCGGAACAAATTTCCAAGAGAGGAGGTGGTGGGTTCTCCTTCGCTGGAGGGTTTCAAACTGAGTCTAGACCGCCATCTGTCTGGGATGCTGTAGCTGCAGATTCGCTGCATTGAGCAGGGGGTTGAACTAGATGACCTCTGAGTTCCCTTCCAACTCTATGATTCTATAATCTTCCAAAACATTCAGAATAATGGTTGCAAGAATCATTCACATTTTTGTGCAGGCTGTTCTTTTTTGACACTGAAAAATATTACATCATTGAGACATAAAGGAGTATTTAAATTTCTTGCAACCTCTCTTGCTATCTCTGTGTGTTGACTAGGAGAAACACTGATGCTGATTGAATTCTAAGATGTTAATTAACAAGGAGGTATGGCACAAACCTGAAATAGGGACCTCAACACATTTCTGTGCATATGCACATTTATCTATACCCCCCGCCCTTTTCTTCATCAATGTTCACATTTCTGCCGATGGCAACATAACATTTCTCAGATATAGGATTTTATTAAACAGGAAAGAAAGTAACATTGCTTATTAATATTCAAAGACAGCTTATGTATATAACAATTTGTAAATCAATCCGCCTTTAGATTAGGAATTACAAATTCTGATCGTTTATGTTTTATTTTGAGGACTTCTATTTTTTCTTTATTCTCTCTGTAATGGGTAAATAGCATTCCAACCAGAACTGACAATAGCTACCAAGGTTTACTGCAAGCAATGGTTTCACTTTTTCTTCTTTTATTCAAAGGCTTAATTTCATGGGGAAACGTTAGCAAAGCTGCAGAAAGACTTGGAGCAATCAAAACTTAAGGAGACTCCATGCAATGTAAAAAAGATCACTGTAATTTGAAAAAACAGGAAAAAACCACCAGAAATTAAAACTAGAAATGCTTTCTGAGAAGGAAACCAGACAAAGACCACTGACAAGGTAATCTTTCTCTTCTCAAAATATATTTAGGCAATAAATGTCCTGTTTTGTCAATGTTACCATTTTAAAACAATTGTTGCCATAAGCATCAGGTATAGTTTAGTATGCAGTGCAGGTAATATAGAAACCTCTATTTTCAAAGAAGGATAATCTACAGAAGAAGTCCACATTAGTGGGCTAGAGGCTATCTCTTAGGGTGTTTTTAAATGAGATGCAATGGTCTACTCCTCATTTGTTAGCCTGGCACATAAGATCATTGCTGCATTTGCCATAACCCCAGGGATATAAAGGACATACGAATTCTAACAAAGAATAGGGAGATGTTTAAGTGTGTAATCTCGTTTAGGACTAGTATATTGCCAGACCACATCTTGGAGGCCTGTCATGAGCTTGTTCAAAAAGGGGTCAGTTTAGCCAAAATTTATGTGAATAGCTGCATGTGGATGGATAATCCCTCTTTGGCTAGTCCTCGAAAAGGACCCAGAAAGGTTCAGACTACTAACTTAGTCTCTCTGCAGGGGGGAGAGCTGAGTTAAAAAGCATGATGGGATAGTAATTCCTAATTTGCAGCAGCAGGACACTTATACTAATCCAGTACCGAAGGAGTTAGAAAATACTTCTGGCCCAAGTGGTAGTCAGAATTTGATGGAGGAGATGGAAATTGGTGTTATGGAATCCCTTAAGAGTAATCCGGATTGTTCATTGGATTCATTGATAGTATTAGGTCAGGGAAGAGAGGGAAAGGTTGAAAAAGAGACCAATGTGGTGTTGCCAAGTGAGGGGCAAGGTGAAAGGGTGGGAAAGAAGGGGCAGAAGACCTCATTCTAACCTCCTACCCGTTAGAGGTAGGAGTTGTGGTGAAGCACCAGATTTAAGGCTCCACACAACAGATAGCGTGTGTTGGGGGAGCCCGAGAGTCCGAGATGGTTTATGAACTAAATCCTCTAAAATCAACGCAAGAGGAAACTAGTCAAAACTGGACTAAATTTTGTGAGTTAGAGGAGTATGAAATTGGAAGTCCTACCCTGCTAAATGAACAATTGAGGCAAGCTACGGGTCGGTCCCCCAAGAATTTTGAAGGGGTGAAGGGGTTGGTTGAGAGGAAAGAGGTAAGTGTGTTAGTTAATTCCACCAAGAGGGTAATAGGGATGCCCCAATCTATTGTTACTTTGTATAGCCCAGGGTCAGGTGAGGGAGCAGTGTATGTTGTCAACGAACTGGGGTTGGCAGCCAAAACTCAGGATTGGGATGTAAAGGGTAAGCCAAAAATAGACTGACTCCTGGACGATGGAGGAAAAAGTCNTTTTTGCTTGGGGACTATAACCCGGACATTACCTGCCTGGTAGTGAAGTTCTTAACAGCAGTCTTCCTTAAGAGACACCAGTTTGTAAACTTTAAATTGGCATCCCCGTAGGATAGGGGTGGTTGTTAGGATTCGGCGTTAGGTGTGGGTAATTGCTGCAGGGTTATGTTTGTTTGTTGTAAGCAAAGTTGATAACCAGTATATTCATGCTCATTGATTTGAACTTGTGTGTGTTATGTTTGTCCTGTTCAGCAATGGCCAAAGGTCATGCCTAATAATAATAAAACTTGACTTGACTTGACACAGAAACGAATCCCTGGCTTAGGCTCCTTCTCTGCATATTCTGTGCAGGCATATACAATTGGGACACTTTATCACATCTTTCTGATATTTGGCAGAGATCTTCTTGAAAGTGTGATATACAGCTCTGCCAAATTTCATGTACTTGGACTACATGTTGGACTACAAAGATGCTACAGTCAGACATACATTTATAAGTTAATTGCTTATAACACCAGGATCCTTTATCCAACCCTTCAGAAAGTTGGCAGAGATAGTAAATATAGGAAGGGGTAAAGCCTGCCATGTTTCATCTACATTAAATGTGAGGCAAAGAAGATACAGTTAAGAATGTATATGAAGATTTTTGCAAAATAATTAAACTGCTTATAAACTTTTATTCCTTTATCCAATCGTTTTGGAATTTGGTACACTTAATGTCTTCCATTGGAGGTTGTGCCCTCCAAGTGTCAGCTAAATATATTAAAAACAAAAAAGTTACAGCTGAAAATGTGTTTTCCATTAAAACCAATGGAAAACAAAAACAAAAGCAAAAATGAAAACAAAAATTTGATATTTATGAAAACGAACATGACATATTTAAGTAACGAAAATTAAAAACGAAAAAGAAAATTACATGGGCCCTTGGTGCACACCTCTAATTTCTTCGTTATGGGATTTTCATAGTTTAGCTAAATGAATAAGGTGGGTTTGGACCCAGATAATTCCCCATAGAAAATGGAAGGATGTGTGTTCCCCTGTCCATGTGGACAGGGCAAGGCATAGAGCTAATAAGCCTATTGGGTCTTGGGTAGTCGTGATGGAGGGGTGCCCTTGTACCTCATCCAGTTATAGTTTTTGAGAGGTCTGAACTGTTCTGGAAAGATGAGACAAGCTTTCTGAGTTGGGGAATTATATTTGTTACTGAATTGAGTGACAGTTTGTCAGCACTGCTTGGTATCTGGTCTTGTGTAGGTGGTGGGTCAGCTGCTTGAAACATTGCCTAGTGCTGCTGGGAACAGTGCTTATTTGATTAATTTGTGGTCCAGAATAATATTAAGTTCATCCCATTGAGATGTTTGGGGTGACCCTGTGGGCTGGGGCGATTCCAGGGTGACACCCTGAAGGGGTTGGTGTGCAACATTCCTACTAAGGTCGGGTGGCCTACTAGGGGTGAAGCAAGCTCTACCCCTTCCCACCTATCCAGAAGAAGGGAGGAGTTCTGACAGGCTGCCCACCTGTTGGACCTGTTGTAGGGCAATGGCTTTTTGTCAGGCCCTGTAGTGTCCTGGTCTGGGGAAGGGTTTCTCAATTATCCCCCGGGTGAGCTTACTAGGGGCTTTCCCATTTTGTGCACTGTTCTGTGTTTTATTGTTATTTTCTTGACCGGATACTTAAATTAATAAAGGGTGCTGTCAAGCTTTTATCCAAATACTGATTTTGTGTCAGTCTCATCAGTTTGCTAGTGTGGTCAGAAAAGCCATCATATGAGATTTACTCACACTTTATTGTCAGCACAATTTCTGACTGTATTACATAAAAGAAAATAAATTTTCTGTGGTAAAATTAAATTCATAACATCATGAACTAAGAGTAATTTGGCAAAATATGAAGCATTAGTTAATCTTCTCCTAGGATGGCTTTTACTTTATATGCTAAATGGGTTATGTTTTATATGTGTTTTTTTTGAATGTATGATGTTTTAATTTTCTTTTCTTTTTTTTTGTGGAAGATATGTATGTGGTTCTTTAGTAGTTTTTGTTGTATGTTTTTGTTTGTATTTGGTGGTTATTTAGGTGATGTATGTTTGCTATATGTTTGTGAATGATGTAGTTTTTCTCTGTAATGGATACAGTTTGTGTGTGGCTTATTGGTAGGCTTTGAGGATTTATATCATTTTTGGATTTTGTTAATGTTCTCTATGTTTTGAGTGTTGTGATGATGGAAGAAGTGCAGTTTCCATGTTTTTTTCCCCTTCTGGTGAACTGTAGGTATGTCCCCGCTCCCTTTTGGGGGTGGTAGTTAGGGTTATGCATGATGTTAATGAGTATCTAAGTAAAACTCTATGGGTTGTAATGGATGTAAGTATAAGAATGTGATTGTTGAGGTTGAGAGCTTAACTGTAGGGATGTGTGAACGTGGTTCAGAGTTCGGCCCGAACTTGGTCCGTTCAAAGGACTAAACCCGAACCCACCGAACCTGATTCCAAACTCCAAAATGACCGAACAGTTCGGTCAGTTCAGATCGAGTTCAAGTGGTTCGGGCAGGAGAAATGTGACCAGTGAGTGGCCAGTTGACCACTGCCTGATCCAGGGAGGGGGGTATCAACTGAGGAGCAGACTTCCAGGCACCAGGGGTGGAGAGGCTTGGAGTAGCGGCCAACCTGCCCAATCACCATCCCTTTTCTCCTCAGACCACTGGCTTTGCAGTCTGTGATTGGCCATGGGCTAGGCTGCATGGAGCCAATGGGGCTTGTGGTTGAGGCGGACGCAGCAAGTAACAAAACTCATTGCCCACCCCCCTTCCAACACCTTCTGAGCTAGCCACTGACCCTTTCAGCAGCGTTTCCAGAAGACTCCCTCCCCCAGCAGTTGCTTTTCTAACCCATCCAACACATTTATTTAGTTATTTACCTCCCTACCATTTATTTAGATTATATTAGATATAAATTTAGATTTTATTTTTATTCTTTACCCATACCTGTGTTATTTCTCCCTCCCCCTCCTGTATTCCATCCCTGATTCTTTTCCCATGTCTTTTGATTTACTAGAGTAGCATTAGATTTGATTTAGGTTTTATTTCAGTTACCCCTCCCTCCCTGTGTTTTGTTTTGTGAGTTGTCTGTGTCCCCCACCCCTATCCCTGTGTAATATAATATTGTATATATATAGATACTTAGTTAGTTACTTAGATAGATAGTTGTAGGTGTGATTCAGCTTTATAGTGTGTGTAGGACTAGGTATTTGTAGTCAGTTTTAGATAGATATTCCATTATTTAGTTCCATTGGTTTTATAATAGTAGCAGTTAGTTAGATATTTAGATATATTAGAAATTATTTTTTGGGAAAAAATATATCTTTGTGCATTCAGCCATTCATTCATTCTTTGGGTGGGAGAAATGGAGAAGGGTAGTAGGACAGGGCGAGGCCGGTCTACTACCTGTAAGTCAGGCAATGAGGCACGTGGTAGAGGTGGCAGGGGCTGTGCCAGCAGAGTGGCAGTAAGAAGCAACAGCCCGAGCCCATCACCATGCCCAAGCTCCACAGACCTGCTTTTGGGTCTCCCTCTCCCAGCACTAGTAGTGGCACTAGTGCTGCTCCCAATGGCACTAGCGGGGTGTTTCGGCATCACATCCTGGCAGTGTCCTCCACTGCCACACAGGGCAGTGGAACGCCTGCAGTGCAAGAGGCTGTGACTGTCTCATCTGCAGGTGTAGGTGTAGGTGTAGGTGCAGGTGCAGGTGCAGATGCAGGTGCAGGTGATTCAGGGGGTGAAGTTCCTCAGGGGTCAGCATTGTCCCCCGACTCCCTCATTGTAGAGGTAATTCCCCCCCCCCCAGCAGCTCAGGGCTGATGGATCTCACCCTGGCTGCTAGAGGCAGGGCCCGATCCCCAGGCAATGGCAGCAGGGAGCGTAGCAGCAGCAGCAACAGCAGTTATAGGGGACAGGGGGAGATTGCTACTCAGAGTGGAAGCAGCATGGGCAGTCCAGCAGCCTCAATCACTGTTTGGGGACAGTGATGCAGAGATTTCTGTGGAGGAGGTCTCTGTATCTGGTGCTGCTGAGGTGATGGCTGTCCCTCCATGAGATGCATCACCAGTGCCACCATGTCCTGCCCTGTCTCCCATCAGTGCATCACCCGGTGCAGGCCAGAAGGCAGGAGGGGCCAAAAAATCATGGGTCTGGAAACATTCTTAGGTGGTGCGGGTGGATGATCCCAGGGAGGTACAGTGCACTTTGTGCAATAAGGTGGTGAAGCATGGGCAGGTGCTCGCCAACCTTGGGACAACTGCCATGTCGAGGTACCTGAAATCATGCCACAGTTCTGTGCTGCTAAGCAGGCAGGCAGGGGAAGTGAATGCTAGTGGGTTCCCGATTGCAGTGGCCAGTTGGTCACCCCCTTCAGCAGCAAGCGTCCTGCTCCAGCAGCTACCTATAGCAGCAGGAGCAGTATCACTGCTAGGGGGGAGCAGCAGGAGCAACAGTGTCAGACCACCATGGAGGAACTGGGGTGGAGGGGGCATCTGCCAAGGCCATTGGCAGCTGGAGATTGGCGTGGCTTTCAAGCGAAAGCCACGTGCCTGTTGGATGAAATGATAGCGCTTGATGTGCATCCCTTCTCCATGGTCGGGGACATGGGGTTTCAGTGCCTGACTGGGTTCCTGGCCCCCCATTTTCAGCTGCTGACCCGCACCACCCTGAGTCATACGGTGGTGCCAGCCCTGTATGGGGCTTTGAAGGAGCGGGTGAGGGAGCAGCTGTCAGGGGCTGTGGTTGCCACCGTCCATTTCACCATCAACCTGTGGTCCACCAGGAACACCCAGCATGCCTACCTGGTGGTGATGGCACACTGGTGGCAGAACCCAGAGGCAGCTTTGGGGAGTGGCAGGAGGCGTCCTGAAGCAGGGTATAGGTGGGCCCTGCTTCAGGCAGAAGTAATGAACTGCCCCCACACTGCTAGGAACATAGAGGCAGTCCTGAGAGCCATGGTGAGGGAGTGGGTCATGCCAGGAGCACCCTTCACCATGGGGTGTGTGGTGACCAATAATGTGGCCAATATACTTAAGGGAGTCCACAAGTGGGGTGCCCAGAACAGAACCCTGTGGAACCCCACTTGCCACCTCCCTCCAGACTGATGAGGAACCAAATATTGGGGCTCAGGGACAGTGGCACCTGCTATCCCTATGATAGCTATGACCCTGGTCAGAGGTCTGGAAACCAGGTCCTATGAGGAAAGGTTGAAGGAACTGGATATGTTTAGCCTTAAGTGAAGACATGATAGCAATCTTCAAATACCTGAATGGCTGTCACACAAAAGATGGCAAAGACTTGTTCTCTGTTGCTCCTGAGAGCAGGACTAGAAATAATGGGCTCAAATTACAAGAAAGCAGATTTTGATTAAATATTAGGAAGAACTTTTGAACAGTAAGAGCTATTTGACAGCGGAACAAATTTCCAAGAGAGGAGGTGGTGGGTTCTCCTTCGCTGGAGGGTTTCAAACTGAGTCTAGACCGCCATCTGTCTGGGATGCTGTAGCTGCAGATTCGCTGCATTGAGCAGGGGGTTGAACTAGATGACCTCTGAGTTCCCTTCCAACTCTATGATTCTATAATCTTCCAAAACATTCAGAATAATGGTTGCAAGAATCATTCACATTTTTGTGCAGGCTGTTCTTTTTTGACACTGAAAAATATTACATCATTGAGACATAAAGGAGTATTTAAATTTCTTGCAACCTCTCTTGCTATCTCTGTGTGTTGACTAGGAGAAACACTGATGCTGATTGAACTCTAAGATGTTAATTAACAAGGAGGTATGGCACAAACCTGAAATAGGGACCTCAACACATTTCTGTGCATATGCACATTTATCTATACCCCCCACCCTTTTCTTCATCAATGTTCACATTTCTGCCGATGGCAACATAACATTTCTCAGATATAGGATTTTATTAAACAGGAAAGAAAGTAACATTGCTTATTAATATTCAAAGACAGCTTATGTATATAACAATTTGTAAATCAATCCGCCTTTAGATTAGGAATTACAAATTCTGATCGTTTATGTTTTATTTTGAGGACTTCTATTTTTTCTTTATTCTCTCTGTAATGGGTAAATAGCATTCCAACCAGAACTGACAATAGCTACCAAGGTTTACTGCAAGCAATGGTTTCACTTTTTCTTCTTTTATTCAAAGGCTTAATTTCATGGGGAAACGTTAGCAAAGCTGCAGAAAGACTTGGAGCAATCAAAACTTAAGGAGACTCCATGCAATGTAAAAAAGATCACTGTAATTTGAAAAAACAGGAAAAAACCACCAGAAATTAAAACTAGAAATGCTTTCTGAGAAGGAAACCAGACAAAGACCACTGACAAGGTAATCTTTCTCTTCTCAAAATATATTTAGGCAATAAATGTCCTGTTTTGTCAATGTTACCATTTTAAAACAATTGTTGCCATAAGCATCAGGTATAGTTTAGTATGCAGTGCAGGTAATATAGAAACCTCTATTTTCAAAGAAGGATAATCTACAGAAGAAGTCCACATTAGTGGGCTAGAGGCTATCTCTTAGGGTGTTTTTAAATGAGATGCAATGGTCTACTCCTCATTTGTTAGCCTGGCACATAAGATCATTGCTGCATTTGCCATAACCCCAGGGATATAAAGGACATACGAATTCTAACAAAGAATAGGGAGATGTTTAAGTGTGTAATCTCGTTTAGGACTAGTATATTGCCAGACCACATCTTGGAGGCCTGTCATGAGCTTGTTCAAAAAGGGGTCAGTTTAGCCAAAATTTATGTGAATAGCTGCAAGTGGATGGATAATCCCTCTTTGGCTAGTCCTCGAAAAGGACCCAGAAAGGTTCAGACTACTAACTTAGTCTCTCTGCAGGGGGGAGAGCTGAGTTAAAAAGCATGATGGAATAGTAATTCCTAATTTGCAGCAGCAGGACACTTATACTAATCCAGTACCGAAGGAATTAGAAAATACTTCTGGCCCAAGTGGGAGATGGAAATTGGTGTTATGGAATCCCTTAAGAGTAATCCGGATTGTTCATTGGATTCATTGATAGTATTAGGTCAGGGAAGAGAGGGAAAGGTTGAAAAAGAGACCAATGTGGTGTTGCCAAGTGAGGGGCAAGGTGAAAGGGTGGGAAAGAAGGGGCAGAAGACCTCATTCTAACCTCCTACCCGTTAGAGGTAGGAGTTGTGGTGAAGCACCAGATTGAAGGCTCCACACAACAGATAGCATGTGTTGGGGGAGCCCGAGAGTCCGAGATGGTTTATGAACTAAATCCTCTAAAATCAACGCAAGAGGAAACTAGTCAAAACTGGACTAAATTTTGTGAGTTAGAGGAGTATGAAATTGGAAGTCCTACCCTGCTAAATGAACAATTGAGGCAAGCTACGGGTCGGTCCCCCAAGAATTTTGAAGGGGTGAAGGGGTTGGTTGAGAGGAAAGAGGTAAGTGTGTTAGTTAATTCCACCAAGAGGGTAATAGGGATGCCCCAATCTATTGTTACTTTGTATAGCCCAGGGTCAGGTGAGGGAGCAGTGTATGTTGTCAACGAACTGGGGTTGGCAGCCAAAACTCAGGATTGGGATGTAAAGGGTAAGCCAAAAATAGACTGACTCCTGGACGATGGAGGAAAAAGTGTGGATGCTTTAAAGATTTTGGGTGATTTCAGACGTTACGGGGCCCATTGGCCCTGTACCGAAATCACCCAATTCATTCCCCGCCGGGGTCACCCCGTCACGCCATATCAGACGTGCCGGGGGATCCCGGCAGGGAATCTGGGAGGTGGCGGGGCCATGCGGCACAACGTGCGGACGCATGGCCCCGCCCCCTCTATGCTCCCCGCCGCCCGTCCTCTGGAGAGACAGGCGGGCGGTGGGGCCAATGCGGCTGCAGCGTCCGGCCGAATTCGCCACGGCCCGGGATCCCGCCGGTGATCCCGGACCGTGGCGCCTGGCCAGACGTTACTTTTTGTTGGTCCCTGCTGGGGATCTCTTTGACCACGCTTCCATGGACATTCCCCCCGCTAGCCCGGGAAGCGTGGTTCAAATTGACCCCATGCGGGTATTGACTGTGGCAAACATCTGGCGGCCGCCAAACAGACGTTCGAGACACATTGACCACAGGTGGGTATTCACCATGGTTCACTGTGATCTCATAACATCTGAAAATACCCTCGGTCATGGAATGTTGCTGGTTAGAAAGCCCGTACACAGGACTCAGTGTGTCAGGATTTTTTTTAAAGGCTTTGATGTAATCCTGGTGCTAGAAACCTGGAGTATGGACAAGCCTTTGTTTGGTGGATATGCAGTTTTTTGACATGAGGCTATACATAGGAAAATGAGAGGACTGCCTAGTGGTGGTACAGCATGCCTAGTTTCAAATATGTTAATGGTGAAACCAGTACCCTTGTTTGCGGATATTCCGGGTGGATGTGGTTGCCTATCGCAGGCTTCTAATTTGTCTCTTGTGTTGGTTTGTATTTATTTGCCACCAAGAAACTCGGATTATTATGACGAGACAGTATGGCCTTGGCTGATTACCTATTTGAAGCAGATCCCTTTCTACTATCCAGATGCCAGGATATTGCTGACTGGAGATCTGAATGCGCAAATGGGTATGAATGACTTGGAATTAAGTAATATCTGGGGAGTTTGGATAAATGATGATGCCTCAGAATTAAGTGATAGATGGGCTAAAGATTCTGAGATAAAGAAGAATGGCATTCAGCTCGCCAGTTTGTTATATCAGTCAGATTTGTATGTCCTGAATGGGTGTCATTGGAAGAACTATCCTGGGGAGTATACTTACCTGTCAGAGCGAGGCTGTAGTACAGTAGATTATATTGCTATTTCTTCTACCCTATTGCACTCGGTGGAACTCTTCCAGGTGGGTACTCTGATGGAGAGTTATCACCTCCCCCTGATCTTGCAGTTGGGTGATCTATTGGATATTAGGAAGGGAGTTTCAGCTAGTATTCAATATATGCCCCACTCTGGGCCGGGGTTGGTAAGAAGGCAATGGGGAGATTAATGGGAAAATGCAGGGACTATCGGAGCTCTTGGCATTAAAGAGACAGGACTTTAATAAACAGACTTGGGATGCGTTGGATAAGGCAGTGAAAGATATAAATTCTATGCGTTTTTGGAAATTGGTCAGAGGTACTGGACAAGAGAGAGGTGTGCTTGATTCAAAAATTTCAGTAGAAAGGTGGGAAGATTATTTTGGTACCTTATATTGGACTTCTGAAGCAGATGCCCCTATGTTGCCTCTGTCCTTATGTGTCCCTGAGTGGGATCCTGTCTCGCCAGAATTTATTGAGGAATTATTAGATAGTCTCAAAGGTGGTAAGGCGACAGGTAATGACTTTATACCTGCAGAGTTATTGAAAATAGGGCATAAATTGTGGTCCCCGGTGCTTGCAACTGTTTTTACAGGAATAAATAGGACAGGGAACATCCCTGAGGATTGGGGACAGGCCATTGTGGTCCCCATTCATAAGAAGGGTTCCTCGGATGATCCGAGAAACTATCGATCTATCAGCCTTTTGAGAGTTGTGAGCAAATTATATGCTAAATATTTGCTCATGAAACTTAATGAGTGGCTGAAGGCAAATAATATCTTGAGTGAGGCACAGGTGGGGCTTAAGGATGGTAGATCGACTGGGGACCATTGTTTTTCGCTGATGCACCTGGTTAGGAAGTATCTGACCCCCTCGAGAGTGTTATACACCACCTTTATTGATTTAAAGGTGGTGTTTGATACAATCCCCAGGGAACGTTTGTGGGGGAAACTTGCCACTTTGAAAGTGGATGCTAGATTATTACATCTAATTTCTAGCATGTATAGATATACCACACTGAGGGTCAGGTTGGATAATCGGGGTGCGCTGTCAGATAAAATTGTCACTGAAAAGGGAGTTAAGCAGGTCTGCGTTTTGGCCCCCACACTATTCAATATCTATTTGAATGATGTGTTGACCGAATTCACAGCCCTGGATCTCCATGCACCACAGCTGGGGGACACAAGTGTTCCTTGTCTACTCTATGTGGATGATGCTGTGCTGCTATCTTGCACACAGGTGGACCTAAGGAGAATGCTGGACCGTTGTGGGTCTTACTGCAGGAGGAACCATTTAGTAATAAATTATGATAAAATGAAGGTCGTGGTGTTCTCCCATAGGAAAGTGACTCATAAGTGGAAATTAGACAACATTCCAATCTCGCAAGTACGAGCATACAAATATTTAGCCCTATTGTTCCAGGCTAATGGAGCCTGGACCATGCAAAGGATGGATGTACAGAATAAGGCACAACAGTTGCATAAGGCACTACTTGCCTTCTTTAAATCTAAGGATGGTCAATTGGTCACCCCAGTGGTGAAGATTTACTCCCACAAATCTGTTCCATAGATACTTTATGGGGCACACCTATGGGCATTAGTGAAGGCCGATGGCTTAGAAAGGCTTCAGACGGGTTTTATTAGGACACTACTATCTGCCCCGGCAGGAGTAAACAACTTGCCCCTGGTGCTGGAATGTGGCATGGTAACTCTCCAAGAAAGAATCTGTAGGGGTGTGTTGACCTATTGGCTTTGCTTATTCTTTAAAATGGCTGCCCCATCGTCCCAATTGGTGCTGGTGGATAGGACCCCTAGCAGTTGGCTGATGGAGGTCACAGATAAAATTAGTCACCTGGGATTTACCTCAGAAGTCTTGGAGCCGTTGGGCTTCTTGGGTGCAAAAAAGATATTGATAAATAGACTAAGAGATATAAATTGGCAGGAAGCCTGTGCTGCTGTGAAAGATAGTAGGACATTGGGAATGTATCATAGGATAGTAAATAACTCTGGTGTGCCAATGTCATACTTAGATGATATTACCACAGTCAAACAAAGAAGTTTGTTCTTTTTGGCCAGAGTGAATTCCATCCCCTCTGTGTTGGTTGAGGGGAGGTATAGAAATGCCCCCCTGGCCGAGCCCCTATGTAAATGGGACCTGGGCTTAGTGGAATCTATTAGTCTTATTCTGCTAGACTGCCCTTTTTATTCCAAACTTCGTGAGAAACTTATTATACCGTTAATCACTGATATCCCTGGAAGTTCGTATGATGAGTATGTGAGCGTCTTATGGTGTGACCATTCTAAAGATGTAACAAGGAGTGTGGCCCTTTTTGGGGGGCTTGTGAACAATGCAAAACTGAAAGTTGATATATAGTGATGTGGACTAAACTGGGTTTGTTATGATGATATATTTTTATATATATATTATTTTGGTTGTTTGTATGTTTATTCATACTTTTAGTATATTTAAATTGTATGTAGTTTTATTGGGGCCTGTTTAATTGGTTCTTTTTATAGGTATATATTTGCCATTGTATTCATTGTGTTTTGGATATTGACTAGTTTTTGTTTGTTTGTAATGACCATGTTTTTTAGGGCTAAATATTCTCAGGGCTAAAAAAAAGTTATTTAAAAAATGAGATGATACCATGCATGGCTACCAAGGAGCTACTCATCCGATCACCTGTCTGAAGATGGAGCAGGGGATGCCCGCTTCCTTGAGCCACACAGCACCCACTCATGGCCACTCACAGAGCACTGATGAGAAACCCAAAGTGCATCAGGTGGGGCAAGCCAAAAAGGTTGCATGGCAACTGGCAGCCACACATCCTCTGCTCACATGAACTGGGGTGGCCAGCCATGCCAGCAGACTGGTTTGCTGCTCGCAGAACCTGCAGGCAAGGGATATGGCCCTTGCAAGTCACGGGAACTGGCCATGAGCACTAGGAAGCCTGGGTTCCCCAGCGCTCATGTTGGGACATGTTCATTTCAAAGGCCGGCCCAGCATGCTTCCCCCTCCCCAATGGTCCATGGCAGAGGGAGTGTGAGGCTGCTTCTGCGCTAACCACACTGCGAGCCACCCATTAGAATCCATCCCCAGGCACTCCACCTGAGTGACTGCTCTGCAGCTGTGTCACTCAGTGGCCACGAACCTCCCTCCCCAGCCTTGCTCATTTTAAAATACGCTTCGGTGGCTACGGAAGCTAATTAGATATCTGGCAGAATTAAAGCTTCCTGGTGAAGTGTTTCAATTGTTGTAGGACTCTATGTGATAGATGTGAAGGTGGGGGCCTTGTCATCTTACTATCCCATGTGTCATCTCTCCTTTCTGTCCTTTTTCTCTCTCACTTAAGTTCTCTCTTTTTCTGATCATTTCTCAGTCTGATCTTCTGTCTGTTCATTATTTTCAGGGACCCATGTGCACTGCATTTTCCTCACTGGAAAATGGGGCAAATGCAGTGAATATGGGTCCCTGATTATTTTGAACATTTTGTATTTTTCTTTACCGTCTGCTTAATTGTTTTGTGTTCAAATTCTGCTATTATTTTGCTCTCTTTTTCTAGCAAATCCCAACTCCCCCCCCCTCGATTTGCCCCCCCAGTAATGTGCTGTTTAGGGTTTCAGATTGGAGTGGCTCTCTGGGAAAGGACACTTGAGCGCTCGTTGCTGACTGCTACAGGAGGGAGATAGTTTTTGAGCCATTAGGCTGCTGCCTGAGCCTATGTTCTAGGATTTGTTAATTGCTCCCCAATGGCAGAGGGTATTTCACAAACGTTCCATGCTTGTGTGAGGGCTTGGAAAGTAACACATAGAAACTCCCAAAGTGAAAATACACATGTGCTACAGACATGCAAGAGTACCCACTGTTTTACTGGCCAGAGTCCTTGGTTCTTCTAGGGTGGTGGTGTAGCAGGAAGAGCACTCCCAGCAGCTTCCCCGGCCTGCAAAAGACGGGCTTCTGATCCATTGTACAGAGCATCCCTTCCCAGTTTGCTTGCAGTAGGCCGGGCAGTCCAGCACTTGAGGAGGGGATCTGTTGTTATGCCAGCTGTCTGTGGTCTGTGACATGACCCGGTACAGTTGTTCAAGTTTTTCTGGAGCAGCTGCCGTGGGTTTGACCGGTAGCCACATCCATGTCTGTGCGCTCAGATGGGTTCAAACTCTGGTTGAAATGTGATCTTGTAAGTAAACTCTTCCAAATCCTGGTTCTTGATTCCTACTCGGATGAATTGAAAACTTCCCAGTACTGGGGAATGTCTTGATCGAGATTTTGATACCTGTTTTACAGACAATTTGCTTACTACAATACTGTCGAGATACTTACTGCTTTGCCATACCATTTACCGTTTTGCCATAAAGTTCTAATTCTGATGTAATACTGATGTCAATTGGCACTGCATTCCATTCTTCCTTTTTTGGTCAATAATTTGGAGGGGATGATTCTGATTGGCAAGGCAACCAATTCTGTTTTCCAGGGGCTAATTCAGGGGCCAATTTTCTGGGGGCCAATTTCAGGACATGGGACAATTCTGATTGGTTTCCAGGAACCAATGGACATATCAGTGTCCTTTCCCCCCACTTTTGCTGGTGACTTTACATCGGCTGCTAGGGGTAAGTGTGTGCATAGCATGAACAAGACTTCTATCTTTGTGGTATATAACATGGGAAATCTACATAGTGTTTCTATCTTTCTCAAATTCTCACATTTTAAAAATCTCATCATGGGCTTCTTTTTCTTCTTCCATTGGGCAGCATACCTGGGAATTACAGATAGGTGGCATCTGGCATGGATTGGGATTTTCAGTCCTCCTTCTCCATTGATGCATTCTCTTCCTCTGTTTCTCTCTGACTGGGGTAGCCAGTGTTTGGGGATTACACATGCCTGGGTGGTATGGCATGGATTGGGCTGTCTGGTTCATAATCCTCAGCCATCCTGACCTCAGAGCAATGCTACACCCTGATTGCACCATGGATTGGGGTTCTCTGCTTCTTTCCTCTGGATCTCTCACTGTATTTCTCTCTGGGCAGAGCAGCCTGCAATTAGGAATGGCAGATGGCTGGGTGGCAATGGGAAGCATGTTTTGGGATTGCAGATGCCTGGGTAACAACCATGCTTATATCTCAGGAAGGAATACAGTAAACTAACAGACAAAAACCAAGAAGTAAAATGGTACACTCAGTGATGCGGTAACCAGTAAGTGGTACATTAACGGTAAATGGTATGTGGTAAGTAAGTAAACTGGGATGGTATTTTGCAGTATTCAAGTATCAAAAAATTGCATCAATGTCAAGAAACAGTCAAGAAATCAGTCCCATTACTCAATATCATGAAATTTCTCACGAGTAGAATTTTAGCTGCTTGCTTCAGTTCTGGTTCAAAGACAGGTTACATATGGCTGATGTGTGACTAATATAATGTAGATCTAATATCAGGTAGTGGAAGGCTTCTTGGATTTCAGTATATCAATGGCTGCTTTACCTATAGGTACCAGAGGATGCTTGTACTTTGCATTTGATGTACAATTCAGTTTTGATTAAAATCTTTGTGAATTGTTATTAATATTCTCAAAAATTACCTTTGATGGACAATGTAGTGCTCCAACAAAGTTTGAGTTATTATGTGACTCTTTATCCCTTAGTATTCGTTATGCTCAAAACCTGCAGCCACCCATTCTGCTCTCCCAGATGACTTCCACTATTTCATCCATAGTTCTGCTATCCAAGCTCTCCCACATACGGAAGCTGTGGTCTTTCTTGTTGGTTTCTAGAGGCGTGCACCAGGGGCACATGCCATTTTTGTTTTTGTTTTTTTTTTTTTAAATTTAAATCTGTCATTTTTTGTTTTCATAAATATCAAATTTTTGTTTTCATTTTTGCTTTCATTTTCGTTTTCCATTGGTTTAAATGGAAAACACATTCCCAGTTGTATCTTTTTTGTTTTTCATTGGTTTAAAATTGGTTTCCTTTATCTAATCGTTTTAAAAATTGGTACACGTAGTTCCCTCCTTTGGGGTTACAATCTCCCCAGGTGTCATCAGAATTGAATAAGGAATCTACCAAACTTACCAGAAGACTATTTAACAGAGTTAAACCTCCCCATGACATCCGAAGAAGTAGCAAAGACTATAAAGGATTTACCAGGTAATAAAGCAAGTGGTCCAGATGGATATTCTGGGGAATTTTACAAACTATTTAAAGCGGAGCTCATACCTTTATTGGTCAGAGTATATGGGGGATTTCAGACGTTATGAGTCTGAAATTCACACCGCCTGAACCACAGTCAAACACGGGCCGCATTTGACTGTGGTGAATGTCTGTTTGCTCGCTGCCAGATATTCACCACAGTAAAACATGGCCTGTGTTTGCATTCACCATGCTTCTGGACCTCCGAACGCGAGGAGGTCGAGAAGTGTGGTGAAAGGCCACCACGGCCATGGTGAATGGAAAGTAACTTCTGTTTACTTACCGTTCACCATGGTCAATGGAATTCACCCCCTCCTGTGGTAGCTGCAGTGGACGGATTGGCTGCTGCCCATCGGGAGGGCCGCCGGGGAACGCAGGGGGCGCGGCCATGCGAAAGCATGCTGCGCCACGTGTCCCCGCCCCCTCCAGGGAGGTGTGCCGCTTTACACATGACAGGCAGCCACTTTCACCATTCATTCATTCATTCATTCATTTATTAGATTTCTATACCGCCCCATCCTGCACAGCAGCTCGGGGCGGTTTACAACAATAAAAAACATTTAAAAACAT
>QEPC01000955.1:153970-176603 GCA_003113815.1 Sphenodon punctatus | reverse complement strand
AACTCTGAACTTCCGAACCGCGTTCGCCCATCCCTAGCTTCTGGGTCTATTCCCCAAAAAGGGAATTATAAGTGCCAGGATAGATACTTGTCAACAGCTTAGGTTGGCGTCGGTTCATACAATTGCCTCCAACTGGAATATGATACAGGGAATGCTAATTAAAAAATGGTATAAAAAACTTTGGATGAACATAACTATGGAATATGTCACAACAAATATAAAGGGAGACCTCGACCAGTACTATCTAATATGGAGTCCAATCTGGACAATATTCAATGAGGTTAATTTAGTGAGAAACATAAAAAACAACATTTGTCTGAAGGAATTTCTATAAAATAGGTGCCCGGTCCATGAACAATGATACCCGGGAACCTCGTGCATCCAACAGACATCCGGAAATTATCGTCTGCATAAGATCTTTGTGCTCCACCATGATCCTCTGCTCCACCCCCATAAATAAGTTTATAACTGAGTTCCTATATTAGGAACATATACACAACTATGTTAGTATCAAGTATGTATTTTTATTTGCTTGTTCCCCCCCCCTTTCTTTTTCCATGAGTTTTAGTTAAAAATGTATTATGTGTTTGTAAGATGTCAGTTGTCATATATCTGTGATGGTGGATCTAGCATCAGAAAAGGAATTACGGACGTTCAGCTACAGGCCAGAAATTGGACAACAGAACGCTACAAGACAAAAACATTGTTAGTTCTTCTGTACAACTTTGGGTGATTTCAGATGTTACATTGGGGGCATTCACCCTGACTGAACCACAGTAAAATGCAGCCCACGTTTGACTGTGGTGCACATCTGTTGGCTACCCGCCAGATGTGCACCACAGTCAAACGCGGGCCGCGTTTGCATTCACCACACTTATGGACCCCTGGACGCGAGGAGGTCGAGAAGTGTGGTGAATAGCCACCAGGGCCGTGGTGAACAGAAAGTAACAACTGGTTACTTACTGTTCACCGTGGTTAATGGCATTCACCCCCACCCGTGGTTGTAGCAGTGGTCGGATTGACTGCTGCCACCGCCCGTCGGGAGGGGGGAGGGCTGCCAGGGAATGCATGGGGTGGGGCCATGCAGCAGCATGCTGCACCGTGCGGCCCCATCCCCTCTGGGGGGGTGCCCCTTTAGACGTTATGGGCGGACACTTTCACCACGGGCTGTGAGGTGGTTCGGACCAGGGCTGGGGGCGAAGGGGGGAATGTCTGTTGGCTCCCCCCTTCACCCCCAGCCATAGTCTGAACCACCCCACGGCCCATGGTGAAAGTGCCCGGCTGTAACATCTGAAATCACCCTTTGTTGTATAAAAAAAAAATGGCGTTCATTAATAAAAAAAAAAAAAATAGAATAAGAAACAAAAAAGTTATAGCCAGAAATATACTTCTCAGTTTTTCCCTTTATTTCAAAAAAAATATGTCGTTTTCATTTCTATTTTGGTTATTATTGTTTGTCATTTTTGCTATTGCAATAACAATAATGAAAATGATAATTTTTGTTATCATTATTGTAATAACAAAAATGACATGCGCACCCCTAGGTTTCCAAGCTACTAGACTTCTCTTAACTCTGGCTACGAGTTCACTATTGCTAGCTGGATATCTATCATATCGCATAGAACACTGTTCCAGCTGACCCGTCTCCTACTATTCCATAATAGTTCTTTCATTACACCACCTGGCCTCTGGTCCTCGCCCTCAGTTCTCATAAGTTTACACTTCTGTTTAGAAGGCTAATTGCAGTTGTCATTTCTTGTCCCTACTTCAGAATTTTTTAAACCTGTTCCTGACCTGAAATTCTATCTGTAGCCTTTTCCTCAGTGGCCTGAATGAATAAACGTCACATCATTGCCCTCTTCCCATGCATGAAAGGTTGAAAATGACAAAACTGATTTCTTAAAACATCCCGCTCTATTTTGCTACAGATCTGATGTTTATGTTTAAAAAAGCAGGAGCCCTTTTTTGAGTTTGAATTTGCTTAGGTAATTACAGGGCACAGCCCCACAATACACCTTTTACGCAGCCTACCCCACTTCAGTCACCACTGCCATGTCATACGCTGCATCGTGTGCCCAGCGGCTGCCAGATATTCCCCACGCCATGAGGCAGGGCGGGCAGCTTGCTGATGCATCCTGCATCCTTTGAAAAAGGCTGAAGATGCAGGATGTAGCAGCCTTACTCAAAGTGGGGTAAGGTTTCCCGGCACACAGTAGTGTGTTGCCGCTTGTGGGATCAGTTCCATATGCCTCGTCATGCAATGAGCTCTGCTGCAGGGCTTTGAGTGGTGGATGCTATCTCCAGTCCCGCAACAGCCATGTCACAGCCAGAAGCGGGATAGTGGCAGTCAGGGGGAGGGGGACAGTGCTGGGTACTTGATAGTCTGACGAGTGCCTCAGCCTGCCCTGGAGCATGTTGGGAGGTTGAACAGTGCCCCTCCCGCCCGGCTTCCTCACAGGTAGGCTGACTGCCCTCCTACTCACCCAAAGTGTGGTGACAGTGATTGCTTACCACAGGACTCATGAGGATTGGGCCTGCCGCAGCTTGTGTGCCTGCACCCTGTATGTTACAGAGTATCTCCTGTTAACAATACAGAATATCTTTATTCTGAAAAGATACACAATATCTTTACAGAATACCTCCCGTTAAGCATAAAAGACAGCCTACTGGCTTATAAGTTGAACTCTAGACTTAAGAGGCCTTTGTTCATTTCCAAACTCCGCCACAATTTCCTGTGTGAATTTAGGCAAATCACTTAATTTGCCATGCATTTCACTCCCCTTTTTATAAAATGGACTTTTATTTGTTTGTTTGTTATAAATAACATATAGTAGTGCTTGCCCTAAAGTCCATTGGCTATTGTGAGGCTATGGTGATTAGGGCCACATAAATACTTATAAATACTTATAAAGATGGAGAGATGTAGCCACAAGTTAATAGGGTCACAAATTAACATGTAAAGAAAGTAACCAGCTACCATATCTTTTTATGCACTTTTTTAACATGAAGGAAAACAAAATATAAACTTTTCATCTTTGCATAAAATATCAACGGCTTAAGAAGGGTAATTCCACAACAAACAATTAATATAGGGAATAAATATACACATTGATACTTTATGCAAGGATGAAAGGTTAATACACACACATATATGTATATACACACACATACACACACCCTTATCTGTCTAGATATAGATATATTGGTGTGTGTGTATTAACCTTTCATCCTTGCATAAAATATCAGTGTGTGTGTGTGTGTGTGTATACATATATATATATATATATATATATATATATNACACACACACACACAAATTTTATATACAAATTATCATGCAAAGAAAGTAACCACCTACCACATCTCCTTTTTATCCACCTGTTCAGCATGAAGGAAAACAAAATATTAGCCTTTCATCCTTGTATAAAATATCAATTATTATATATGTACTAGTGAAGGAAATATGGATAGATTCCCCAAAAAAGTTAAACAGTAGAACATGATTCAAGTAGATAGAACAATACCTCACTCAGTGGGGCTGCCCTTGTTCCTGGTTTGGAGGCTGCAGCTAGTGCAGAATGCGGCGGCCCATCTCCTGTCAGGGACGGGTCATCGGGAGCATGTAACACCTGTGCTCTGAACTCTGCACTGGCTGACAATAGCGTGCCGAGCCAGGTTCAAGGGTATTGGTGTTAATCTATAAAGTCCTTCATGGTCTGGGCCCCTCGTACCTCAGGGACCGCCTCGCCCTCTGCGCCCCAGAGCGGCTCCTTCGGTCTGCCGGGGGTGCCTTCTTGGAGGTCCCCAGTGTTAAGTTAAATGGAGAGGGCATTCTCGGTGGCCGGGCCACGTCTCTGGAATTCCCTCCTGGAGGATGCTCGCTGGCCCCAAGCTTTTTTAACATTCTGGAGAATTTGCAAGACCTGGCTGCTCACCCAGGCCTTTGGGGAGGAGGGGAGGGGGTTTGGCGGGTGTTATCTCCCACCACCCTTATTTATTGTATTTTTAGTTTTTACCCTAGCCTGTTCTATTGTTGTGATTTTATCAGTGTTTTAATATATTTTTATAATTGTATTTTATGTTTTTGAAATTGTTAGCTGCCCCGAGCTGTTCTCAGGAGGGGCAGGATATAAATGGACAAGATAAATATATAAATAGTATCAGGAAAACTTTCAATTCCTTTGAGTCCATGTGTGTATTTTTCCATACAGACTGCATTGTATTTGCTGCTTTGGAGTTAGTATAAAATGAAATTTTGGTCATTTAATTGATGGGCTACATCAATTAAACACAGGGTACTTTTAGACGTTGTGGGCCGCCAGGGCTGCCACACTCAACCATGGACCGGGATCCGTTTCGGATCCCGGTCAGGAATCAGGCTGTCCGTCCTTTAGATGTGCTGGCCTGATTCTGGAGGGGGATCGGGGAGGGGGCTGCGTGGCATGCAGCTGTACAGCCCTGTCCCCTGCTCTCCCCAGGCCACCCGCCCTCCAGGAGACAGACAGGTGGGCGCAGCGGCCAATCTGGCCGCTGCGCCCGATCCCATCCCACAGGCGGGGTCATTATCTGGCCGGGCTGAAGGCTACGGATGTAACCTTCGACCCATCCCGGATTGTGGCCAATCCAACCACGGTTGCGGCCCCATCCCACCACGATTCTGGACTTCCGGGTGGCCAGAGGTCCAGAATCGTGTTCATTGAGATTCATGCCAGGGATTTACTGGGGTGAACATCTGGCGGGAACCCCAACAGACGTAACGGGACCAATGGCCACCACAGGGGATTCATTGTGGTTGACCGTGGTATCGTTACATCTGAAATTACCCATACTTGCTGCCAACAAACTCTTGTTATGCTCATAACAGGGTGAGTTCTAGCCTGACCCTATACTCTGCTATGGATCACGGGACTGGATTTAACCAGGGCATTCTGTGAGGCATCCACAGTGTTAGGGTGAAGCGCCAGGGCAGTCTAAGGCCAGGAACTAATTTTCCTTGCACCTGTGGGGCACCCTGCTGCCTTAGACTGAAACCGTGGCCATGCCTTACTTTTACCTCTTTCTCTGTATAGTACTTCCTTAACTGGGCAGGTCTGAATGGGAACATTCCTTTCAGGATAGCAGGCACAGATTGAGAGACAGATCACCCTCCCCTCCAAGATACCTTCCTGAAGCAATTGTACAGAGCAATAATGGGGTCTTCTTAAAAACAAACTGAACTTAAGATGAAGTAGCAGTGAGCACGTTCACATGTACCTGAAAGTGTCCTTACAAGGCTGGGAGAAAACATGCAAATGCAAATCTCGCACATTTTTGTGTATGTGTGAATGCACTATTCCACATAATTTCTGTTCATATACGGATTTTCAAGGTCAATTGACAGAGCTGGATTTTACAGCCCTGTCATTTGGTCTTGTAAATCTGCATAAAAGCAGAAATTATGTAGAATATCATAACATCAAGGAAAGGGAAAGCTGAGTATAGTCAGACATGCACCCTTGACTTTAGGAAAGCTGATTTTAATAAACTCAGAGAAAAGCTAGGTAGGACCTCATGGCTAGAAATCTAAAGGAGAAAGGAGTCCAAGATAGGTAGGTTTCTAAAAAATGAGATACTGAAAGCGCAATTGCAAACAATTCCAATGTGAGAGAAAATGAGAAACATCTAAAGAAACCAGTAGGAATGTGCAAACACAACGTGGTTTGGTTGTTCGGTCCAGGAACCAAGTTCGCGTTCGGTCATTCGGTCTGGTAACCGAGTTCAGGTTCGGTCATTCTGTTTGGTGGGAGTTCAGTCCAGCCGAATGTTTGGAAATCGATATCGATATCCCATGATAGTGTCCAAAACCAGAAATTCGAGTGCATGCGGAGCTTGTGTGGAGAGAGAGCATGTGTGGTGTGGCTGGCTGGCTGTTTGGTTTTGTTTGGTGTGTTTTGGCTGTGTTGGACTGTGTGTTGGTTTGGCTGTGTTGTTTTGGCTGGTTGGTGAGTTGGTGGGTGTGTTTTGTTTGGCTGTTTGTTTGTTGCTGTGTGTTGAAAAAAAGAAAATAAATGAAGAGGCTTAGGAAGGTTAAGTTGGAGGAGGAAGAGGCTGCCGCTGGACCTTCTCAGGTGGTGGAGGTCGGCTCCTCATCAGAGGAGCAAGAATGCACAGGAGGTGCCACTGCCAGGTTTGTAAATTTTATTTTTGTTTGTAAACATTATTTGGTTTGTCTAGCACCCCAAGAAGGGCAGGATTTGCACGTGACATTCAGGGTCTTTCTAGTTGCCATCCCTAGCACCCCAAAAAGGGTAGGATTTGCATGTACCAGCAAGGGTCTCTCCAGTTGCCAATGCCATCCCTAGGACCCCAAGGAGAGCAGGATTTGCACGTGTCAGCAGGGTCTTTCTAGTTGCCATCTCTAGCACCCCAAGGAGGGCAGGATTTGCACATTCCAGCAGGGTCTTTCTAGTTGCTATCCCTAGCACCCAAAGAAGGGCAGGATTTGCATGTGCCAGCTAGGGTCTCCAGTTGCCATCCGTAGCACCCCAAGATGGGCAGGATTTTCATGTGCCAGCAAGGGTCTCTCCAGTTGCCAATGCCATCCCTAGCACCCCAAGAAGGGCAGGATTTGCATGTGCCAGCAGGGTCTTTCTAGTAGTGATGGGCGAACGTGGTTCGGAAGTTTGGTGTTCAGCCCGAACTCGGCCTGTTCAGATGACTGAATCTGAACCCAAATCCGAACACGAACTGACCGAACAGAACTAGATTCCAAACATTGAAATGACCAAACAGTTCAGTCAGTTCGGATCTCGTTCGGGTGAGTTCAGGTGGAAAAACGTGTCACTGGAAGGCAAAATGTGACAGGGAGGGCGAGTCAGCTGAGGAGCAGACTTCCAGGCACCAGGGGTGGAGAGGCTTGGAGTAGCAGCCAGCCTGCCCAATCACCATCCCTTTTCGTCGCAGACCACTGGCTTCGCAGTCTGCGGTTGGTCACGGGCTAGGCTGCACGGAGCCAGTGGGGCTTGCAGTGAGGCAGGCGCAGCAAGAAACAAAACTGATTACCTCCCCCCTTCCCAACACCTGAGCTAGTCACTGTTCCTGAATAGCAGGTGTTTCAGAAGGCTCCCTCCCAGCAGTTTTGTTCTCCTCAATCCATTGCAATCCTCCTCCTATTTCACCCATCCAATCCATCTACCTCCATATTATCATTTATTTAGCTTAGATTAGATAGATTTAGGTGTTATTTTTTGTTTTTACCCCTCCCTGTGTTCCCTGTGTTCAATCTTCCTTCCTCCCTCCCCCCTCCATTGAATCCTTTCCCTCTCCCTCTTATTCCATCCCTGATTCNCCTGACCCTATACTCTGCTATGGATCACGGGACTGGATTTAACCAGGGCATTCTGTGAGGCATCCACAGTGTTAGGGTGAAGCGCCAGGGCAGTCTAAGGCCAGGAACTAATTTTCCTTGCACCTGTGGGGCACCCTGCTGCCTTAGACTGAAACCGTGGCCATGCCTTACTTTTACCTCTTTCTCTGTATAGTACTTCCTTAACTGGGCAGGTCTGAATGGGAACATTCCTTTCAGGATAGCAGGCACAGATTGAGAGACAGATCACCCTCCCCTCCAAGATACCTTCCTGAAGCAATTGTACAGAGCAATAATGGGGTCTTCTTAAAAACAAACTGAACTTAAGATGAAGTAGCAGTGAGCACGTTCACATGTACCTGAAAGTGTCCTTACAAGGCTGGGAGAAAACATGCAAATGCAAATCTCGCACATTTTTGTGTATGTGTGAATGCACTATTCCACATAATTTCTGTTCATATGCGGATTTTCAAGGTCAATTGACAGAGCTGGATTTTACAGCCCTGTCATTTGGTCTTGTAAATCTGCATAAAAGCAGAAATTATGTAGAATATCATAACATCAAGGAAAGGGAAAGCTGAGTATAGTCAGACATGCACCCTTGACTTTAGGAAAGCTGATTTTAATAAACTCAGAGAAAAGCTAGGTAGGACCTCATGGCTAGAAATCTAAAGGAGAAAGGAGTCCAAGATAGGTAGGTTTCTAAAAAATGAGATACTGAAAGCGCAATTGCAAACAATTCCAATGTGAGAGAAAATGAGAAACATCTAAAGAAACCAGTAGGAATGTGCAAACACAACGTGGTTTGGTTGTTCGGTCCAGGAACCAAGTTCGCGTTCGGTCATTCGGTCTGGTAACCGAGTTCAGGTTCGGTCATTCTGTTTGGTGGGAGTTCAGTCCAGCCGAATGTTTGGAAATCGATATCGATATCCCATGATAGTGTCCAAAACCAGAAATTCGAGTGCATGCGGAGCTTGTGTGGAGAGAGAGCATGTGTGGTGTGGCTGGCTGGCTGTTTGGTTTTGTTTGGTGTGTTTTGGCTGTGTTGGACTGTGTGTTGGTTTGGCTGTGTTGTTTTGGCTGGTTGGTGAGTTGGTGGGTGTGTTTTGTTTGGCTGTTTGTTTGTTGCTGTGTGTTGAAAAAAAGAAAATAAATGAAGAGGCTTAGGAAGGTTAAGTTGGAGGAGGAAGAGGCTGCCGCTGGACCTTCTCAGGTGGTGGAGGTCGGCTCCTCATCAGAGGAGCAAGAATGCACAGGAGGTGCCACTGCCAGGTTTGTAAATTTTATTTTTGTTTGTAAACATTATTTGGTTTGTCTAGCACCCCAAGAAGGGCAGGATTTGCACGTGACATTCAGGGTCTTTCTAGTTGCCATCCCTAGCACCCCAAAAAGGGTAGGATTTGCATGTACCAGCAAGGGTCTCTCCAGTTGCCAATGCCATCCCTAGGACCCCAAGGAGAGCAGGATTTGCACGTGTCAGCAGGGTCTTTCTAGTTGCCATCTCTAGCACCCCAAGGAGGGCAGGATTTGCACATTCCAGCAGGGTCTTTCTAGTTGCTATCCCTAGCACCCAAAGAAGGGCAGGATTTGCATGTGCCAGCTAGGGTCTCCAGTTGCCATCCGTAGCACCCCAAGATGGGCAGGATTTTCATGTGCCAGCAAGGGTCTCTCCAGTTGCCAATGCCATCCCTAGCACCCCAAGAAGGGCAGGATTTGCATGTGCCAGCAGGGTCTTTCTAGTAGTGATGGGCGAACGTGGTTCGGAAGTTTGGTGTTCAGCCCGAACTCGGCCTGTTCAGATGACTGAATCTGAACCCAAATCCGAACACGAACTGACCGAACAGAACTAGATTCCAAACATTGAAATGACCAAACAGTTCAGTCAGTTCGGATCTCGTTCGGGTGAGTTCAGGTGGAAAAACGTGTCACTGGAAGGCAAAATGTGACAGGGAGGGCGAGTCAGCTGAGGAGCAGACTTCCAGGCACCAGGGGTGGAGAGGCTTGGAGTAGCAGCCAGCCTGCCCAATCACCATCCCTTTTCGTCTCAGACCACTGGCTTCGCAGTCTGCGGTTGGTCACGGGCTAGGCTGCACGGAGCCAGTGGGGCTTGCAGTGAGGCAGGCGCAGCAAGAAACAAAACTGATTACCTCCCCCCTTCCCAACACCTGAGCTAGTCACTGTTCCTGAATAGCAGGTGTTTCAGAAGGCTCCCTCCCAGCAGTTTTGTTCTCCTCAATCCATTGCAATCCTCCTCCTATTTCACCCATCCAATCCATCTACCTCCATATTATCATTTATTTAGCTTAGATTAGATAGATTTAGGTGTTATTTTTTGTTTTTACCCCTCCCTGTGTTCCCTGTGTTCAATCTTCCTTCCTCCCACCCCCCTCCATTGAATCCTTTCCCTCTCCCTCTTATTCCATCCCTGATTCCCTTCCCCTGTTTTAAGTTTTGGATTTATTTAGATTAGGATTCTTATTAGATTGATTTTCATTTCAGTTTTGTACCCCTCCCTGTGTTATTTGTGTTTCCCCCTGTGTAATATTGGATAGATAGATAGATAGATAGATAGATAGATAGATAGATAGATAGATAGATAGATAGATAGATAGATATAGTAGTTAGCTTAGAGTAATTAGTTTATAGAGATAGATAGAGATACAGTGTGTTTGTAGGACAAAGCCTTTGTAGTTAATTATTAGGATATTCCATTTAGTTCAATATCTTTTAGAATAGTTAATAGCAGTTAGATTTAGTGTGTGTATATATATATATATACACACTAAATCTAACTGCTATTAACTATTCTCTCTCTATATATATATAAAGAAACAGCCACTCCAGCCCCAGGACCCGCCATCAGGGTTCTGGGACCTACATTACTGTCAGGGAGGGCTGTGGCTGGCTAATATCTAGAAGCTGCCACTCTAGCCCAAGGACCCACCATCATGGGTCTGGGGCCATCATTCCTCGCACAGAGGCGATGTCATTCCACTGCATCAAGAAACAGCCACTCCAGCCCCAGGACCCGCCGCCAGAGTTCTGGGGCCAAGTTACAGGCAGGGAGGGCTGTGTCCAATAACTAGAAGATGCTACTCTAGCCCCAGGACCCACCGTCATGGGTCTGGGGCCATCATTCCTCACACAGAGAGCCTTTTTCTGAACACCCAAACCGAACATGACCAAACCGAACGGCCAAACCCGAACGCGACGATGGAACCAAATGGTCTAACTGAACGGGTGAGATGAACTGGACGGAACTGAACAGCCGAAGCCGAACCACGATCTGTTCGCCCATCCCTACTTTCTAGTTGCCAGCCCTAGCACCCCAAGGAGTGCAGGATTTGCATGTGCCAGCAGGGTCTTTCTAGTTGCCATTCCTAGCACCCCAAGAAGGGCAGGATTTGCACATGCCAGTAAGGGTCTCTCCATTGCCATCCCTAGCACACAAAGAAGGGTAGGATTTGCACGTGCCAGGTTGGGCCTCCAGTTGCCATCCCTAGCACCCCAAAAAGGGCAGGATTTGCATGTGCCAGCAAGGGTCTTTCTAATTGCCATCCCTAGCACCCGAAGGAGGGAGGATTAGAGGCATCATTATAAATGCATGATATTATTTAGGTGTTGTTTATGTATTCCTGTTTCAGAAAGGGTGATTATGGTGCTGCTGGTGCCAGGCGCAGGACGCCATCCAGGCCGAAGTCGCCACTGCTAGAAAGCAGGCGCACGAGGTCCGATGTCTAGAGGTGGTATGACAAGCCAAAAAGCAGATATGCTGCATGCAAGGTAAGGCACAGGGGTGGAACAGCAGGGAATGGATTGCCCTATGACCTGTTAGGAAGGAAGTCCCCTGCAGAGAGAGATTGGCCATGGCCACTTTTTTTCCAGATACACAGCATTCTCCACAAAAAGGACAGCCCCCCCCCAAATGCTCAGCAAGGCCACTTGGGGCATGGGACGGTGGGCATTGGGGAGTCTGAGCAGGGTCAGGGCTGAGCCACAAAGGAGCCTAGGGGGAAAAGGCTACTTAATTCAAAAACCAGTCTGCCGTTGGAAAAGGTGATTAAGTGAAGGAAGTCCTGAAGTACGGGACAATTAGGAAAGGTCCTCCTCCCTGTTTTAAGAAAGCACTGGTGTTTAGAACTTGGACTAGCAACAGCTTCAAAGACATGGAAAATTAGAGCACCCTATGTTTCCCTCACAGAAGCCAATGTCCCCATGTCTGATCCATTTAAATGCTCCTTGGTATCACCCTTCAGCCTAGGGTTCCCCTCAGGATTCTCTTCCATCCCCAGATCACCTGAAAACCTTTCTCCTTTCATGCCCAGATGTACTGTCCTTTGTCTCCTCAGCCCCAGGCTGTTTGTTTACCTTAAGTACCCTCCCTTTCTTGTACCTGGACACACACCCAGGGCTCTCTTCTTTCATGCCCAATTGTGTTCTTTGTCTCCTTAGGCCCCATAATGCATCTTCCCTTTTGTTATGTCTGGACCTACACCTGGAATCCCTTTTGTCCTCCCTATGAGCCTATTGTGTTGTGGCACCCTTGAGCATATCCCAAATCCTTTATCCTAAGTCCTAACTATTCTTCGCTCCTCCTCTGAAATTGAGAAAGCTTTGGATGCAAACACGTGCAAGTCCTTCCGTGCGGGTCTGTGTCTTAAGGGGTCTCTCACACTTTGGTATGCCCCTTCCCTTCATCCCCGATCTTTACTGGATGTCCCTTTGAAATAAATATTCCCTTTTTATTAAACGTTTGTCTCCCTCTCTTTCTCTACTCTTGGGAAGGGTACATAAACCAGACTGTACGTAAACCAGACCGATCCTTGTGGCATGTGGGGACCCCTAGTTCAACTAATTCAGCTAATTCTTCCCCTAAATTTAAGAATCAAGTGTATATTGGGGTACCGACCCCACAATAATCACGTGTGGAAGGGGGTTTCCTGCTAACAACCCACCCACTTGTGGAGACAGAATGCAGGCAGGGCTTGATAGACCATTGGCCTGACACAGCATGGCACTTCTTATGTTCCTATCCTTTTATGTTCTTTAGACCTGCGGCAAAAGAATCAAGCACAGGTCACAGGGGACCACATCAGGACTAATCGCCCACATGGAGAACGTCCATCAAGAGAAGGTGGTGCGACAGGACTCCGGCATGGAGCGGTATCACCAGAAGAAGGGGGGAAGGCACAGCAGAAGGACCACCATCGCAATCCTTCCCCCTCTAGCTCTGCGGAGGAGTCTCCAGCCACCTGTGAGGCTGAGGAGACAGAAGAGGAAAGGGCTTTTACGGCCTAACTGGAGAGGCCCACACAAAAATATCTGGAGGCCTCCAAAAAATACCTAGATGGGCTAAGGCTCCAAGCCCTCACAATGGAGGACCAACTTCTTGAATGGTTCTGGGAGCTCCAAGTTAAGGACCAGAAGGCGGATTCATACGTGGCATGTGGCAAAATGCCAGTAGGGGGCGCTAAGCAGCTGAGCCACCCACCTCAAGTCTTGAGCTGGCTAGGCCAGCATTGCAGAGTTTAGTCACATCACACACTTCATCAGTCCCAGAGCAAAGCCAAGTGGCCCCAAATGCCTGTGTAGGTCCTTTTAAAGAATTCTTGACCTTCTCTCTGATTTGTCCAGGAGGGTCAGCTGGCTGTAGTCCAGCAGCCCCTCTACTTCTGTGATTCAATCATCCAACGTCACCTGTTTCAGGTATAGAGCCCTTCCCCCTCACCACCGTAGGAATTTAAGGAATGAGGAAGTCCCAAATCTGCTTGGTCACCAGCCTATGCATTCAGCAGAGCCTGTTCTGCAGTTCCCATGAAGGGGGGAAGGGAGTCTATGGGGACACAGGCCATTTTTCCACAAGGCATACCTCCGCAAAGAGAGGCAGGAATTGGAATTCCACCGCCAGTCACTCACCAAATGGAAGGCCTCCTTGGCAGGGGCCCTGGACTTTGCAACTCAATGTGGGTATGAGGTGGCAGAGGACGTGATTCCCTTGGCTGCCCCTAGGTCCCGTGAACCTCTTTTGACTTTCCCCCATGTTCCAGGGGACAGGCCCACAGACCAATAAGTTTCCTTTCTTTTTAATGTTTGGTTTTGGTTTTGGTTTTATAAAGTTGTGTGTTGTTGTTGTTTAAAAAGTTTTAATAAAAGTTCTATTTGTTGTTACGAGCTTTGTTTGACCTGACCAATCTTTATCCCTCTGTGCTGAAGTTCTGGCAGGTGGGTTCCGGGGCTGGAGTGGCTGGCTGCTTCTTGGTACAGTTGAAAAAGTCTCTCTGTGAGCAAAATGACAGACCCAAGAACCCTGAGGGTGGGTCCTAGGGCTAGATTGGCAGCTTCTAGATATTGGACAGCCCTCCCTGCCAGCACCCATGGACAGTGGAAGTGGGGCACATCACCCAGGTTTTCCAGGGCAGGCAGACAGGCAGCATGGCATGAGAGGCAGGCTGGCAGGCTGAGGCAGGCTTTGAGCTTGGCAACCTGGGAAGGCAGACAGGCAGCGTGACATGCAAGGCAGGCTGGAGGGATGGGGCAGGCTTTGAGCTTGGCAGAAACCTGGGCAGAAAGACAGGTACCTTGGCATGAGAGGGAGGAAGGCATGCTGAGGTAGGCTTTTTTGCAAGACAACCTGGGCAGGTGGGCGGACAGGCAGTGTGGCATGAGAGGCAGTAGGGAAGCAAGGCTAGGACCTTGGCAGGGCACTCAGATAGGCTGGTAAATGCTATGCAGCATGCGTGCAAGAGAGCCAGTCAGATAGGTGGGCCGAGATCATCTAACCAGAGGCCATCTGGCAGGCTTACAGTTTCCCAATGCCACCCTGCATCATGCGGTCAGTCAGAAAAGCTGTCCAAGGCCATCTAGTATGAGAGAGAGAGAGAGAGAGAGAGAGAGAGGCAGGGGGGGCACCGGGCTTTGGGAGGGAGGGAGAGCACCTCAGCAGCACAGCAGCAGTAGCCCAGATTGAGGAGGAGGAGCCCTGTCCCAAGACTGCCCCAGCATGGGATGGCATGTGCCGCTGCACCATCAATCCTTGTACACCAGGGGCAGCCCAGGGAATCCCAGAAGCAGAAGGTTGACCTTCAGGAAGAGCAACTGCTCCACCAACTTGGCCCCCAGTCTCAGGCGGTGCAGGGAGCAAATGTCCCCTGCCACGGAGAACACCCGCTCGCTGGGGACACTGGTTGGTGGGCAGAACAGTATACCCTTGGTCGCTTTCAACAGGGCTGGCCACATGTTGGCCTTGCCAGCCCAGTAGTCTAAGGGATCGCTACTGGGATCAATGCATGGCTCCTCCTCCAGGTAGGTCTCTACGGCTTCTGAGGCACCATTGTACTCCCTCTGGTAGCTTTGAATGGGCACCACCGCCACCACTGCCCTCAGCCATGTTGCTTGCCCTATTGTGCATGGTGTCATGCTCCCCAGAGTGGCCTGCACATAGGCTGAGCTGCTTCTGCTGCTGCTGCCAATAGGCGTGCTGCTGCTGCTTGTGCTGCTACTGCTAGGGCTGGGGGCAGGGATAGACCCAGCTGGCTGGATCTATTGTGCATGGCACCATGCTCCTCAGAGTGGCCTACACACAGGTCGAGCTTCTCCCACTCCCACCATCCCCAGGGGCATCCTGCTGCTGCTGACGTGCACTCTCCAGACACCCTCTGCCCACCAGACCCTCTCCACCAGCTCACTGTTCTAGTAGCCATAGAGCCATGGCATGTCTGGCGTGCCATGCTGCCCTTGACCCTGGGTCCAGCATGGTTGCCAGGACACATTCCTCCCACTGCAGGAGCTCATCAAACTGTGCCCTCAGCCCTGCCTTCAGCTGCCACGTCAGGTCAAACACCTCATCGGCCAGCTTCTGCCTTCAGGGTCACAATCCCGCCCCCCAATAATCTCATCCAGTCTCCTGTGGAGACTGGACCAGAGGGGTCACCTGGCTGAGGGTGACGGAGTTTAGGGCATGGTGATGGGCTCTGGCTGCTGCTGCTGCATGGTGCCACTCCACTGGCATGACCCCTACTACCTCTCCCATGTGCCCCATTGCCTGTCTTACAGGCAGCAGACCGGCCTCTCCTACTTCCTTTCTCTATGTCTTCCAACTCAAACACACACAATGATTTTATTTTATTTTTTTATTTTTTTACTCAGTTTTTTTATCTAATATTATATCTATCTATCTACAATCAATCTAACTGTTATTAACTACTCGTAACTATTCTAAAACCTATGGAACTAAATGGAATATCCTAATAACTACAAAGGCCTAGTCCTACAAACACACTATAAAACAATCACTACACACTACCTCTATCTATCTCTATAACGAAGCTAACTCCTACAACTATGTATCTATCTATAGTAACAATATCTAATATCTATCTATCTATACAATATTACACAGGGATGGGGGGGGAACACAAAGAACACAGGGAGGGGTACAAAACTGAAATGAAACCTAAATCAATCTAATAATCCTACTCTAAATAAATCCACAAACAGGGAAGGGAATCAGGTATGGAATATATAGAGGGAGAGGGAAAGGATTCAATGGATGGGGGAGGAAGAACACAGGGAGGGGTAAAAAATAAAAATAATGCCTAAATCGAATCTAATCTAATCTAATCTAATCTAATCTAATCTAATCTAATCTAATCTAAATAAATGATAATATGGAGGCAAATGTATGGGATGGGTGAAATAGGAGGAGGATGGCAATGGATTGAGAACACAAACTGCTGGGAGAGGGAGCCTTCTGAAAACGCCTGCTGTCAGGAACAGTGACTAAGAGGGGAGCGCAATGAGTTTTATTACTTGCTGCGCCCGTCTCACTTCAAGCCCCATTGGCTCTGTGCAGCCTAGCCCCTCTGTCCCCCATGTCCAATCGCAGACTGCGAAGCCTGTGGCCTGATGATAAAAGGGCTGTTGATTGGACAGGCTGGCTGCTACTCCAAGCCTCTCCACCCCTGGTGCCTGGAAGTCTGCTCCTCACCGCCCCCACCCCCTGTTCCTTCTTGTGTCAGGCAAGGGTTGCGTTTCTCCTGCCTGAACTCATACAAACTCGATCCGAACCAACCAAACTGTTCGGTCGGTTCAGAGTTCGGATCGAGTTCGGGTTTGGTTTGTTGGGTTTGGACATTCGGTTCAGTCATCCAAACAGACCGAGTTCGGGCCGAACTCTGAACATTATCAAAAACAGCCTACAAATTTAATAAGACCAAAAGGGTCGAACAACCCCTGTCTAATTCATAGTGGCAGTCATTGACCAAGGCCAGAAGTGCAGTCTCAGTGCCATAAACCGGTCAAAAGCCAGATTGCAAGGGATCCAGAAAACTGATCTGATCCAGATGTACCTAAAGCTGCTGAGTCATCACCCATTCAATGACCTCCATAAAAAGGAATGGCTATAGACAGGTCAATAGCTGGCAAGGATGTCAACATCAAGAGATGGTTTCTTGAACATCCGAACTGCATTCGCACATCCCTAGAAACCAGTGCAGCTGCACAAGGAGGTTTCTGATGAGCTTAGAATTAAAAAGGACATGTATTAAGAAATGGAAGGAGGGACAAAACACCAAGGATGAGTATAGACGAATAGCCCAAACTTGTAGGAAAGGTGTCAGGAAGGCTAAAGCTCAGAATGAGCTGAGGCTGGCAAGAGATGCTAAGAAAAACAAAAAAGTGGGTTTTCAGCTATGTCTGAAGCAAGAAAAAGAACAAGGAAGGGGTAGGTCTGCTACTTGGTGAAGATGGTGAAATATTAACAGGTGACAGAGAGAAGGCGAAATTGCTCAACTCCTATTTTGCCTCTGTCAGGTTGGACATAGTTTCCCTTGTGGGAAAAACAAGGGAAACTATGTCCAACCTGGCAAGAGTATCACTAACGATGAGGGGAAGGAATTGCAGCTCAGGATAGGTAAAGAGCTGGTAATAGAACACCTTTTATCATGAAAAAAATTACACTCGAGTTAGCGTGGGTGGATTTCTACCCCAAGCTGATTTTGGCCTGGACATTTAAAGTGTGCAATGAAATGTAACTTTTTTTTACAGTAGTCACACAATCTATGTCCAGCACACACACACAGACATTATAGAGTCTGTTTTATGAGAAATACCAGCTCCACACATGAATAAATAACAACCAACACTACTCGTTTGTCTTTGCAAAAACATTGACAATGAGGTGTTGGTGACTTGTCTGTGGAACCATGCTGGGGTGAGTGGAAACATTCTTGAATGGTTCAGCTCTTTCCTGGCTGGAAGGAATCAGCGTGTGGTTCTGGGGGACTATTCTTTGTCTCCCCAGGATCTCATGTGTGATATTCTGCAAGGACCTATTCCATTCCTTCTCCTGTTCAGTGTGTATATGCAGCCTTTGGGTGAGGTCATGAGAGGGTTTGGTGTTAGGTGTCATCAGTTCTTTCAACTTGTCTTCAAGTGATTTGTGTTCCAGATCCTTTATTATCTTTGCTGCTTGCCACTGCACCCTCTCCAACTTTTTTCTATCTTTTTAATCATGGGGTGTCCTCCATACCCATGTCATCGCTCCCCCCCCCCCCCGAGCATGCTCAGACTGTGAGGGGCCACAAATTGGAATAGGCTTCAAAACTCCATTAGACCTATCTTTTGTATGCCATGTGTCTTTGTTTACAGTGAGTTCTAGGTAAGTAATCAGAGAGACAAGTCACTACTGGCTCACAGTGGCACAGTGGAAAGGTGAGGGTGACCCTAATGCTAAACAAAAAAAGCCATTAGCTAGTCAGCTATGTGTATAGCATGAAATGACATAGGAGTGAGCTTTCATCACAATAACATAGATTTGTAGTAGGTGAAATTGATAATCTTGAACTAGATCTGCTAGGAGTTGTGATCATTATTAAGCCATGTTTGAAAAATAAGTTGATAGATTCAGCATAGCCAGTGCAATAAAGTCCTGAAATTAATGCATGGATGAAAGAGACACATTTTTGTTATCAACTTTGGGGGAAACAGTGGGCACACTCCTGTCAGAGTTCAGACTGATAGATAATAATACAAATCATTTTTATATGATATGCCTACTTATTAGAAGTGCTTTTCTGCTCTCTGTATGAAAGCACATGATGCATTGCTTACTGAAATTTGCTATGGTATGACTACAGTTCTCATTGCATGAAATAATGAAATGGATTCATTACATTACTCTTAAAATATTCTGATTTATTATTAGGATATAATCTCTTAATTGACTTCATATACCCGTCAGATTGTCTGAGATGGATGAAAGATTGGAATTTTTTTAAAAATGAAAAAGAGAAGGAGAAAAGTGTGAGCCACAGAATGGGCCAGATCTCTGGCACTTTAATTGAACTGTTTATTGATCTAGGTTTTGATCTTCCTCTTCCAAATTTTATTGTTAAACAGATGTGTTTCTCCATAATTCAGTCCTGTAATGTAGATATCATGTTCCATGCCAGTGGCTGTCCCTGTCATCCCTTTCCTTTATTTACCTTCAGGAAATGCACTAACTTTCTTGAAATCTACAGAACAAATATTGAAGGTTTCTAAGTATATGTTAAGCCACATCTCACTTGTGGACAGAGAGCATTGATGAGTGCAAGGGGGACAAATAAGCATGGTTTTTCAGACCCTTTTCATCAGCCCGCAGGAGCCTAAGATCAGTATAGCAAATAATACCCTATCTAGTCCTTAACTCCTACTCCCCTCTGCCGGTACAATCATTTAGCATAAACCACCAGCATAGTAACATAGCTTTGACCATCGTGTATCAAGGCACCACACAAGAGCAAAGACAGCAAGGTCTTTTCCTAGCTCTGCTCTAAGAGCTACGAGAAGACATCAACGCTCTTAAGCAAAGAAATCAGAAAAGTTATCGGCAAACACATTCATATATTTGCAACAAAGTCGGTACTTACAGTGTGTCCTTCAGGAATGCATAAGTCAGAATTTCACAAAGCTGATCAAATAGCAATTCATAAACCAACACAACCTTTATAAACTCTTGAATATCCCAGTAAGAACAACACACACTTGTATCTCACCCCTTACAAATTCTGGTCTGGCTACAGAGACAAAGAAGTGCTTAAACAGATATTTGAGAATGCCTTCATTTTTCCACCCAGTTGCGAGCAGAATGATGGAGCCTGAAAAACCAGGACAAAAATTTTAACAAGCCGCAATTTCCAGTAAAAACTTGAAGTAACAAAAGAAATATATAGAAAATTGCTGTATATTCACCCTGTGTTTTAAGGAGAGATTTCTAGTTCATGACCAGAGAGCATTGGAATACTCACAAAGTTGTGGAACACAATAAAGAATGCTAAAATTACCAGCAATTTAACTCTGCAGTTTATTATAGCTACTTACAAGGTAAACTTGAGGAATTTTAAGGTGTGTGTTTTGGCTTTGGTTTTCAAGTTGATTCCTGCCATTGCCAAGTACAGGAGAAAACTTTTTTTTGAGGATTACTCCAAACTGCTCTCTGTCTGGATGATATTATTGTTTGAGGTCAATTCAAGTTAAGATCATTTAAAATTGCTGCAAGAAGTGATAACAAGATTATGTTTGCAAGTGCCCAGGTGGGAGAAAAGTGTCTCCTCCAACGAAAAAGAGTAGAATATTATTAACGTCACAAGTCAACTCAAAAAGAATGTTCAAAAGAATAATCAAAATCAAAAACGCCATACACGGAGTTCCGTCACCTAATAGTGTTACTGAACGAGGACTTTTGCAGAACTGCTTTGTTACTGTCTATCTGCATATTTATATTTATATTGCCTCCAGTACTGAGTAGGTACGTGAATTTATTTATTTATTTATTTATTTATTTATTTGATACTTTACACTCTTTTGCCTCTGGCAATTTGGGACAGCTTTCAATTAAAGATATAAAGTACATCAAAAAACCCATAAAACCAATTTACCCCCCCTCCCCTTACGCAATTCCACTTCCAAAGGCCTCGCAGAATATCCAAGTCTTTTACTGCTGCTGGAGCGGAACGGGAGATTTGCCCGGAGAGAGAGGGCTTTGCTGGGACTCTTGCCCCCCCCGTAGCCTTGTGGCCAGTGTTGCCTTGAGACCCCCACTCCATCCGGGGGTGAAGATTCGGCAGGAGATTCCCCGCTGCAGAGAGGCACCAGCTGTGAACAGGGAGGCCCCGCCCAGGAAAGTTAAAAAGGTGGCGCTCCGCCTGCAGCGCCGCTGTCAGGCGCCCGCCGGAGGGCGTTGCTATACAAACTATTGGGGATCAATGTATGCTGACTGTGGAATTGGTTAAAAAGTTGTATTCCCAGTTAGAGGGGATAGGGGCGAGTTTGGTGGACCAGGGGAAAAACTTACAGCTACTGGTAGATTATGCAGCCTCCGCAAGTAGGGACAGTGAGGCACTGTGTCCCCCGGGATGGGAAGAGGGAGGGTGGGGCAGAGGGAGTATGGGATCCCAGTTTAGACATTGTCCCTTGAGGGAGGGGGGGAGGAGGAAGGATGGTGATGTGTCATCTCGGCATTTAGTGCCTGATAGAGCAGCAATTTCTTTGATGGTGCATCCTTTGCCAAATGGTTTTTGCCCCAACTGGTCCTCTAAATTGGACATTTGTTGCCATTTGTCCGCCATTTTAGCCTGTAACTTCCCTTATCACCAAATATGGGCTTTTCAAATACTCCCTTCTATGGGAAGGGCCTATAGAATGCTGGTTTATTTTCGCTCAAACCAGACGGTGACTTATTTAATGTCAAGAGCAAAATTATTCGCTTCTTGGGGGATTATTTTGGGGGAGGTTTTCAATGACCCAAATATACAACCCCTATTTCCTAGGTTTAAAGTGGCGTCTAAGATTGGCTTGTCTAAAATAGCCAAGATGCCCACGCTTATTACCAGACAAACAGCAGTAACAGGTGACTGCTCGGCAAAGGTCCCAATAAATATCCGGCTAACTCAGTTGGCCATGTCACAGACGCTGGAGGAGACCGATTTGGTGGAAGTACAAGGGGCGCCCGTTGGGATTTTACCCCGAGCAGCCCCCCTGTCCCCTCCTCCTGTAATAGAAGCCATGGATTTGGCGTCTGCCATTTTCTCCGACCTAGCTCAGAGGGGAACTCTGGGAGCACTTGGAGGCAGAGAAGCTTCAGAGCAATCAGGTCGGGATGCTTTAATGCCATTTTTGCAGGTCCAGGGGACCAATATAGTAGAGCGGACCTTTATTAAGGAAGGGACTCATGGTATGAGCCAGGATTTAGGAAGGGGGGATGGTGACGGGCATACTATTTCAGCCTGACCCTTTCCGCGCCAAGGGGTGATAAAAATATGCTCCTGGAATGTGGCAGGTTGGGCAAGTCTGGCGGAGCAGCCAGAAGCCCTGGCATTCCTTGGTGCCTGTCATCTGATAGCTCTTCAGGAGACCTGGATGATTTCACAGTTTTCCGTGGATGATTTCAATAGCTATGTCCTCCCGGCAGTACGAATTACCAGTCGGGGTCGGCCGAGGGGTGGTATGGCCTGGCTTATATCTAAATCTGTACAACATCGGGTGCTGCAAATATTCCTCAGGCCTCCCTGCTTGTTATTGTTGGTTATTGGATTGGGAGGGTGCCAATACATTTTTGCCAACGTGTATATACCACCATCTAATGCTAAATCTTACAGTCCCTGTTTTTGGTCCCTTACAGGGGATGCCCTTAAGGAAGCCACTGATCTGTATCCCCATGCTATGATAATTTTGGCAGGTGATTTCAACGCCCGCATTGGTCCGAGTGATGATCTGTTCCACCTTTATGGTGGACTCCACCTGGTTGGAAGAGGGGAGGGGTACAGGAGTTCTAAGGATAAGGTGGTTAACTCAGTAGGTGCCCTTTTTGTTAAGCTAGTGATGGATATGACCTTGGCCATTCTGAATGGGACAGGGTATGGGGACCCACAGGGGGAGTTCACATATGTGGGGCCAGCAGGTTCTAGCGTGGGTGATTATGTGGCTATTTCATTGGATCTTTTCCCTCGGATTAAAACATTTAGAGTAGACGGCTGTCAGGGGAGTGATCACCTACCCCTGATTGTGGAACTGACTGACCCACAATTGAGTTGTCCAAGTGACAAGCCAGAGATCCAGGGTAATTCAAAGATTTTATGCCATAGGGCAGTTAGGACGGAGCGTATTCCATGGGGGGAGGTTAGTACGGTCTACTCAGCAATTCATGCAGAGTGGAGTATGGAACCTCACCAAGTTGTCCTTGACTCCTTCATAGCCCTGATGCGCGAACTTAGTGCGCTGTTGACCTTTAAGGGCAGGGATTCGGCCAGA
>QEPC01000955.1:140684-153870 GCA_003113815.1 Sphenodon punctatus | reverse complement strand
GCAACACCTGCTCTTGGGCTGCCATCTATATGATAATATCAGGGCTTCCTTTCTGGCATCTTTTCTGCAAAAGTTTCCGGGCAGGACTGAGCATCATTTGCTTTGTTTAGCATTAGCTGATGTGGATCCTAGCCTCACTAGGGCAGTGGCACGCTTCTTAGTGGTTGCACTCGATCAACGTGCACGTTTCTTGAAATTTCAATTTTACCCATAATGGGGTAAACGCGGTAGTAGGTAGTATGTTCTCTTCCCTCTGTAGTAGGATTATATTTTCCTGTGTTATGTTTTAAGGTTCTGTATCTGGCTTATTACTTGTGGTTTTTGTATTATTTGTATTACTTG
Source organism: Sphenodon punctatus (assembly GCA_003113815.1). Lineage (NCBI taxonomy): Eukaryota > Metazoa > Chordata > Lepidosauria > Sphenodontia > Sphenodontidae > Sphenodon > Sphenodon punctatus. The sequence goes on along the minus strand of QEPC01000955.1, from coordinate 153,528 downwards.
TACAACTTCTTTTTGGCTTTGGCCATAATAAAGTAAAGTAAAGTATACTGCTGCTGGAGAGTGAGAAAATCTGGGTAGAGGCGAATTTCTACTGGGAGAGAGTTCCACAGCAATGGAGCGGCCACTGAGAATGTCCACCTCACAGTAACTACCTTTCTACAATGTGGAACTTCCAGGAGGGCACCCCCGGTAGACTACAGGGGTTAGCTCAGAACCCAGGGAATGAGGCAATTCCTCAGATAGGTGGGACCCAGACTGTTTAGGGCTTTATAAGTCAAAACCAGCACCTTGAATTGGTCCTGGAAGACTATAGGCAGCTAGTGTAGAGTGCAAAAAACCAGTGTAATGTGTTCATATTGGCCTGCCCCTGTCAAGAGACAGGCCGCTGCATTCTGCACCAGCTGCAGTGCCGGACCGTTGCCATGGGCAGCCCACGTAGATGTCATTACAGTAATCTAATCTCAAGGTGATAAAGGCATGGATGATGGTGGCACAATCAGAATTTGACATATAAGCCCGGAGCCTCATCATCAGATATAACTGGTGAAAGGCGCACCTGACCACGCCGCCACCTGGATATCCAGGTGCAGCTGTGGATCCAGGAGCACCCCCAGGCTCTGAACCTGAGTGACCAGGGGGGGGAATGCCATCTATGATGGGGGATGCCTCCACTCCCAGGTCACTGACTCTGCCTACCACCATCACCTATGTCTTGAAGGACTCAGCTTCAGGTGACTTGCACTCATCCAGTCCCTCACAGATGCCACACATTAAGAAAGCACTGAGACTGCCGGGCCTCGGTCTGATGAAAACGAAAAGTAGAGCTGTGTAATCAGCATATTGATGACACCGCACCCCAGATACCTGCATGACCTCTCCCAGTGACTGCATATACACGTTGAACAGGAGGGGGGACAAAATAGAACCCTGCAGTACCCCATAGTGCTGTGCACCAGGCCCCTATGTCATTTTAATTTTTTGTTTTTGTTATTAAAAATGTAATTTTCATTGTTTGTTTTTCTTATTAAAAATGTCATTTTTGTTATCATTGTTATCGGTATCATTTCAAATAAAGATTTTATTTTTGGTATCGGTATCATTATTGGTATTGATTCCTGTGCGATTCCCGTGTGCAAATATTTATACAATACATCTATCCTATAATTCTAATATATATAATAAAACAGACTAGCCTAAATACCTATAAAATATCTAAGCTCTCCATATATGTACACAGCTACTATTTATCTAAATCTTATGGAGATAGGGAAGGGAAAAGGAAAACTATCTATTATCTAATCAATTATCTATATTACTATTCTAATCTAATCTATATGTCTATAATATCTATATCTATATCTAATCTATACTACCTATCTATATATAATGTACAGGGTGGAGATGGGCAGGGAAAGGGAGAAGGTAAAATGTAGGGTATGAGGAAGGAAAGGTATTAATACAATGAGGGCTAGGGAGGGTTTTGTGTGTGCAAGCATCACAGTTCTGTAAACGCAACCTGACCAGCAGAGCTTTCACAGAACGGAGAGAAAAAGCCTGGCCCTCCCATTATAACAGGTTACAGTGCCCTCCCACAGAGCCCCCCTGATTGGTTGTGGGAGGCAGCAGCCATTGGGTATTTTCAGATGTTACGAGATAATAGTGAACCACGGTGAATACGCACCTGTGGTCAATGTGTCTCGAACGTCTGTTCGGCGGCCGCCAGATGTTCGCCACGGTCAATACCCACATGAGGTCAATTTGAACCACGCTTCCCGGGCTAGCGGGGGGAATGTCCCAGGAAGCATGGTCAAAGAGAGATCCCCAGCGGGGACCAAAAAAAAGTAACGTCTGGCCGGGTGCCATGGCCCGGGATCCCTGGCGGGATCCCAGGCCGTGGCGAATCCGGCCCGACGCGGCCGCCGCATTGGCCCCGCTGCCCGCCCGTCTCCCCAGAGGGCGGGCGGCAGGAGCGTGGAGGGGGAGGGGGCGGGGCCGCACGGCACAACGTGCCCCACCGGGATCCCCCCGGCATGTCTGTTACGGCGTGACGGGGTGACCCCGGAGGGGAATGAATAAGGTGATTTTGGTACGGGGCCAATGGGCCCCGTAACGTCTGAAATCACCCATTGAGCAATCACAGAGTGCCATAAGACTTCTGGGGCCTGCTTGCAATGCTCATTGGCCAGCGATACATCCATCAGATACTGCTGAGCTGCTCGCCCCTCCTAACACAGACACAGTTCAAGGGTTCAACCCTGTTTAGGGCTCCGAGATGTCAGGTCCCTCCTCCCCTCTCCACATTTTCCCTCCAAAACCCAACTGCCACAGCACTAATAATGACAATGATAACTACATTGTCGCTTTCATTATCACTGTCATTATTATCAGTTGTCATTTTTGTTATTGCAATAATGATAACAAAAACAACAATTTTCGTTATTGTAATAATGAAAATGACATGCACATCCCTGAGGAGGCCCTGGGGAGATGATGATCAGTCCCCCAGCACCACCCACTGAGGTATCCCGGCCACGAAGGAACTGAACCTTTGAAGCACCATCCTGTCCACCCCAGCTAGGTCCTGCAAATAAATCACCAACACCTTGTGTTCAGCGGTATCAATTGCTGCTGACAGATCTAATAAAATCAATAGAGTTGAATTTCTTTTATTCAATTCAAGACGGAGATCACACATCCAGGCTCTCTTCATGCCCTCAGGTCCAGATCTCCTTCTTTCCAGTCATCCAGGTTAGGAATCTTCTCTGGCAGTCTGCTCCTGATTGCTGAGGGGAACCAGAGAAGGATGCCTAGAAAGAAGGAGGTCTGGACCCAAGGGTCTGAAGAGAGCCTGGATGTGTGAGCTGGAAAAGAGCTAACCTGAGACTGTGGTTAGGGCTAGGCTCTATTGTTCGGACTGTCAACTGACCAGAGGCTTGGTGCCTGACCTATGAACTATGTGGGTGTAAATAAACTGTTATTGAGCTTCACCCTGGAGTGCAAGTCTTCTTGGGCAATGATCCTGACAACACTCAACCCATGATCAAGTGGGCCCCTACTACACCCACTCCCAACCCTCCATCTTTAAACTCCTTCCCTTCCCACAAAATCCATACCCCTCCCACTCAACCATTCCTTCCACCCAGCTAAAAACAATTTTAAAGTACTTAATGCAGATACTCTGCCTCCTGCCCCCACACAGTCCACAAATAGCCACCAACGGCTGCTGTCTTTGGTGCTGGCCTTTAGTTACCACTGGCGGCAGCTGCCTCCAAGCCACAGTTCTCCTTATGAAGGAGATGGAAGGTCAATCCAGGTGCAGGTGGTAAGCAGCACTCATGGGCAGCAGCAGCCATAGTTACTCCTCTTGACGCTCCTCAACAGTCTGCAATTTACCCCAACACTATGGCAAAAAAGTCAGAAATATTACTATAGCAATATTAAAATATTACTTTTGTAATATTGCTATTACAGGGCATTGAGGCACGGGGAGATTTGTCCAAAGTCATACAGAAAATCTCTGTCTATACCAGAGGTTTAACCCAGAAGTCCATTGCCCCAGCCCAGTTCTATGACCATAAAATCACCTGTTCATCCTGTTATGATTTATTCCTTGCAAATCTTTCTTCCTTGTTGTATTCATTCAAAAGTTGTTGCATAATGAGGAAAATTTTGGGGATTACAACAAAAATTGTAATTGTAATTGTGGGATTACAACAAAAACTTTCTCAAAGACTAGAGACTTTTTAAAAATCTGATACTATGCTGGAGCTGACCTGCATCCAGTATAGCATCAGATTCCACTGATACATCCACTGGTGCTCATTGATGATACATCTCAGTATGGAAGCCATACTAGTGATTTCTTAATGGAGTTTGCATCACACGTTGCATCCAACAGAAACAATATATTCACAGTTAGAAGAGGATGTGCTTGGCAATTTTTTTTAATTGGTAGATTTCTGAACATTTGAATGGACAGTATGTTGATATCTATACTAGGGCTGAAATGAGATTTTCTCAAAATGGGGAATTCGTCAAAATCGTGGTTCCCAATACTATTTTGGTTGTATCGAGAACCTCTTGATACTCAGTAATGTCTCAACCAACATTTTGTTTCTCGATTTACCAACTTTTCGCTTACCAGGATCCCATTACTGCTTCACCATCCATTTGAAATCCCAAGAAATACCAAAGTGGAGGTTAAGAGGCAGTGGGGAAAGTTAAAAGGTGGCATATTCACACTGTAATTGGCTCAGAAATGCAGAAACAACAAACCTGGAAGTAAAATGGTACCCTCAGCAATGCAGTAAGTGGTAAATAAACAGTATGTGGTAAACAGTAAGCTGAAAGTAAGTAAATTGGGATGGTATCTTGCAGTATTGTGAGAAATGAGAAATTGTATTGGGAAATGGTCAGGAAATTGATCTCAGTTCCTGATATGGTGAAATTTAGTGTGAGCAGTAATTCAGCCTTAATGTATACAGCGTTACAGACCACAAGAAAATGCTTTTGTTTTGTATAAATCTCAGTTCAACCAGCAGCCCCATTACACATACAGAGGTAAACAGTAATCCTACATATCTGACTATGAGATGTGTCTCAACAAGCCCCAGCCATCCATACCTAGACATACTCCCAATTACATACATCTTTTACTGTTATACTTCTCCATATTTTCTGAATAATACAGCAAAACTTGGAATGTCCAAAAACCATAAAAATTCTTGGCATGTGTGGGGGATAAACTTTCTTTTCCAGAAAGTGAGGATTCATAGGTGTGAAACAATAAATTTGATCTATGCAAGAATCTCATGAGAATCGAGAACTCTTAGCAAAATTTCATCAGGAACTTGCTAATGGATTGAGATTCTCACAAGAATCTCACTTAAAAAGAAAAAAAGAACCGCACATGCACAAAATAGTCACCATGCCATTCTGCACATGTGCAGTCTTTTTACAAAATGGCAGCAGCAGCATCTCCACCTATTTGGAAAAGGACTGTGCATGTTCAGAATGGTTTGGCGACTGTTTTTCACACGCACAGTTCTTTTTTTTGTTTTTTTCCCCACTAATCGAACTGGTTGGTCATGGAGAGATGGAGACACAGACGCAGGTAGCGTGGGGGATGTGGGTGGCAGAGACTAGAAAAGACAGACGAGGCAGACAAACAGACATGTGACACTGCACACAAGGCTCTAGTAAATAGATCGGGGGGGGGGGGAAATCTCATTGAGACAGTCTCAATAACTGGGCTTTCTTTGATTCTCATTTTTTTTCTTGATTTTCACTGAGAAGCTTGATTCCAATGAGAATCGAGTGAAAAACAAGATTGCATTTCAGTCCTAGTGAGGAAGCAGCAACAACCATTTTAGATCCGACTTTGATCAACAAGGACTAATTAGTTGGGAATGTTAAGAAAGTGGTTATCTTGGGAGTAATCAATCATGAAATAAAAGAATTCATGTCTTAAGATTTCCGAAGATGGAGATTGGCAAAGTACAGGGAATGGATTTCAGGAAAGCAGACTTCAGCAAACTTGGAGTGGTAGTAAGCAAGATTCTATGGACAAAAAATAACTAAATGAAATTCAAGAGAGACTTGAAGGAAAGGGAAATTCTAAAACAAATGATATTGGAGGAAAGAATCAAAAAGGCCAACATGGTTCCAGAAAGATCTTTTGAATTGCCAGAAAACCAAAAGGAAAGCATACAGGAAGAAGAATGAAGGATGTGCTGCTAAGGGTGAGTATATCAAGTAATAGCCTAATAATGTTGGGACGATCAGGAAGACAAAATCATATAATGTGATTCAACTAGAGAAGAATGTCAGAAACAAGAAGGGGTTCTCCCAACATATCAAATTTTAGAGGAAGACTAAGGAAGTTGTGGGTATGCTAATCAACAGGGAAGGTGTGATGCAAAGATGGACAAATTACTCAATAGCTACTTTAGTTCAGTCTTTCAAAAATGGGTGCACTTTGGTAGATATTTAGCAAAGATGACATGAACAAATAGTGCAAGGGGATGCAGGTCAAGATTACTAAAGAATGTCTCAAAGAATACTCTGCTACCATGAATGAAGTTAAATTAGTGGGGCCTGATGAACTGCATCCTCTGATCCAAGGAATTATCTGAAGAAATCTCAGAACAACTAACAATTATCTTTGCAAACTGATAGAAAACAAGCAAGTCCCAACAGACCAGTAAGATTCCAAGAGGAAAAAAAAAAAGCACTGATGGAATTATAGCACAGTTGGCCTGACTTCAGTACCCAAGAAGATATTGGAACAAATTATTTAAAAATATCCATTTGTGAGCACCTTGAGGTAAATGGAATTTTTTTTAGTAACCAACGTAGTTTTTAAAAGAACTAATCATGCCAGATCAATATTGAATTTGTTTCTTTTTTGACAGGGTAACAGGATTAGTAAACAAGGGGAATGCAGGAGACATAATATACCTAGACTTTATTGAGTCTTTTGACATAGTGTTGCATGACATTCTCATAGGAGATATATGATCTGGAAAGAACTACCAATAGGTGAGTTCACAATTGATTGTAAAGGGACAGTCAAGGAGTAATAATGAATGGGTTAATATTGAACTGGGAAGATGTATCAAATGGAGTTCTGTAGATCTCTACTGGGTCTAGTCCTCTTCAACATTTTCATTAATGATTTGGAGGTAGGAGTAAAGAGTACACTCATCAAATTTGCCAATGACACAAAACATCACATCGCAGAGCCCCTTGGTTCACTGAGGCACTGCAGTTGTTGATGCATGAAGGGTGGTGGTTGGAGCGACGGTCTCATGCTGAAGCCGACTGATTGCATCAAACCTAGGTTACAAGCCTATGTGGTAGCTGTATGGGCAAGAAAGAAGGAGACAGTGGTTTGGCCCCTGCTCAGAAAGCCATCTTTGGATGTTGACACCCTTGCCAGTTATTAGCCTGTCTCTAACCTTCCCTTTTTAGGGAAGGTTATTGAACGGGTAGTGCCTCAGCAGCTTCAGGAGCATCTGGACAGACTCAGTTTTCTGGATCCCTCGCAGTTCGGCTTTTGTCCAGGCTATGGCACTGAGACTGCATTGGTGGTTCTGGTCAATGTCCTTTGCCGGGAGTTAGACCAGGGCCATATGACCCTGTTGATTTTGTTAGATCTATCGGCTGCTTTTGATATTTTTGACCATGAGTTGTTGGTGATGCATCTGTGGGACCAATCAGGGATTGGTGGGACTGTTCTTGAATGATTCTGTTTGTTCCTCTCAGGGAGAACCCAGCAGGTGGTGCTTGGAGAACATTTTTCATCTCCCCTGGACCGCTTGTGTGGAGTCCCACAGGGTTCTATTCTTTCCCCTCTCCTGTTCAACGTGTATATGCAGCTATTGGGCGAAATCGTCCAGAGTACTGGAGTTTGGTGCCATCAATATGTTGATGACACCAACTCTATCTCTCCTTTTCATTGGACCCAGGCCCTTCAGTCTCAGTGCTTACACAATGTCTGGTGGCTATGGGTAGGGATAGGTGAACGCGGTTCGGATGTTCGGAGTTCAAGCTGAATTCAGCCTGTTCAGACGACTGAACCGAACGTCCAAACCGAACCCTCGAATGGCTGAACAGTTCGGAAAATTTTGGATGAGTTCGGGGGTGGGAAAGATGTGACTGGAAGGTGGGAAAAACATGACTGAAAGTGGGAGGCAGCTGAGGAGCAGACTTCCTGGCATCAGGGGTGGAGACCAGGGGTGATTTAAGGGTAAAAAAAAAAAAAAATTGAATTCGGTTTCGGTATCGATAGCGCTATTTTCGGTTGTTCGGCGAAGTTCGGCCGAACCAAACTCTACCGAACCGAACAGCCGAACCCGAACTCGGATTTTAGACTGAACAACCGAACATCTGAACATCCAAACTGCTTTCTGTTCGCCCATCCCTAGCTATGGGAGACTGGATGAGGGCGAGTCAACTGAGGCTGAATCCCGACAAGATGGAGGTGACGTTAGTGGGGAAGGCGATGGATGTGGTGTCCCCCATCATTGATGGGTTCCACCCCCCATTAGTACCTCATATCAAGAGTCTGGGAGTGCTTCTTGACTCACAGCTCCACCTCGGTGCCCAGGTTCGCCAGTTACATTTAGTGTGTCGGCTTTGGTCATATATCTCAGACTCTGATCTGGCCACTATCATTCATGCTTTCGTTACCTCAAGATTGGACTATTGTAACATGCTCTACATGGAGCTGGTTCGGAGACTGCAGCTGGTGCAGAATGCAGCAGTCCGCCACCTTATGGGGATGGGCTGCCGTGAGCACATTAAACCAGTAATCCGGTCTCTGCACTGGCTGCAATAGCACTATTTTTGGTTGTTTGGCCAAGTTCAGCTGAACCAAACTCTGCCGAACTGAACATCCTAACCCGAACTCGGATTTCGGACTGAACGACCGAACGTCTGAACATCCAAACGCCGTTCTGTTCGCCCATCCCTAGCTATGGGAGACTGGATGAGGGCGAGTCAACTGAGGCTGAATCCCGACAAGACGGAGGTGATGTTAGTGGGGAAGGCGATGGATGTGGCATCCCCCATCATTGATGGGGTCCGCCCCCCATTAGTACCTCAGGTCAAAAGTCTGGGAGTGCTTCTTGACTCGCAGCTCCACCTCGATGCCCAGGTTGGGACTGTGGCGAGGAATGCTTTTCGTCAGTTACATTTAGTGCGTCGGCTTCGGCCATATATCTCAGACTTTGATCTGGCCACTATCATTCATACTTTCATTACCTCAAGATTGGACTATTGTAACACGCTCTACATGGAGCTGGTTCAGAGATTGCAGCTGGTGCAGAATGCACCGGCCCACCTCCTTATGGGGATGGGCTGCCGGGAGCACATTAAACCAGTAATCCTGTCTCTGCATTGGCTGCTTATAATCTTCCAGGACTGATTCGAGGTGCTGGTTCTTACCTGTAAAGTCCTATATGGCTTGGGCCCTACCTATCTGTGAGACTGCCTCACTCCCTGTGCCCTTAACCAGCTCCTGAAGTCATCTGGGAGTGCCCTTCTTGAGGTCCCTCAAGTACTTAGGGGGGCTACTATGGAGAGGGCATTCTCAGTGGCCACTCCATGGCTGTAGAATGCCCTCCCGGTGGAGACCCGGATCTTCCTTTGTTTTGGTGCCAATGTAAAACCTAGCTGTTTCCCTCAGGCCTTTGGCGAGGGGAAGGGTGGAGGGTGAGTTGTTTAGGAGGATGGGGTGTGGTGTTTTAATTATGGGGGAAGTGATGTTTCCCTTTTACTTATGGTTTTATCTTGTTGTTGTTGTTTTATATATGTTTTTATTCTTGTAAGCCAACCCGGGCTGCCTATTGCAGGAGGGGTGGGGTACTAAATTTGAAAGATAAATAAACAAATAAAAAATAAATAAATAAAACTTGGATTTCCACACATTGTGGAGGATAAGATTAGAATATAAAATAATCTAGTTAAACTAGCACCTGGCCTTTAAGAAACAAAGGATGTTTCTAAACAAGCAGGGCTGGGGCGTGGGTTCATGTCTGCCGAGTGGATCAGCCATGGAGCATCCACACATGTGGATTCAAATGGGTGGTACCCAAGAAGTCCATGGCCCCACCCACTCCTCCATCTGCCAGCCGCAGCCACAGTTCGAATGGACAGTCATTCCACCAGCCAGGCCAAGAACTGCTCAGTCCCCCCACATTAACATGCCCCCACTGCACGATATAAAAACATAGCAGTTCATGAGCATGTGAAGCCATTGTCCGCCCTCAGCAGGAATCTGGTAGGATGGGGGAGAAGGGACAGGGGAAGGCAGGTCCAAGCAGCCGCTGTGGTGCACAGTGCTGGATGACAAGGGCACTGGGTGAAAACACAAAATCCTGAGTCATGTCATATAACCTATGAGCAGCTCAGGAACACAAGGGGAAATGCATCAGGGAGACCGAGGGATCACAGCCTCTGGAGTGGGAATGATGAACCCCGTCCTGTAAATAGAATGACTGTAACAAAGTGAGCAGGAAGCAGAAACCTCCCCATAGAGCTGCGTGCCCACAAAACCACACTGAAACACTCCAGCTTTTAGAATGGATTGGAGTTCCATCCCTGCCTAGAGACCTCCTACAAAGACAGCCTGAACCCCAAAATTGTTGGGCAGCACTGTGATAGATTGAGCAGGACTTTGCCTTGGAAAGGCTTCCTCTCTAGCCTCTGACAAATCACCTACATGCTCTTGGTCCCCAGTGCCCCATCTCCCTGACTCCTGCTGACCGTAGGCCCATGGGGTCGAGTAGCCCAGAGTTGCAGAGTGGTTAGCTCAAATCCTTGGATATGGAAGAAGGATAGGGTTTTCCTGGATAGACAGAGTCAGGCATCCCTGGAGGTCTAAGGGACCACACACACACCACTGTAGTAAAGGAAAAGCAGTTTATTCTAACAAAGTATAAGAACAAGGACAACTGGTGAGAAAGGTCTGGCAAGAAGATGGCAAGGAAAGGCATCCAAATAAACGTAAAGAGCAAACACGCAAGCTGCTGATTCCACTCAGTTCCTTATCTGGCTCTCCCTAAACTCGGTATATGCATGACCCTTTATCCCATGGCCAGGTTGTCTCCTTTCCTCTGTTGCAGCTGGTCCCCTTGGGTGTCAGGTTGAAGAACGATAGTATCCTATGGGGAGAAGGGATCTCATAACGCTCCCTAACCTGGGACTGGAATCTGCTAAAAAGGTCCCCATCTAGATACCTCTGGGTGCAGACAGGTGCTTCCCCAGCCCTCTTATGGCAAAACTCAGCTGGCTGGGTACTTTTGCAGTCCCATTGAGAAGAGCTTTAGTGTTATTAGCACCCATTGTCCTACCCTGACCTGCCCCATAAGTTATAACTTCCACAAGCACACAGGTGGGTTTAATTTTCTTAATTGTGCCCTCTACCCCTACTCAAGAGTACAATGCCATGTGCCTTATTCAAATGCAGAGGATATAACAATCCATGACACCAGTCATAGCCATTCAAGAGTATACAATGCCCAAACACGTAGTGTGTCCACTCCCATCCCCTGTCTGGTGACTGACAGACTCACACAGGCAACACACAGCACAATGTCCAAGGGATGGGGTGGTCGCAGCATAGGGACTGGGATGGCGCAGTCCAAAGGGAAAGTCCCACATACAGGAATATGGGAGATTGGGGGGACAGTCACCAAGCATTGTTCCAAAGCTGGGTCAAGGCAGTGTTGGATCCGGAATCAGGAACCTTGCACCCTCCATACACCGCCCATGCCACCATCCCTCTCTGGTATCCTTGTGCCCAAATATGTTGATTCACCATGGAGTTCATGTCATTGTGACCCTTGCTGCACAGAGTGAGCTGAACTTCCACCTGAGACCAGATCTCATACAGGGCAACCATCTCATCTGCAGTAGGCTCCATGGTCAGTTAGGGACGCCCAGCTGGGGCCATGAGTAAACACAGCTCACAAATGTGGTCCTGGCACTCATCCCATCATCTTCAGCAACCTCTGGCATGCATCAGAATGGTCACCAAGATGATGGGGAGGGGAGCCCCCCCCCTTCCAAATGACACATGCACAACTCAGGGAGGCTGCAAATCTCCTGCAAAGCAATGCAATCACTCACCTCCCATGGTAGTAAGATCTTGTCAGATGCCCATCTACAGCAGGCCCGCCCCTAGTCATCTCCCTGCCATGAACATGTGCCCAATTTGTGAAAAGTTAATGTATCTAGTACAGAAATACAATTCTTCCACACAAAGGTACTTGGTGTCAATAGTACCCCATTAACAGGAACTGTTGGAGTCTGAATCCTTGTTTGATAATTGTAATAAGCAGTTGCTCCCCCCCACCCCCAAACCTGGCTTTCCCCCAGGGGCTGAATTGACCCCGTATTTTTCCATGGTAAATAATGGGGGATGGAAATGACCCCATATACCTACATTATTTTTCCCCCTTTGGGACCAGGTTGACCCCCAAAATCCTTGGGAGGGATAAGATTAATTCGTAAATGTATTCAGAGACTGAAAGGAGCATTACATACAGCAGCCTGCTCATTAAGTGGTGTATGATGCCGGACATTTATTATACAACAGCTATACAATGTGCACAACCAACCTTTCCAAGTGGAGTTGTGAGGTGTTGCCTTTGACTTGCAAATCCCCAAATGCTGTGCAACTTGAGAAGTCTCCTAATTTCCACCATTTATGGAATAGGGATAGTCTTACTAATTTCCCTGGTAAAATGTTTTGAGGATCTGTTGATGAAACAAGTTAGGTTTTTTTACTTGGTGTTTTTGTTTATCTTGCTGACAGGAAGAATTTGCTGGCATCCATCCCAAGCTTGTTTTTCTATACTGAATCATAATACTCCTCTTTAAATCTCTATTTACTATATTAAATCGTGTTTTTTCATATCATAAACTCATGTCTGATTGGCTCGTCACTATAAACTGTTCACTCCTAGTTGAGCTTCAATATTGCTGATGTTGCTCTTCTGTTGAATATGGATCCCTCCCATGTATTAAGTGTGATTTCCTAAATTAATTTTTTTTTTTATTGTCTATTTGTATTTCATAGCTTTCTAGGTCAGTTTTAATAATTGGAGGTGTGCACCAGAGACCCAAGTTGTTTTTTGTGTTTTTGTTATTGAAATGTGTCATTTTTGTTTTCATAAATATAAACATTTTGTGGTTTTTTTCCCTTTCGTTTTCAATTTCCATTGGTTTCAATGGAAAACACAGTTTTGGCTGTAGCATTTTTGTTTTTCATTGTATATTTGTGTCACTTGTGGAGATTGTACCTTAAATGAAAGGAATTAAGTGTACCAAAGTTAAG
>QEPC01000955.1:123184-135684 GCA_003113815.1 Sphenodon punctatus | reverse complement strand
CTTCCACCCTGCATGCTAGCCCTAGTGCTGCTTCCATCCTGCCCTCTAGTCCTAGTCCTGCTTCCACCCTGCATACCATCCCTAGTCCTGCTTCCATCCTATATGCCATCCCTAGCTCTGCTTCCATCCTACATGACATCCCTACTCCTGCTTCCACCCTACATGCCATCTCTAGTCCTGCTTCCATCCTGCATGCCACCCCTAGCCCTGCTTCCACCCTACATGCCATCCCTAATCCTGCTTCCATCCTGCATGCCACCCCTAGTCCTGTTCCATCCTGCACGCTAGCCCTAGTCCTGCTTCCATTCTGCATGTCACCCCTAGTCCTGCTTCCATCCTGCACGCTAGCCCTAGTCCTGCTTCCATTCTGCATGTCACCCCTAGTCCTGCTTCCATTCTCCATGCCACCCCTAGTCCTGCTTCCATCCTGCATGTCATCCCTAGTCCTGCTTCCATCCTCCATGGCACCCCTAGTCCTGTTCCATCCTGCATGCCATCTCTAGTCCTGCTCCAACCTCCATGTCATCCCTAGTCCTGCTTCCACCCAGCATGCCATCCCTAGTCCTGCTTCCACCCTGCACGCCATCCCTAGTCCTGCTTCCATCCTGCATGCTAGCCCTAGTCCTGTTCCAACCTCCATGTCATCCCTAGTCCTGTTCCAACCTCCATGTCATCCCTAGTCCTGCTTCCACCGTGCATGCCATCCCTAGTCCTGCTTCCATCCTGCACGCCACCCCTAGTCCTGCTTTCACACTGCGTGCTAGCCCTAGTCCTGCTTCCATCCTGCATGCTAGTCCTAGTTCTGCTTCCATCCTGCATGCCATCCCTACTCCTACTTCCACCCTGCATGCCATCCCTAGACGCACTTCCACACTGCACGCTAGCCCTAGTCCTGCTTCCATTCTGCATGTCACCCCTAGTCCTGCTTCCATCCTGCACGCTAGCCCTAGTCCTGCTTCCATTCTGCATGTCACCCCTAGTCCTGCTTCCATCCTCCATGCCACCCCTAGTCCTGCTTCCATCCTGCATGTCATCCCTAGTCCTGCTTCCATCCTCCATGGCACCCCTAGTCCTGTTCCATCCTGCATGCCATCTCTAGTCCTGCTCCAACCTCCATGTCATCCCTAGTCCTGCTTCCACCCAGCATGCCATCCCTAGTCCTGCTTCCACCCTGCACGCCATCCCTAGTCCTGCTTCCATCCTGCATGCTAGCCCTAGTCCTGTTCCAACCTCCATGTCATCCCTAGTCCTGTTCCAACCTCCATGTCATCCCTAGTCCTGCTTCCACCGTGCATGCCATCCCTAGTCCTGCTTCCATCCTGCACGCCACCCCTAGTCCTGCTTTCACACTGCGTGCTAGCCCTAGTCCTGCTTCCATCCTGCATGCTAGTCCTAGTTCTGCTTCCATCCTGCATGCCATCCCTACTCCTACTTCCACCCTGCATGCCATCCCTAGACGCACTTCCACACTGCACGCTAGCCCTAGTCCTGCTTCCATTCTGCATGTCACCCCTAGTCCTGCTTCCATCCTGCACGCTAGCCCTAGTCCTGCTTCCATTCTGCATGTCACCCCTAGTCCTGCTTCCATCCTCCATGCCACCCCTAGTCCTGCTTCCATCCTGCATGTCATCCCTAGTCCTGCTTCCATCCTCCATGGCACCCCTAGTCCTGTTCCATCCTGCATGCCATCTCTAGTCCTGCTCCAACCTCCATGTCATCCCTAGTCCTGCTTCCACCCAGCATGCCATCCCTAGTCCTGCTTCCACCCTGCACGCCATCCCTAGTCCTGCTTCCATCCTGCATGCTAGCCCTAGTCCTGTTCCAACCTCCATGTCATCCCTAGTCCTGTTCCAACCTCCATGTCATCCCTAGTCCTGCTTCCACCGTGCATGCCATCCCTAGTCCTGCTTCCATCCTGCACGCCACCCCTAGTCCTGCTTTCACACTGCGTGCTAGCCCTAGTCCTGCTTCCATCCTGCATGCTAGTCCTAGTTCTGCTTCCATCCTGCATGCCATCCCTACTCCTACTTCCACCCTGCATGCCATCCCTAGACGCACTTCCACACTGCACGCTAGCCCTAGTCCTGCTTCCATTCTGCATGTCACCCCTAGTCCTGCTTCCATCCTGCACGCTAGCCCTAGTCCTGCTTCCATTCTGCATGTCACCCCTAGTCCTGCTTCCATCCTCCATGCCACCCCTAGTCCTGCTTCCATCCTGCATGTCATCCCTAGTCCTGCTTCCATCCTCCATGGCACCCCTAGTCCTGTTCCATCCTGCATGCCATCTCTAGTCCTGCTCCAACCTCCATGTCATCCCTAGTCCTGCTTCCACCCAGCATGCCATCCCTAGTCCTGCTTCCACCCTGCACGCCATCCCTAGTCCTGCTTCCATCCTGCATGCTAGCCCTAGTCCTGTTCCAACCTCCATGTCATCCCTAGTCCTGTTCCAACCTCCATGTCATCCCTAGTCCTGCTTCCACCGTGCATGCCATCCCTAGTCCTGCTTCCATCCTGCACGCCACCCCTACTCCTGCTTTCACACTGCATGCTAGCCCTAGTCCTGCTTCCATCCTGCACGCTAGTCCTAGTTCTGCTTCCATCCTGCATGCCATCCCTACTCCTACTTCCACCCTGCATGCCATCCCTAGACGCACTTCCACACTGCATGCTAGCCCTAGTCCTGCTTCCACCCTGCATGCCACCCCTAGTTCTGCTTCCATCCTGCATGCTACCCCTAGTCCTGCTTCCATCCTGCATGCCATCCCTAGTCCTGCTTCCATCCTGCATGTCATTCCTAGTCCTGCTTCCATCCTGCATGTCATCCCTAGTCCTGCTTCCATCCTGCATGTCATCCCTAGTCCTGCTTCCATCCTGCATGTCATCCCTAGTCCCACTTCCATACTGCACGCTACCCCTAGTCCTGCTTCCACCCTGCTTGCCATCCTAGTCCTGCTTCCACCCTGCATGCCATCCCTTGTCCTGCTTCCATCCTGCATGCCATCTCTAGCCCTGCTTCCACCCTATATACCACCCCTAGTCCTGCTTCCACCCTGCATGCCACCCCTAGTCCTGCTTCCACCCTGCATGCTAGCCCTAGTGCTGCTTCCATCCTTCCCTCTAGCCCTAGTCCTGCTTCCACCCTACATGCCATCCCTAGTCCTGCTTCCATCCTCTATGCCACCGCTAGTCCTGCTTCCATCCTGCATGCCATCCCTAGTCCTGCTTCCACCCTACATGCCATCCTTAGTCCTGCTTCCTCCCTGCACGCCATCCCTAGTCCTGCTTCCACCCTACATGCCATCCCTAGTCCTGCTTCCATCCTGCATGCCATCTCTAGTCCTGTTCCAACCTCCATGTCATCCTTAGTCCTGCTTCCACCCTGCCTGCCATCCCTAGTCCTGATTCCATCCTGCACGCCACCCCTAGTCCTGCTTCCACACTGCACGCTAGCCCTAGTCCTGCTTCCATCCTTCACACCACCCCTAGCACTGCTTCCATCCTGCATGTCATCCCTAGCCCTGCTTCCATCATGCATGTCATCCCTAGTCCTGCTTCCATCCTGCATGCCACCCCTAGTCCTGCTTCCATCCTGCATGCCATCCCTAGTCCCGCTTCCACACTGCACGCTAGCCCTAGTCCTGTTTCCATCCTGCACACTAGCCCTAGTTCTGCTTCCATCCTGCATGCCATCCCTACTCCTGCTTCCACCCTGCATGTCATCCCTAGTCCTGCTTCCATCCTGCATGGCATCCCTAGTCCTACTTCCACCTTGCTGGCCATCCTAGTCCTGCTTCCACCCTGCACGCCACTCCTAGTCCTGCTTCAATACTGCACACTACCCCTAGTCCTGCTTCCACCCTGCTTGCCATCCTAGTCCTGCTTCCACCCTTCACGCCATCCTTAGTCCTGCTTCCATACTGCACGCTACCCCTAGTCCTGCTTCCACCCTGCTTGCCATCCTAGTCATGCTTCCATCCTGCATACCATCCCTAGTCCTGCTTCCATACTGCTTGCCATCCTAGTCCTGCTTCCACCCTACATGCCATCCCTAGTCCTGATTCCACCCTACATGCCAGCCCTAGTCCTGTTTTTACCCTGCTTGCCATCCTAGTCCTGCTTCCACCCTGCTTGCCATCCCTAGTCCTGTTTCCATACTGCACGCTAGCCCTAGTTCTGCTTCCACCCTGCATGCCATCTCTAGTCCTGCTTCCACCCTGCATGCCACCCCTAGTCCTGCTTCCACCCTGAATGCTAGCACTAGTCCTGCTTCCATCCTGCACGCTAGCCCTAGTCCTGCTTCCATCCTGCATGCTAGCCATAGTCCTGCTTCCATCCTGTATGCTATCCCGAGTCCTGTTCCATCCTGCACACCATCCCTAGTCCTGTTCCATCCTGAACGCTAGCCCTAGTCCCACTTCCACCCTGCACGCTAGCCCTAGTCCTGCTTCCACCCTGCATGCTAGCCCTAGTCCCACTTCCACCCTGCACGCTGGCCCTAGTCCCGCATCCACCCTGCATGCTAGCCCTAGTCTTGCTTCCACCGTGCACACTAGCTCTAGTCCCGCTTCCACCCTGCACGCTAGCCCTAGTCCCACTTCCACCCTGCACGCTAGCCCTAGTCCTGCTTCCACCCTGCATGCTAGCCCTAGTCCCACTTCCACCCTGCACGCTGGCCCTAGTCCCGCATCCACCCTGCATGCTAGCCCTAGTCTTGCTTCCACCGTGCACACTAGCTCTAGTCCCGCTTCCACCCTGCACGCTAGCCCTAGTCCCACATCCACCCCACATGCTAGCCCTAGTCCTGCTTCCATCTTGCACGCTGGCCCTAGTCCTGCTTCCATCCTGCATGCCATCCCTAGTCCCACTTACACCCTGCACACCAGTCCTAGTCCTGCTTCCACCCTGCACACTAGCCCTAGTCCTGCGTCCATCCTGCATGCTGGCCCTAGGCCCGCTTCCACCCTGCATGCTAGCCCTTGTCCCACGTCCACCCCACACGCTAGCTCTAGTTCCGCTTCCATCCTGCATGCTGGCCCTAGTCCCACTTCTACCCTGCACGCTAGCCCTAGTCCTGCTTCCACCCTGCACGCTAGCCCTAGTCCCACATCCACCCCACATGCTAGCCCTAGTTCTGCTTCCATCCTGCATGCTGGCCCTAGTCCTGCTTCCATCCTGCATGCCATCCTTAGTCCCACTTCCACCCTGCATGCTAGCCCTAGTCTTGCTTCCACCCTGCACGCTAGCCATAGTCCTTCTTCCATCCTGCACGCTGGCCCTAAGCCCACTTCTACCCTGAATGCTAGTCCTAGTCCCACGTCCACCTCGCACGCTAGTCCTAGTCCCGCTTCCATCCTGCACGCTAACCTGCACGTCAGTCCTAGTCCTGCATTCCAGCCTGCACTCCACCACCCATCCTTTCCCTTTCTCCGTCTGACTTTCTGGCTCCAACTCATTCACTGTCTCTTGGGCTCCAATTGTGTTAGTTCCCTGTCTCTGACTTCTGATTCTTGGACTCAAACCATTTTTTAATTCTGATGATGATCTGGCATTGCCTCCAATTCTGGCTAGATAACTCTGCTGTTGATTCTGATCCTAAAGGGACTTAGCTTGATCCTGATCACCAATGTCTTAGTCACCTAACAACTTCATGCTGAAGTCTGAAGGCATGGGAGAAACTACTGTCCCCAGCAATCGAGCCAGCAACAAATTCCACAGTGGTCCACACTCAGGGATGTGTCAAATTTACCAGCTCCATGTTCAAGACCAACTCCATCATGTGGTATTACACATTCATTCATGTTAATAATTTGATTGATTCAATAAAATTAATCTTATAAATAGGCAAGATTAAACCAGATGGTTATCAAGTATGAAGAAACTATGCTTAAAGTGAACTGGATTTGAAAGAATTAAGACTCTTTCATCCTATGCCAGCAATAGAGGGAATGATTGCTTGGGCTGCAGTCCAACACTCGTTAATTGTTCATATTTGATTTCTAAAACAAACTATTTTGCGTGAGAATATCACTTTCAAAATAGCGTCTTCATATTTAACACTGCTTGTTGAATACTCAAAAAATAATAATTCACAACTGCTTTCTGAAGACATTATTTTGTATGTAAAAATTACTTCCCCTCATGAAACTCAGTCTCAGTGAAAGGCTTTCTTAACTCAAACTCTTCACTTTTGCTCAAGTCTGAGGAAGAAATGGCTGAAAAAGTTATGGCAGGCCTCTCCTCATGATTGTGTTTGGCAAAGTGCTTTTCAAGTCTAGAATGCTTGATCTTGAAATTTCAAATTTCAATGAACAATTATTGGTGAAATGCAGAAATACATGGGTCATGCAGAAATCTTCAGATTTTCTCAAGGATTACAATGCTTTTCCATTTCTCATTGCCTTCTGAGTTTCAAATGGTATTAGGCATTCTTTCCCTGCTTTACCTGGCAAAGCTAACAACGTAGGCTGTTTTTAAACAGGACACGCCCATGCAGGTCCACCCATCTCCCACCCACCTGAGTATCCATCTGAAGGTGGCATGGATGGGTGCTCTTGTGACCCACGTATCACTCACTCATGCCCACACAAGGAGCATAGGGGTGCACACCCATCCAGGTCTGTTTAAATCCCCCCTCCCCCCACGCGGAACACGGACCCCCTCCCAGCCGTGACTGTAAGACGATAAGAATAAACACTATAAAACAAAGTATAATGATCTATTTCCCAGTCAAGCACATCAAACATGATTTGTTGGCAAATAAATATTTTTAAATGTCTTTTGTAGGAATGAAGAAAGAAGAGGCATTTATATTAAGTGGAATATCATCAACAGATACTTCAGGCTTCAGGATATGAGCCAGCCACTAAATTCCACCATGGACTGATGCCATGAAGTAAATTTCTTTCCTGCCTATGTAAATAAGGGTCACATTCCTATTATCCATATCAATTTCTGTTCTTTTTTTGAATAAAACAAAATGAATATTTTAAAGGACCTATTTATTTGGAAATTGTTTATTTGCTTTAGGCCTCATTTATTTTGCAGCAGAGGTCCACCGTTTAAAATGTCTTAAGTGTTTCTCTTTATCAACTTGAAATTCATTGCCTCTGGATTTCAGTGGAAGCTTCATTGTTCTTGCATTGTGAGCTACAATAAATAGGTGTCCACTTGTCCTTGTCTATTGCAAGCATTATTTTATATACCTCTGTAATGACATTTCTGTAAACCACATAGCCCTAGTTTTTAAAATTTCTCTTTATATGGAAGTCTTGCCATGATTTTAATCATTTGGTTGCCCTTTTTGACCTTTCTTATTTCTACTAGGCATGCTTTTTGTGATAGAGTGCCCAATGCCAAACACAATATTCAAGGGGAGACCATACCACTGATTCAAATGTTTTAATATTTTCAGTATTAGTCTGTGTTCTTTTCTATAAAAAGCTCAACACCTTATATTTTTCTGACCTCAGCTGCAGATGTTTCCATTGAATGATTATAGCTTCTTTTAAAAAAAAAATAATAATCCAACAATGTAAATGAATAGTTCAAACTAATCCTTTCAATATGCATTACCTGGCATTTGCTCACAGTGAATTTCATCTGCCATCCTGCTGTCCACTCGCTTCGTGTTAGGTTCTTCTAGTGTTCCTTGCAGCTTTCTTTAGTCTTGACTCTCATAAATAATTTTGTGTCATCTGACATCTCACTGCTCACCCCTTTTACAGAGCATTAATAAAAATATTAAATAACACCAGTCCTAGTATGGATCTTTGGGGCACCTCACTATTAACCTCCGTCCATGTTGAAAATTGACCATTTATTCCTAATCTTTGTTTCCTACCTCTTAACTGGTTTCTAATCCATGACAAAACTTCACCTCTCACCCCATGACTACTTAGTTTCCTTAATAGCCTCTTGTGAGGGACTTTATCAAAGGCTTTTTGAAAATCCAAATAAATTATATCTACCAGTTCTTCTTTTATCCACTATTTTCTTGACTCCCTCAAAAAATACCAATAGGTTAGAAAGGCACAATTTTCTTTTACAGAAACTGCAATAGTTTGTCCTTATCATATCATGTCCATCTGTGTATTTTATAACTCTGTCATTAGTTATTTTTTCAAATAGTTTGCCCAATGTTGTGGAATGGCTGATTAATCTGCAATTCCAGGATTACCCAATGCTATTTCTAAAGACAAATACAACATTGACTACCTACCAGTCTTCTGGTAAACCAGAAGCTGATTGAAATGATAGGTTATTTATGTATTTATTTATTTATTTTAAATTATGCCACCCCCTCCTGCCTCAGGCATCTTGGGGCGGCTCACAGCATATTAAAAACTTTTTAAAACATTAAAAAAAACAATAATGATTCAATTAAAAACAATATAAAACCCCATCCCCCCTACCCTACCCTACCCTACCCTAACCCAACCCACCCACCCACCAATTTAAAATTTGATTGGTTAGTAGCAAGTTCAAGATACATAATCAGATGTATATACCTGGATGTTAGACATACAGAAGACTGTTCAGTTTATTTTAAAAAATTGTTTCTTTTAAAAAAATAAATAAATAAAGCAAACATATAGCATCGAAAACCAATTCCTGTTTACCTCATGGACCACGTCTCTCTCTGTGTGAGACCACTATAGTTTATATTAGATGCTCAAGCTTTAAGAGCCCCTTGGTGTAAATATAATGAGGATGAAGCAGGGCTTTTTCAGTGAAGGGCCCTCAACTGGAATTTGCTTCTCCTTTGGTCAGCCAGTACCTCAATTTGATAATATTCACGTCTCTCAACAACACTTGTCTCTCTTCCCAGGCTTTTTCTGAGAAACTGGACTGAGTCTTTGTATTGCATGACTCGGGTAAGTTTTAGGGATTGCATCCTTTGGATATAATTTCACATTTACATGTTCATTATTTAATATTTTGCATATGAGCTCAGATACCATCACAGATAATGTCTCCAGAGTCATGAGCAATCTATGGACAGCACGCTTATGTAATGTTGAATAACATCTGGAAACAGAAGAATGCAAGTCTTAAGACAAAGTTAAGACTATATAACAGCAATATGATATTAATGCTGCTATAAAAGTCTGAAACACGGGCTCTTAAGAATCAATTAGAGCGGAAACAAGTACCTGCAAAAGTGGGTATAACCATTGGTTTAGTATGCAAATTGAATATTTCAGGTATTTTTCTGAACCCAAACTGGTTTTGAATCAGGTACTGGAAATACTGACAACCTTACTGAAATACTGACATACCAACAACTGGGTACTTGAATCAGTACCTGAATATTGTTCAAGAACCCGAGAAAATGAAATACCAACAACTGATTGCTGAAATACTGACATACCAAAGACTGGGTACCCGAATACGTACCTGAATACTGTTCAGGTACTTGAAAAAAAATGAAATACCAACAACCGATTACCGAAATACCAAAACACCAACAACTGGTATACCAAAATACTGTTAAAGTCCCCAAAACTCCGGGACAATTTATCCCACATTTGTCCCAGATTTTTCAAGATTGTTACAGTATTGCGTAAGAACATAAGAACATAAGTAGTGCCATACTGCGTCAGGCCAATGGTCCATCTAACCCAGCACCTTTCTCCAACAGTGGCCAATCTTGGTTACTTGTGACCCAACAGGTCACAATAGGGCAATCCATTCCCTGCTGTTCACTCCCAACAGTAATAAGTTACATTCCCCCAACCTACCTGGCTAACAGCTGCTAATGTATCTATCCTCCAGAAACTTGTCCAACCCTTTCTTAAACCCAGTTATGCTACTGACCTTGACAATGTCTACTGGCAACAAATTCCACAACTTAATTGTGCATTGAGTGAAAAAATATTTTATTTTATTTGTTTTAAATCTGCTGCCTGTTAGTTTCATGGAGTGTCCCCTAGTCTTAGTACTATTTGAGAGGGTAAAGAACCATTCTCTATTAACATCTTCCACACCACTCATAATTTTATAAACTTCTATCATATCCCCTCTCAGTCGTCCCTTCTCCAAGCTGAAGAGCCCCGACCTATCCAGTCTCTCTTCATAGGGGAGCTGTTCCATACTCCTTATCATTTTTGTTGCCCTTCTCTGTACCTTTTCTATTTCAACAATATATTTTTTGAGATGGACTGATGAGAACTGCACACAATATTCAAGGTGCAGTCTCACCATAGTCTTATGGTGAGACAATATGATACTTTCAGTTTTATTCTCCATCCCTTTATGAATAATTCCTAACATTCTGTTTGCTTTTTTGATGGCCACCGCATCCTGAGTTGAGGATTTCAATGTATTGTCCACAATAACTCCAAGGTCCTTTTCCCAAGTGGTAACTCCTAATTTATAACCCAGCACTATGTATATAAAGTTTGGATTGTTTCCCCCTATATACATCACTTTGCACTTGCCCACATTAAATTTCATCTGCCATTTAGATGCCCAGTCACCCAGTCTCACAAGGGACCCACCCTGTGAAATTCTTCACAGTCCATTCGTGTTTTAATTACCTTGAAAAACTTGATATCATCTGCAAATCTGATCACTTCACTCCTTACTCCCCTTTCCAAACCATTAATGAATACATTAAACAACACTGGTCCCAGTACAGATCCCTGGGGCAGTCCACTATTTACTTCTCTCCATTGTGAAAATGGACCATTTAGTCCTACTCTTTGCTTCCTATCCTTCAGCCAGTTACCCATCCACAACAAGACACTGCCTCCTATTCCACAACTTTTTAAATTCCTCAAGATTCTCTCATGAGAAACCTTATCAAATGCTTTCTGAAAATCCAGATACACTATATCAACCGACTCCCCCTTATCAACATGCTTGTTCACACCCTCACAAAATTCCAATAGATTAGTGAGGCATGACTTTCCTTTTCTAAATCTGTGTTGTCTCTCCCATTTACCCATTGCCCATAATTCTGTTTTTAATAATAATCTCCACCATTTTGCCTGGCAAAGACATCAAGCTCACAGGTCTGTAGTTTCCAAAATCACTTCTGGAGCCTTTTAAAAATATTGGCATTACATTCACTACCCTCCAGTCCTCAGGTATAGTGGCAAATTTTAGTGATAGGTTACAAATTACCAGTAGTGGGTTTGCAATTTTATATTTGAGTTCCTTCAGAATTGGGCTGTAAGTCATCTGGTCCCGGTGATTTGTTACTATTCAGTTTCTTAAGTTGGTGGAGAACCTCATCCAGAGTCACAGTGATCTGTGACAGCTCTTCCAATTCGTCACCTATAAAGAGTAGTTTCAGTGTGGATATCTCCCCAACTTAGTTGTCAGTATGTTGGTATTTCAGTAATTGGTTGTTGGTATTTTGGTTTTTCAGGTACTCGAACGGTATTCAGGTACTGATTTGGGTTACCTGAAATTGTAGCAAAAAATGCAAGTATTACCCGCAGGTACCAGATCAGGTACCCGTTTCAGCACTAGATGCAATCTCAATACAGCACAGATGATTTTCACAGTAAATGTCTAAGGAAGATACTTAATGTGAAGTGGCAGGCTAAGGTAACTAATGGAAGAATGCAACAACAAACAGAGCAGCCATGGACAACTAAACTTATCAAGAAGATAAAGTTTCTATGGGTGAGATATCTGTATAAACTTGAGACATCTAGATTGGCACTTCAAGCTATGATGTGGAAACTTCCCAGGAAAAGAAATCAGGATGCCCACATCTCAGTTGATGCGACACGATGGACAAAGACATTGCCTAACTGGGCACTACTTAGAGAGAGAATCAGACAATGCCCTTGGATCATGGGATATTGAGAATATGGTTGCTGCTTCATATTACGTTTGGAATGGAGAGAACTGAATTGACTCAGATTTAGATTGGCACATTTTAGAATAAATCAAAATACATGTTCACCAGTAAAAATACTTTAAAAAAGTGGATGCTCACTATGGCCACTTTTACACGGATGCCACCCACCCACAAACACCCAG
Organism: Sphenodon punctatus; assembly: GCA_003113815.1. Classification (NCBI taxonomy): domain Eukaryota; kingdom Metazoa; phylum Chordata; class Lepidosauria; order Sphenodontia; family Sphenodontidae; genus Sphenodon; species Sphenodon punctatus. The sequence continues at coordinate 123,687 of QEPC01000955.1, read as the reverse complement.
AAACACCCATCGGATGGGTGGGAGAGCATCCATGTAAAAGTCCACGACTGGGTGGGTGCGCATGCATGACCTACCCGCAAACACCCACGGAGCAGCCGGGAGGGAGCCGGCACCTCCTGTGGGTGGAGATGGGTGTTCAACACCCAAGCAGCCATGAAAAAGCAAAAACACCCACACCCACGCGGACAGGACTGGCGGGACCATTGTGCGCCGGCACAAAGGGTCATGCATGTTTCCCCCCACAGACACACCCACCAGGGGTTACATCATATGTCTGGTCAAGAGCCCGTAAAGGAGGCCAGAACCATGGCACACATGCACGGGCTCCCACAATGGCCTCGAGGAAAGCAACCGACAAGACCAAGGGAGTTAACACTGCCCCATGTGCAGGATGGTGCTGGGTGAGCATGGGGACCCAGGATCACATGGGGGTGTGTGCCCTGACAAGCTGGTGCAGGGGGGGGGGGGTCTGTCAAAGATGTACAGGGGGTGGCCAAGCCAGG
>QEPC01000955.1:89896-101835 GCA_003113815.1 Sphenodon punctatus | reverse complement strand
TGTAAAAAGGGCCACATTCTCACAACTGTCTTACTTATGCTATCTTAGGTAGGAATTTAGGATGTAAAGCAATATCTATTCTATCTTGGAAAATCTGCAAATATGGTTCTGAGATTATTATGGCTGCTATTTCACTAACTCTTCTTAATGAAGTTATTGCTTAAAGGAATACTGTCTTTAAACCCTCACTCCATAACCAGTTCATTTGTGCCCCCCATATAATGAATTCACACTGCCCTGGGGGTGCAAATGAACTGGTTATGGGGTGGGGGCAGCATGACTTGATCATGGGGGAACAACTGAACTGGTTCTCTCTCTCTTTCTCTCTTCATGGCATAATGTGCTTAATAGGCTGGCTGCATTTTGTGTGTCTTGTATGTGCCCATAGGTCTGCTGGAGAGGGGGACCCATCCTGGCCAGGGGCCCATGACACCTTAGCTACACCCCTGCTAATGGCTAGTCTTTGCATGAATGGTCCCTCTCTGGCTGCAGCAGATGCCTTTTACATTGCAAGTTTAGTTTGCAACAGGACTGCATTAGCATGTTCTGTGGGACAAGTGGAACTTCATGCTGCTGCTTTTGTAGTGTGCTAAAGACTTAACATAATATTGTTGCTGGCTCCTATTCTTTAAAATATTTTCTTGGCTGTTACTGTTTTTCACCCTGTGTGAGACCCTGTCACCCTAATTGACTGCTTTCTGTTTTTTGGGGGGGTTGGGGGGTTGGAGGGGGAGGTATGGAAGGGTTTCTAATATTTGCTTGAATTTTTGCTGCACTTAAAACGACCCCTTTGCAGTGTCAGATTCAAGGCTTTTCTTCCGAAAGAAGGCCCCACCATGCCACATGTTGGTTCAGTAATGGCTAGTCTTTGCATGAATGTTTCCTCTCTGGTTGCAGCAGATGTCTTTTACATTGCATCAAAACTGTGTAGCATGTTTTGGGGACAAGTAGAACTTTATCTTTTGTGGTGTGCTAAAGACTGCACATAATATTGTTGGCTTCAGATGGTTTTCTTTGCTCGCTCTGTGTTTGCATGTGCACTGCTGGCACTGCCTACTGTTGACCAGGCCCTGCCTACTGTTGGTCCCTCCCACTTCTGGTTCTGCCCTACGTCCTACCAGCCTTGAAACCCACCAGCCAGCACTAATGTAGGCCATTTGCAGGCTTGCTAGGGGGACAGGAGGGAAAAGGGTGTCCGTTTGTTGTTTTAAGGTGTTTAAAATTGTTTTGAAGTTGATGGCATGTGCGTGGGGGTATGAGTTGGGGAAAGGTTGGGAGGAGAAAGGAGTGCATGAATTGGAAGGAATGTTGGGGAGGAGGGAGTATTCTGGTCTCCCTGTGAGAGGGGGCATATGAGTATGGGGGGGAGGAAGGTTGGTAGTGCCCAGGCCCCCCTGTGAGAGAGAGGGGTATGGTATCAGGGAAGGTGGTGGGAGCAAGTGATGTAGCCCCCCCCCCCAGTGAGAGGGAGGGTTCAGGCATGAGGGAGGGGAGTGGGAAGGAATGCCATGGCCTTCTGGTGATATGGCATATGGGTGTGGGAGGGGATAAGAGGAGGAGTGAGATAGCCCCTCTGTGAGGGAGGGGCATGTGGGTCAGGGGCAGAAGCAATTGCCTGGTCCCTCGGTGAGAGAGTGGGTATGGTCATGGAGGGAAGGGGTGGGGGAGTTTGGGGGGGTATGGTAGGGAGAAGGGGCGTTTCTCCACCTGCCTGTCTGCTGATTACACCTCTGTGAACACTGGTTGTGCGAAACTCTCTTGTCCTTTTGGGCCTTTTGAGCATTGTGGTCTTTGGGATGGGGGGATTGATAACTGGGTGCCGGAGGGGGGGGAAGGGGCCAGCTATTGCGGTCATTTTGTGTATGGGGAGGTATGGCAGGGGGAGGGAGTAGACCATAGGGACTATTGGGAGAGGCACTTGTCTGTTCCTATGTCCAACTCCTCCCCCTGTCAGGATATTTGGGAGTTAAAACCAGAATGGCTCCTGATCTGTCACTTTTGCTGCTTAATGCAAGGTCGGCGGCAAATAGACTTTTATCATCCATAATCTGATTCGGGATGAGGCTGCCGACCTTATATGCATTTGACAACTGGCTGGATGACGCATTTGGGCTGGTATTATCCCAGTTGGTGTCAGCCGGGTATTCTATGCAGCATCAGTCTCAGCTTGGGGCCTGGGGGTGGGGTGGAGTGGAGTGGAGTGGCTGTGATCTATAACGCTTGGTCTTTTGGAGGTAGCTGGTGCCTAACTCATCTCATATAGAGTGTGTTCACCTTATGTTGAATTTGGCTGGGAATAGACTGGGAATGCTCTTAGTGTACTGGCCACCCCACTGCATGGCTAATTCCCTAATTGCTCTAACTGAGCCAGTCTTGGATGTGGTGTTGAAATTGCCTAGACTTATTTTCTTCAGCAATTTCAACTTACACGCTGAGGCTGGCCTTTCAGGGGTGGAGCAGGAGTTGATGGCCACCATGACAACCATGGGCCTATCCCAGATAATGGGTGTTTTTAGACACACATTTCTCCTGGATGTTTGCTGTAACATCCAGAACTTTCTGTGTGTCTAAATCACTCATCCAGATCTTAAACATCAAAATCTTTGAGCTTCTGCATAAAACTTCTCCCAGAACTTTTGTGTGTAAAAGGTTCTCCTGGTAAACTGCTTTGCTCCAGGCAACTGTGGTCACTTGGTTTCCATGGCAGCCGGTCATGTTTACAACTATGGCTACTTTAGGCTGCCTCAGGGCAGTGTTTGTGTGAAGAATGCATCCAGGAACTGCCTCAGGGCAGTGTGTGTGTGAAAAATGAATCCGGAACATACTTGTAGACTTGTAAACCCAGAAGATTGAAACATCTGGAACTTTAACGTGTGTTTACAAATGCCCATTATCTGGCCCAATGCACGAGGTGGGGCCCATGTTAGATTTGATGTTTTAAATCTGTCTGGATACAGGGGTTCTGATTATCGGGTGTGTTGTTACCACACCATTGTCAGTGTTGGTCCATTACCTTCTGACATCCCAGACTCTGGTCCTCCAATGGCCTTATTGGAATGGTGGACCCGTTAGGTTGGTCCGTCCCTGGAGGGTAATGGATCTGATTAGTTTCCAGAATTCTCTGGGGGATATACCTACTGACCTTAGTGGCTACTCTGTTGATAGCCTGATCACTTTGTGGAATAACATCTTGACCATGGCCATCAACACCATTGCATCCATGTGTCTCCTCCACTGCTGCAGCAGCACAGGTCCCCTGAGTATACAGAGAATCTGAGGTGGCTGAAGCAGGAGGCTAGGCAGTTGCCGTGCAGGTGGTGCTTAACTTGTGCCGAAGCCAACCGATTGTGGCATAGATTGTTTTTAAAGGACTATGCCTTCAAGAGACTGTGGCTGTGATGGGGCTGAAGAAAGCTTTCTTCTCTGCTATCATAGCATCTGCAAAGTCTCATTTGGCAGAACTGTTCTGAGTGGTGAGGGACCTGGTTAATCTGGTCTGTCTCTGCCCATAAATGAAGTCATCTAATGTCCACTACATTTTTATTGATACTTTGCAGACAAAATCTAATGTATTCACCATAATTTGGGTGCTGCTATTTTATTTGTAAGCTCAGTTTGGTCCTGTTTATTTGGATCAGTTTCAATCATTATCAATCATTACCAATGTAGGGGAGGTGCTTGGGGTGGTGAATGCGACAAGCTGTGAATTAGATCCTTGCTTGTCCTGGCTGGTGAAAGCCAGATAGGAGACATTGAGGCTGTTGCCATGCCGACTGGGGTTGTCAATGCCTCCCTTTGGAAGGGTAGGGTGTTGAATGCCCTTAAAACTGCAGTTGTCTGGCCCCTGCTTAAGAAACCATCTTTGGATGTTGACTCCTCAGTCAGCTATCGGCCTGTCTCTAAACTTCCCTTTTTAGGGAAGGTTATTGAATGGGTGGTTAACCTACAGCTCCAGGCTCTTCTCATTGTTGTCTGATTCCTGGGTGCTTTTTGGTTGGGCTTTCATTCTGGGTATGACATGGAGACCCTGCTTGTGGCCGTGGTCGATGACCTGCACCTGAAGTTTGACAAGGGGAATTCTACCCTGTTGATCTTGGTAGATATTTCAGTGGTCTTTGATACCTTTGATCACGAGGTATTGTTGACACTACTGTGGGACCTGAAGGGGGTATGCTGGACCGCTCTTGAGTGGTTTGACTCCTTCCTGTTGGGGAGATCCCAGAGAGTGTTGATGGGCGGTGATTGCTCATCGTCCTCTTGGGACCTCTTGGGAGTTCCACAGGGTTCTGTTCTGTCTCCCCCATTGTTCAATGTAGGTGAGGTCATTCGGAGGTTTGGGGAGAAGTGCCATCAGTATGCTGCTGATACCCAGCTCTACCTCTTTTTTTCATCCAACCCAGTCCCTGCAGTCTTGGTGATTACCTGATGCCTGGCTGCTGTTGGGGGCTGGATGAGGGTGAGCTGATTGAATCTCATTCCAGGCAAGACTGAGGTGATGATGGTTGGCCGGCCTTGGGACCTGGAGTGGATTGGGACTCCTGTTATTGACAGAGTCTGGCCCTTTCTGGTCAATCAGGTTTGCAGTCTTGGAGTGCTTCTGGATCCCTGCTGCACCTGAATTGTCAGGTTGCGATGGTGACCAAAAGCGCTTTTCATCAACTTCATCTGTTGAGAAGGCTGTGAACTTTTCTTTCTGATTTGGACCTGGCCACTGTTATCCATGCTTTCATCACCTTGAGGCTAGATTACTGCAATGTGTTAGATGTGGAGCTGCCCCTGATGACTGTTCAGAAGCTGCAGTGGCTCTCCTCCTTTCAGGGTCGAGGCCTCGGGAGCATAATACACCAGTGCTCTAAAGTCTGCAGTGGCTCCCTATAGTTTTCTGGGCATAATTCAAGGTGCTGTTTGTGACCTATAAAGCCCCCACATCTCTGAAAGACCACCTGTCCTTCACTCCAACCCCTGCGATCTGCCAGGAACACCTCCCTATGGGTACTGTATGCTAGTCTTGTTTGTACAAGGGCTCGCAGGGAGGTGTTATCTGTTGCTGCCCGGATGTTTTGAAATTCCCTTCCCCTGGAGGTTCATTTGAGCCTGAGTTTGGGCATCTTCCAGAGGTGGAAGAAAGATTTTTTTATTTGAAAAGACATTTGGTGGGCAGGGATAGGGGATTGGGAAGGGGGGCTGATATTGGGTGGGTTTGTGGTGGGTTGTAGTAGGGGCTGGGGGTTTAGGGTTTTTTGTATTCTGACGTTTTTATGATTTGTAAACCACCCTGAGCCCATGGGAAAGGAGGCATTTAAGTTTAAATAAATAAATAAATAAATAAATAACCTATTAATCAGTAACTTAATCAAGATTGTAGTTTGTTTGCTGAACAGAAATATTGATGGAAATATATCTAAACTGCCGCATGTACTCTATAATCTAACTGTAGAACTTGACCACCCACAGTTTATTTCACCCCATTGCTGTTATGTTCTCTGTGATGCTAAAATTGTTTAGGCTGGATGGTTATGAGTATATTCAAAATGTTTCTTGTCTTAAATAAAATTGTTTTTGTTGTAAAGCATCGTTTATATTCTTATAGCATCTAAAATATGTTGAATGCTTTGCCTTTAGGTGTGTGTCTGAAAAATTAGTACTTATTTTGCTTGATATGTTTGATTTGATTATTGAATCCACTCAATCTCCTGAGCAGAAAGATATTTTTGGTCTTTAAGTGGTTGTCACTCTTTTAAGAAAAAATATTTGTAGTGATCTTTGCAGCTAAATAACATTATTTACCACACAATTCACAACAATCCATAGGAAATCTTCTTGGATTCTTTTGATATGTTCTTGATTTCATTTTGAAAATGATCAAAATCACTCTAAATAATAAATGTGTTCAGTATGCTGCATAAAACAACAAAATAAAAACATGTAATAGGCTGCTGGTTACCGGATGCAAATTGTGGCAGCAGACAAATCATGCTGTGTAGGGTCCAGTATACTATTACTATTACAAGTATATATTGTCATTGTGTACTTATTACTACTGCATATAAAGAGAAAAGGAGGGAGGAGTTCAGCTTCTGAGAAGTCTGCAGCAGGTGTCTGCTGGCACTTCTGCCACTGGTAGCAACCTACAATGGAAACGATATCAAAAGAAAAATCTTCGCTATCACTCGAAATCAATACTGATGACGACACCAATAACANTTCTCTGCTATCATAGCATCTGCAAAGTCTCATTTGGCAGAACTGTTCTGAGTGGTGAGGGACCTGGTTAATCTGGTCTGTCTCTGCCCATAAATGAAGTCATCTAATGTCCACTACATTTTTATTGATACTTTGCAGACAAAATCTAATGTATTCACCATAATTTGGGTGCTGCTATTTTATTTGTAAGCTCAGTTTGGTCCTGTTTATTTGGATCAGTTTCAATCATTATCAATCATTACCAATGTAGGGGAGGTGCTTGGGGTGGTGAATGCGACAAGCTGTGAATTAGATCCTTGCTTGTCCTGGCTGGTGAAAGCCAGATAGGAGACATTGAGGCTGTTGCCATGCCGACTGGGGTTGTCAATGCCTCCCTTTGGAAGGGTAGGGTGTTGAATGCCCTTAAAACTGCAGTTGTCTGGCCCCTGCTTAAGAAACCATCTTTGGATGTTGACTCCTCAGTCAGCTATCGGCCTGTCTCTAAACTTCCCTTTTTAGGGAAGGTTATTGAATGGGTGGTTAACCTACAGCTCCAGGCTCTTCTCATTGTTGTCTGATTCCTGGGTGCTTTTTGGTTGGGCTTTCATTCTGGGTATGACATGGAGACCCTGCTTGTGGCCGTGGTCGATGACCTGCACCTGAAGTTTGACAAGGGGAATTCTACCCTGTTGATCTTGGTAGATATTTCAGTGGTCTTTGATACCTTTGATCACGAGGTATTGTTGACACTACTGTGGGACCTGAAGGGGGTATGCTGGACCGCTCTTGAGTGGTTTGACTCCTTCCTGTTGGGGAGATCCCAGAGAGTGTTGATGGGCGGTGATTGCTCATCGTCCTCTTGGGACCTCTTGGGAGTTCCACAGGGTTCTGTTCTGTCTCCCCCATTGTTCAATGTAGGTGAGGTCATTCGGAGGTTTGGGGAGAAGTGCCATCAGTATGCTGCTGATACCCAGCTCTACCTCTTTTTTTCATCCAACCCAGTCCCTGCAGTCTTGGTGATTACCTGATGCCTGGCTGCTGTTGGGGGCTGGATGAGGGTGAGCTGATTGAATCTCATTCCAGGCAAGACTGAGGTGATGATGGTTGGCCGGCCTTGGGACCTGGAGTGGATTGGGACTCCTGTTATTGACAGAGTCTGGCCCTTTCTGGTCAATCAGGTTTGCAGTCTTGGAGTGCTTCTGGATCCCTGCTGCACCTGAATTGTCAGGTTGCGATGGTGACCAAAAGCGCTTTTCATCAACTTCATCTGTTGAGAAGGCTGTGAACTTTTCTTTCTGATTTGGACCTGGCCACTGTTATCCATGCTTTCATCACCTTGAGGCTAGATTACTGCAATGTGTTAGATGTGGAGCTGCCCCTGATGACTGTTCAGAAGCTGCAGTGGCTCTCCTCCTTTCAGGGTCGAGGCCTCGGGAGCATAATACACCAGTGCTCTAAAGTCTGCAGTGGCTCCCTATAGTTTTCTGGGCATAATTCAAGGTGCTGTTTGTGACCTATAAAGCCCCCACATCTCTGAAAGACCACCTGTCCTTCACTCCAACCCCTGCGATCTGCCAGGAACACCTCCCTATGGGTACTGTATGCTAGTCTTGTTTGTACAAGGGCTCGCAGGGAGGTGTTATCTGTTGCTGCCCGGATGTTTTGAAATTCCCTTCCCCTGGAGGTTCATTTGAGCCTGAGTTTGGGCATCTTCCAGAGGTGGAAGAAAGATTTTTTTATTTGAAAAGACATTTGGTGGGCAGGGATAGGGGATTGGGAAGGGGGGCTGATATTGGGTGGGTTTGTGGTGGGTTGTAGTAGGGGCTGGGGGTTTAGGGTTTTTTGTATTCTGACGTTTTTATGATTTGTAAACCACCCTGAGCCCATGGGAAAGGAGGCATATAAGTTTAAATAAATAAATAAATAAATAAATAAATAACCTATTAATCAGTAACTTAATCAAGATTGTAGTTTGTTTGCTGAACAGAAATATTGATGGAAATATATCTAAACTGCCGCATGTACTCTATAATCTAACTGTAGAACTTGACCACCCACAGTTTATTTCACCCCATTGCTGTTATGTTCTCTGTGATGCTAAAATTGTTTAGGCTGGATGGTTATGAGTATATTCAAAATGTTTCTTGTCTTAAATAAAATTGTTTTTGTTGTAAAGCATCGTTTATATTCTTATAGCATCTAAAATATGTTGAATGCTTTGCCTTTAGGTGTGTGTCTGAAAAATTAGTACTTATTTTGCTTGATATGTTTGATTTGATTATTGAATCCACTCAATCTCCTGAGCAGAAAGATATTTTTGGTCTTTAAGTGGTTGTCACTCTTTTAAGAAAAAATATTTGTAGTGATCTTTGCAGCTAAATAACATTATTTACCACACAATTCACAACAATCCATAGGAAATCTTCTTGGATTCTTTTGATATGTTCTTGATTTCATTTTGAAAATGATCAAAATCACTCTAAATAATAAATGTGTTCAGTATGCTGCATAAAACAACAAAATAAAAACATGTAATAGGCTGCTGGTTACCGGATGCAAATTGTGGCAGCAGACAAATCATGCTGTGTAGGGTCCAGTATACTATTACTATTACAAGTATATATTGTCATTGTGTACTTATTACTACTGCATATAAAGAGAAAAGGAGGGAGNTACACCAGTGCTCTAAAGTCTGCAGTGGCTCCCTATAGTTTTCTGGGCATAATTCAAGGTGCTGTTTGTGACCTATAAAGCCCCCACATCTCTGAAAGACCACCTGTCCTTCACTCCAACCCCTGCGATCTGCCAGGAACACCTCCCTATGGGTACTGTATGCTAGTCTTGTTTGTACAAGGGCTCGCAGGGAGGTGTTATCTGTTGCTGCCCGGATGTTTTGAAATTCCCTTCCCCTGGAGGTTCATTTGAGCCTGAGTTTGGGCATCTTCCAGAGGTGGAAGAAAGATTTTTTTATTTGAAAAGACATTTGGTGGGCAGGGATAGGGGATTGGGAAGGGGGGCTGATATTGGGTGGGTTTGTGGTGGGTTGTAGTAGGGGCTGGGGGTTTAGGGTTTTTTGTATTCTGACGTTTTTATGATTTGTAAACCACCCTGAGCCCATGGGAAAGGAGGCATATAAGTTTAAATAAATAAATAAATAAATAAATAAATAACCTATTAATCAGTAACTTAATCAAGATTGTAGTTTGTTTGCTGAACAGAAATATTGATGGAAATATATCTAAACTGCCGCATGTACTCTATAATCTAACTGTAGAACTTGACCACCCACAGTTTATTTCACCCCATTGCTGTTATGTTCTCTGTGATGCTAAAATTGTTTAGGCTGGATGGTTATGAGTATATTCAAAATGTTTCTTGTCTTAAATAAAATTGTTTTTGTTGTAAAGCATCGTTTATATTCTTATAGCATCTAAAATATGTTGAATGCTTTGCCTTTAGGTGTGTGTCTGAAAAATTAGTACTTATTTTGCTTGATATGTTTGATTTGATTATTGAATCCACTCAATCTCCTGAGCAGAAAGATATTTTTGGTCTTTAAGTGGTTGTCACTCTTTTAAGAAAAAATATTTGTAGTGATCTTTGCAGCTAAATAACATTATTTACCACACAATTCACAACAATCCATAGGAAATCTTCTTGGATTCTTTTGATATGTTCTTGATTTCATTTTGAAAATGATCAAAATCACTCTAAATAATAAATGTGTTCAGTATGCTGCATAAAACAACAAAATAAAAACATGTAATAGGCTGCTGGTTACCGGATGCAAATTGTGGCAGCAGACAAATCATGCTGTGTAGGGTCCAGTATACTATTACTATTACAAGTATATATTGTCATTGTGTACTTATTACTACTGCATATAAAGAGAAAAGGAGGGAAGAGTTCAGCTTCTGAGAAGTCTGCAGCAGGTGTCTGCTGGCACTTCTGCCACTGGTAGCAACCTACAATGGAAACGATATCAAAAGAAAAATCTTCGCTATCGCTCGAAATCAATACTGATGACGACACCAATAACAAACAAAAAATTTCATTCATAACAATAATGAAACAGTTTTTAATTACATTACAACATAGTTGTAATTACTAAGTACACTGCTATGTTGCAGCAGCCATTTTACTCTGGTGAAGGAAAAACTGAAATGAGACTCTTCAGTCTCTCTCACCCGTCTACACTGTGGGAGGGAGGTTTCCAATTAGTTGACTAGTTAGTAGGATATTCCAACCTTCTGCCAGTATTTAGCTTTCAGTAAGTCTGAATCTAACCTCTTTTCTCATACAGGTAGAACTAAGCATTCTAGATACTACAAAAGAAAATTTACCCTTTTGTTTAGCCTCTGTCCTGGGGTGTTATTGCACCTTGGACTGTTTCGTGAGCTGTGATATTGGCTGTTGACTGATGTGGAATCCTTAGCGGGCACTAGATTATGTCCAATCACTACGTGACAGCAGGAAATATTTTTTGCTGCTTTTTAAATTCTCTTCTGAAATATCTAGCACATTTCATCTTGTCATAACACGAGTGGGTGACCCAGTGGGGTTTTTAGCTGGTGTGACATCGCTCATATTGTGAGCACCACTCAGGTAGTTTTTGGTAGCAAGAAGACCAAATGTCTGCCAGTGTGGCTAAATGGGGAGGTGAAGGAGGCTATTAGAGCTTTAAAAAGCATACTTTACAAAATGGAAAGCTAGTCCTAATGAAAAGAATAGGAAAGAGTATAAGCATTGCCAAGTTAGATGTAAAATTTGAAGACTGATTTGCTAAAGACGCAAATAATAATAATAAAAACTTTTGGAAGTATTTCAGAACCAAGAAGTCTCCTAGAGAGTTGGTTGGGCCATTAGAAGACCTGTGTGTGAAAGGGACACTCAGGGAGGATAAGGACATTGCAGAGAAGCTGAATGAATTCCTTGCTTCAGTGTTCACTGCTGAGGATGTTGAAGAGATACCATTGCTGGACCAGGCCTTTGTAGGTGAAGAGCTGGAAGAAATATCACAAATAAGTATGACTCTGAAGGAGATTCTAGAGCAAAATGACAAAGTAAATAGTATCACCAGGATCAGATAGTATTCATCCCAGAGTTCTGAAGGTGAAGGAATTCAAATATGGAGTTTCAGACCTACTACTTGTAATTTGTAACCTATCGCTAAAATCTGCCACTGTACCAGAGGATTGGAGGGTAGCAAATGTAACACAAATATTTTAAAAGGGCTCCAGAGGTGACCCTGGAAACTACAGACCAGTGGGCCTGATGTCAATGCTTGGCAAACTGGTGGCAACAGTTGTTAGGGATGTGCGAACGCGGTTCAGAAGTTTGGAGTTCGGCCCGAACTCGGCCTGTTCAGACGACCGAACCAAACTTCCGAACTGAATGCTCGAACTTCCGAAAAGTTCGGATGAATTCGGGGGCAGGAAAAATGTGACTTTATTTATTTATTTATTTATTTATTTTCTAGATTTCTATACCGCCCCATCCTGCCATGCAGCTCGGGGCGGTTAACAACAATAAAAACAGTATAAAAACATTTAAAACAAATATAAAATATATCAATAAAACAGGGCGTGGTACAATCATAAATAAATATATAAGGTGGGGGATTAAAAATCACCCCCCCCTCCCTCCCAAAGGCCTGGGCAAACAGCCAGGTCTTACAGTTCCGCCGAAATATCAAAAGGCTTGGGGCCAGGCGAGCTTCCTCCGGAAGGGAGTTCCACAGCCGCGGCCCTACCACC
>QEPC01000955.1:66806-82424 GCA_003113815.1 Sphenodon punctatus | reverse complement strand
CAAGCCCTGGGTTGGCCAACCATGGTGTAGTCAAGAATCAAATGGGCTTCCCGATAAGAGGGGCCTCAATTCTCGAGGAGCTCTTGGCAGTTGATCCTGTGTGCAGGTCCTCAGTCCGTGGTCATGTGGGTATATTTTAGCCGTTTGTTGTGGCAAGCCCAGCCAATGTTTATATTTAGGGTGTCTGGTAACTAACCCAACTTTTAGGATTTATACAGGGGTTTGTGTTTTTTCTTTTTCTTTTGGTATTTGATGAAACTGTATTTATGTTTTGTATTATGCTGTCTACTTGAGCAATGGCCTATGGCTACGCTCTAATAATAATAAATCTGAGACAGATCACTCAGAAAAAGGATCTTGGAGTCATTGTGGTCAATACATTGAAATCCTCAGCTCAATGTACGGCGACGGTCAAAAAAGCAAACAGAATGTTAGGAATCATTTGGGAAGGAATGGAGAATAAAACTGAACATATCGTAATACCTCTATATAGATCTCTGGTACAACTGCACCTGGAGTATTGTGTGCCATTCTGGTCACTCCATCTCAAAAAAGACATAGTAGAACTAGAAAAGGTATAGAGAAGGGCAAAAAAATTGATCAAGAGTATAGAACGGCTCCTTTATGGAGAGCGGCTTGATAGGTTAGAACTCGTCAGTTGTCTCTTCTCCAAGCTGAAGGGATACGATAGAAATTTATAAAATCATGAGTGGTGTGAAACCCGTAAATAGAGAACTGTTATTTACCCTTTCTAACAGTACTAGAACAAGGGGACACTCTATGGGTATTTTCACACAAGACACTCTCCACCCACACCCAACCCACTATACATATTACAGGGCACCCATAGGACAACACTGCAGGCCTGAAACATGTATAGTGGGTGGGGGGTGGGTGGGTAGTGGGTGGAGAGTGTTTTGTGTGAAAATGCCCTATAACTTGCAGCAGATTTAAAACAAATAAGAGAAGGGTGGTGTTTTTTTTTACGCAGCACATAATTAACTTGTAGAATTTACTGCTGGTGGAAGTGGTCAAGGCCAGTAGTGAAGCTAGTGTAGCTAGTAGGGACGTGCACCAGGGACCCATGTCATTTTTCATTTTCATTTTTCATTATTAAAAACTGGCATTTTTGTTATTTGTGTCATCATCAGTATCGATTTCAAGCAACAACAAAGATTTTGGTTTTGGTATAATTTCCGTTGTGGGATGCCACCAGTGGCAAAAGTGCCAGCAGACACCTGCCCCAGACTTCTCTGAAGTTGAACTCCTTCCTCCCTGTCTCATAATGCAGTAGTAATAAGTACACAATGACAATATAAAGCCTTACTACTATGTATGTCTAACCTAAACCTACATCTAATAACCTATACTGTATGCAATATATTCCTATCTAAGTATCTCCATAAATAAACATCTGTCTGTCTGTCTGTCAACAGTNAGCCTTACTACTATGTATGTCTAACCTAAACCTACATCTAATAACCTATACTGTATGCAATATATTCCTATCTAAGTATCTCCATAAATAAACATCTGTCTGTCTGTCTGTCAACAGGGGGAGACAGACCCTATCATTTTTTCCTTTCCCCTTTGTCTGTCTGTATGTCTGTCTGTCTGTCTGTCTGTTGACAGGGGGAGACAGACAGGGGAAGGTAAAAGGTAAAATAAAGGGTGTAAGGAAAGGTAAGTGTGACAGAGTCTGAGACATGCTGTAAGACCAAGGGGAAGGTTGGCTCATGCTGGGCTTTTGGAATGGAATGTTGGGGGGAGGGTTCAAATGAGGAGTTCAGTTGGAACTAGGCCTGAAATGGTAAGCAGCCATAGTAGCTATTTCCATCGGAAATAGCTCTTCTGCACTGAGTAGCACAGCGCAAGAAACCCGTTCATTCCACTACTTTCCCATGGTGTTCCGCAACTTATTCTCACTTTCCGCTATTATGGTTTTCCGCAGTCTTCCAGCTCCCTGTAGTGGCCTCTTCAGGTTCAGTCATCGCCCCGGTGCACTGTACTGCACTGCCAACCAACCATTCAGTGGTGCACCCACAACAATCAATGCTTTGTCTATAGGCTAAGGTCACCATGATACCAGGGCAGGGCTGGGTCCCACCCTGTTCACGAGATTGAGTCGCTCTATGCAGTCGTAGTGAGTGAATTTTTTGCTGCGGTACCACTACTGCTGGTTCAGTGTCTGAGCACCCCCTACAGGGGTGGCAGAGTTGCAAGTTGCAAGCAAAGCAAGTTGTAACTGCAAGTTGCAAATTATTGCTTGCTCAACTGGCTCTTTGAGGACAGGGCAGTTGGAATGAACACTCCTATTCACTTATTCACTCAGAAGTTGAACACCCAGCTCCCACCCCCCTAGGCAGTTGGAATTGCCACAAGTTTCCCTCTTCCAACAGTTTGCCACTATTTTGTCACTCTGTAGACATTCCTACATTTGGCCAACATTCCACAAAGAAATTACAGCATTCCACATATTCGGATAATCGGTAATCATTCCACAATTCTGACAGTATTACGGCAATTTTTTGACAGCAATGCTGTGGAACAGGGCAAGCAGAATTAGCAGAATGTCAGCAGAAAATGGCAGAAAGTTGCAGGTAATTCTGAAATATGGAATGAAACACCAGAACGGAAAGGGGAGCTACCATTTCAAGCCTAGTTGGAATCAGGAGGGGAGAGGGAAGGTGTGAGTTAGTGAGCTCTCTCAGAAAACTGGTTGTGGAGTGTGGTGTACACAGGGAAAGTAGAAGAAGGCTACCCAGGAAAAGAGAGAAACTTCCCTGAGGGTGTTGGGGAACTACAAGATTGTGACTGAGGGCAGTGGGGTTCCATTGTACAACACCAGCCACTGTGAACTCTGAGGTTTCTAGGGGAAAGATTGAAGATGTCATTCTTATGCCAGATTGGCACCTGTAAATACATCCAACGAGTGCTGGACATTGTTCCATCTGGGAGTGCAAAGCCTTTGGTGACCAGAGCTCCCTGGTACATCTGGTGAGCAAGGACCAGACTGGACTCTGTTTTCTCTAATCCACATCCCTATCTATGCATGGTATATTAAACAGTTCATTTTCCTCCTTAAGTTGAAGTCCTCAGTGTTTTAGACTCCTTTGTTTTGGGAGGGGCTTAGAGCCCCCTGCAAGGCTATCCCATCACAGTAAGGTATAACACTGAGACCTTGGGAAGATTTTTAGTGCAAGCACCAGAATTCTGTAAATGCAACCTGACACAGCAAGAGCTAACACAGAACAAGAGTCAAACAGCCTGGCCCTGCAATATAAATGGTTGCAGTGCCCTCCCCAAACCCCCCATGATTGGTTCTTGGAAGCAGGAGGCATTGAGCAATCTCAGGGTGCCATTAAACTACCTTGGACCTGCTTGTGCTGATCACTGGCCAGCGATTGCATCCATCAGATCCTTCCCCTCCTATCACGGACCCAGTTCAAGAGTTCAGCACTGTTTCTGGCTCCAAGAGGCTGCTCCCTCCTCCCCTCTCCACATTTCCCTCCAAAAAACAAAATCAGGCAATAACAAAATCAACAACAACTTTTGTTATTGCTATTGATTTTGTTATTAATCTTTGTAGCTTATTTGTTTATTTATATTTTATTTTAAAATTTAATATGCCGCTCCCTCCTGCCACAGCAGCTTGGGGCAGCATACAATACAATATATAAACAATACAATATAAACAATGTTAAAAGCAAAAAATTAACAATACAAATATAAAACTGTTGATGAGTCATAACACCCCCCCCCCCAGCCCAACCAATCTCTCCCACTACCCATCTCCCCCACCAAAAGTCTGGCGGAAAAGCAAAGTTTTACACTGGTGCCTAAAGGAAAGAAGATCCGGGGACCATTGAATCTCCACTGGGAGGGAGATCCATAATTGGGGTGCAGTGACTGAGAACGTCCTCTCCATCATGTCCCCCCGCCGAACATGAGGGACTTCCAAAAGGGCTCTCCCAGTTGACCTCAGTGGTCACTCCAGAATCTGGGGGGGTGAGGCTGTTCCATAGGTGCATTGGACCCAGACTGTGTGGTGCTTTATAGGTCAATACCAACACCTTGGGTCCCAAAAGGCCAGAGGCAGCCCAGCCAGTGCAGTAAAAGGAGTGCCGGTATTATGTGCTCCTGGTGGCCTGTCCCTATAAGGATGTGGACCGCTGCATTCTGGACCAGCTGCAGCCTCCGTACCGTTACCAAGGGTAGTCCCGCATAGGGCGCATTATAGTAATCAAGCCTAGAGGTGATGAAGGCATGGATGATGGTGGCCAGGTCGTAGTCTGAGATATAAGGTCAGTCGCCATACCAGGTGTAATTTACAAAATGTGCTCCTCACCACAGCTGTCATGTCAAGGAGCACTCCCAGGCTGCATATCTGAGGAACCAAGGCAGGGTGCACTCCATCAATGATGGGGGCCTCCACTCCCTCTGCCCTATACACCAACATCACCTCCATCTTGTCGGGATTCAATTGTAGGTGACTTGCCCTCATTCAATTGTAGGTTGCCGCCCTGCCTTAAAGAGGCTGTGGTGCGCGCCCTGCTGAAGAAACCATCTTTGGACGTGGATGCGCTCGTCAGTTACCGACCTGTCTCTAACCTTCCCTTTTTAGGGAAGGTTATTGAGCGGGCGGTGGCAGTCCAGCTCCAGGTGCATCTGGACAACATCGGTTTCCTAGACCCTTTTCAATCTGGGTTCCGCCCCGGCTATGGCACCGAGACGGCGTTGGTGGCCTTGGTAGATGACCTCCGCCGGGAGATGGATGCAGGATGTTCAACATTTCTTATCCTGCTAGATCTCTCGGCCGCTTTTGACACCGTGGACCATGGGCTGCTGCTGAGACGACTGCGTGACCTGGGGGGTCTGGGCGGGACCGTTCTTGAATGGTTCCGCTCATTCCTCTCGGGGAGGAGCCAACGGGTAGTGTTGGGGGAGGAGACATCGTGCCCCCGCGCTTTACCGTGTGGCGTTCCGCAGGGTTCGATCTTGTCTCCGCTGTTGTTTAACATCTATATGCAGCCCTTGGGGGAGGTTGTGAGAAGGTTCGGGGTGCGATGTCACCAGTATGCTGATGATACTCAGCTGTACCTCTCTTTTTCTACTGACCCAGACCCTGCTATCTCGTTGCTGTCCCAATGTTTGGAGGCCGTGGCGGAGTGGATGCGGCTGAGCAGACTGAAGCTCAACCCCGATAAGACGGAGGTGATGTTGGTGGGGAGAGCGAAGGGGGTGGTGGCCCCCCTAGTTGGGGGGGTTCGCCCTCCTATAGCTCAGCAGGTTCGGAGTCTGGGGGTGATACTGGATGCAGACCTTCGTCTGGAGCGGCAGGTGGAGGCAGTCGCTAAGGCTGCTTTCCGCCAGCTATATCTAGTGCGTAGGCTGCGTCCGTATGTCTCCGGCCCGGACCTGGCCTCCCTCATCCATGCCTTCGTCACCTCGAGGCTCGACTACTGTAATGCGCTCTACATGGGGCTTCCCTTGTTCTTGGTTCGGAGGCTGCAGCTAGTGCAGAATGTGGCGGCTCGTCTTCTTATAGGGACGGGCCGTCGGGAGCATATTACACCTGTGCTCCAAGCTCTGCACTGGCTGCTGATAACGTGCCGAGCCAAGTTCAAGGTGTTGGTGATGATCTATAAAGCCCTACACGGTCTCGGCCCCTCATACCTTAGGGACCGCCTCACCCTCCGCGCCCCAGAGCGGCTCCTGCAGTCCACCGGGGGTACCTTCTTGGCCCCTAGCCTGTTAACATTCCGGTGAAATTGTAAGACCTGGCTCTTTGCCCAGGCCTTTGGGAGGGAGGATGGGTAGGGAGGGGTGTTCTAGTTCCCCCACCTACCTGGGTTTTTATGCTGTATCTTAGTCCTGTTTTAATATGTATGATAATTTTAACTGATTTTATTGTTTTTTTAATGTTTTGGAAGCCGCCCCGAGCTGCATGGCAGGAGGGGTGGGGTAAAAATTTATGAAAATAAATAAATAAATAAATAAATAAATCCAATCCCCCCAGCTGTCATACATCAAGTAAGTAATGAGCCTGCCAGGCTTGAGTCTTCTGAAAATGAGAGGTAGAGTTGGGTGTCATCAGCATATTGATGACACCACACTTCAAATCCTCTGACCATCTCACCCAAAGGCTGTATGTACACATTGATCAGAAGAGGGAACAGAATATAACCCTGTGGGACCCCCCCATGTGAGATCACAGGGAGATGAAGAACAGCTCCCCAAGACCAAATGGTGAATTCTTCCAGCCAGGAATGAGTTGAACCATTCAAGAACAATCCCACCCACCCCAGCACAGTCCCACAGACAAGTTACCAACATCGTGTGGTCAACGGTATGAAAAGCAGCCATCAGGTCCAATAAGATCAATAAGGTTGATTGGTCTTGATCTAATGCACGGCTCCGGTCATCAACTAAGGCCACAAGTGAAGTCTCAGTGTCATAATCGGAACAAAAGACAGACTGTGAGGGATCAAAAAACCCAACATGATTGATATGACCCTGAAGCTGCTGAGCCACCACCCGTTCAATAACCTTCCCTAAAAAGGGAAGGTTAGAGACAGGCTGATAGCTGACCAGGGTGTCAGCATCAAGTGATGTTTTTTTGTGCAAGGGTCGCACAACAGCCTCCTTAAGAGACCTAGGGATCCTGCCCTCCAAAAGGAAGGTGTTGATTACGTTAAAGCCGGCCGTGCGTTCTCTTAAAACCACAAATTAAATACCTTAACATCGATGTAAGTTCACGGTTTTAAAAGAACACATGACCGGCTTTAACGCACAGATTGTCATGTCTAAATCCCACACACGGGATTTTTACATGTGGCATGATTTTATGATGCGTGTGTGTGCCGCAGCCTTGGTCCATTGAAATTTACACAGATTTTTGTTTTTAATTTAAATTGTTAAAATATTATGTTCTTGTATTCTTAAATATTTTATGTATCATAGCATTTATGTTTTAGAATTCTATTTCTTCAGCTAGTGTAATGTTAGACTTTTTACTAGCATTTGTTTTTAAGATGGGAGCAAATTACACATTTAAACACCAGCGAATGGAGTAGGAAAAAAGAACAGTGAAAAAGAACTATAATATGTACCTGAAATGACGTGAATATCTCATAAGAAATTACACATAGCTGAACACTTAAGGAATTCAAAATAGGTTCCCATAATGTAACCTGAGAACATATTATTTTCACCTTTAATTTCAGGACATGGTAATGTAGGGACAAAAAGCTCAGCCACTCCTAAGCATTTGGGTAGATCAACAGAATAGGTGCCACACGAGCTGTGGAAGGCCTGATCCCCGCACGGCCTCATGGCAGGCAAGCTCAGCCACCACACTATGGGGCCAGCACAGGGAGCTGGGTAGACATTCATATCCCACACACCCCTGTGGCAGACCATTATCAGATCTCCCACCATGGCTGGGGCAGGCCGAGGTGCTGGCCAGATAAGTGAGTGCCTGGCGCTGCCCCACCTCCCTCCCCCAGCCTGACCAAAATCCTGCCCCCGGTCATGAAAAGGCTGCACGCAACAAGTGACAGCAAAGCCCTGTGGTGAGGCAGAAGTGGCCTGGGCACATGGGCTACCACACCTTGGGCAGCCTTATCCTATTTTGGGTACGTCTTCTATGCAACACATCCTCAGTCTTTTCCCGCATTGCGTAGCAGCCAGCTGCTCGCCCCCACCATGTGGTGGCGGGAAAACTGGTAGACACCAGCCACATAATGTACTGTATCTCATGGTATCGGTGCCCAGAGTAGGTTAAGACTGCCCAAGGCATGATAGTCTTCCCAAAGTGTCTCATTTGGCTGCACTCCATGTTAGTTTACATAACATAAGTAGTGCCATACTGGGTCAGACCAATGGTTCATCAAGCCAAGCATCCTGTCTCCAACAATGGCCAATCTCTTTCTCTGGGGAGAAGTATCCAACAGGTCACAAAGGGCAATTCATTCTCTGTTGTTCCAGCCCCAGCAGTAAGAGGTTACACACCCCAAACCTACTTAACTAATAGTAATTCATAGACCTATCCTCCAAGAACGTATCCAATCCCTTTTTAAAACTAACTACACTACCGTCCGTGACCATTTTCTCTGGAAGTAAGTTCCACAAGTTAATTGTGCGCTGAGTGAAAAAAAATACTTTTTAAAAATTCTTTTAACTCTGCTACCAGTTAATTTCATGGTGTCCCCTTGTTTCATTTATAATAAGCTAGAAGGGAGGTTTCAATTGCAGTGGGAATTAGTATTCTTATTAAGGTCCCAATAAGTTTTGCATATCTGCAAGTGTGAAGTCAAATTGTTTGCTGCCTTTGTGCAAAGTTCATATTTTTTTTATTTTGGAAAATTGTTATTTTCTGTTATGTAATATGCTTATGTATGCATATAAGTAAGTTTAGATCAAAACAAAACAAACTGCAACGTCAAACTTATTGAAGTAACAAAAGTTGAAGTACCTATGGAATATTTGTTGAAGGAACTATGACCGTTTTTAAATGGATGCTCCGCCCCCATGTGCACTCAGTGTTTGGGCGGGTGTGCGGGGGGGTGGGGGTATCCATGTAAATGGCCAGCGGTGGGTGGGGGAATGGGTGTCTGCTCTGTGTTCATCCATGTGAACATGGAGAGAGATGAGTGGGTGGGTGTGCACGCTCCTGCACAACACCCAACTCCACCCACTGAGCCCTCCGGTAAACCAGTGGAGGCCCAGTGGGTGGAGGTGGGTTGGTGGGTTTCTGTGTAAAGGGACACACACACACACACACACACACACACACACACACACACCATTGCAAACCCCCACCCCCATCCATGTAAAAGGGGTCTATAATAGTAAACCTGTTAATTTCTGTTTTAATTTTTGTTAAGTTATTCAGGACTAAAGGAAAATACAATTTTGTACCGAGTGCCTGAGTTAATTCTGCTGTGATTATGAAGTTTGAGCCATGTTACATGGATTTTAGGATTTTTGGAGAAACTGAGATACTAGTCCTGAGCATTCTTTGGGAAGCAGAGCAAAAATCCACCTGAATTCCACATTCACCACCTCAGGCTGGAGGTGGTGGGTTTGGGCTCCTGGCCAGCCAGGGGATAGGGTTGCTTGATGCACTCACAGCTAGTACTCCCACCTCATGGCTGCTTCTGAGTTCTGACAGCTTCCTGCATGTGAGGAAAGCCATGGCCACCTTTGAGAGTCATGGCTTTCCTTCATGTCTGGGGCTTCCAATCCAGTCTGAAAACATCCCCACCCACAAAGGCACACATGAGGAAGCTTGTGCATTGGGGCCCAAAGACATCTAATTTTCTTCTAGAAATGTGTTTCTTTTCTCAGTTTTTACAAATTTATCTTTGCCATTAGCATTACTCAGCAATTATTTTTTCCCCCTATTACATGAGTACTGGCCCCTTCCAGACTTCCTTTATATTATGCAAGCATATTTTTAGTAGTTGCGGTTTCCCACCTACCCAGGGAGCTGCTGTGCGTCGCTACCCACATGTCTGTTTTTACCCATTGTGCAGCCTGCCTTGCAGGCAAATTCAGGCTAATGTACGCCCACGTGTCCACATCCCATCACTTAGGCTGTGTGCAGCGCCTCTGCATGTATAGGTCTGCCAGCACCAGAGTTGTGGTTGAAAATCTTAGAATGTCTGAGGAGCAACTGCTTCTTGTCCCTCTCTCCAATCTCTCTCTCTCACTGGTGCTGCCAGTGGGAGCTGCCTGCAAGTGCAAGAAGTACACACAGGGGATTGCCTGTTTATTAGACTGGACATGCTAAACATGTGAGTGGGAGCTGCATGGACTGAACACGGACTGCATGGACTGAACACGAACTACAGTGGGCATCATCTCATTTGAAAACATAGCTAGATTCTATCAGAAAAGCAAGACACAGGGACTGAGAGTAATAGCAGAGCACAGCTCCTCATCTTAGCCAGAATCAGTAAGCAGTTATTACCTTTGTACCTTTTACTATTTATTTCTAATAGAGGGTTCCTTTTAAAACATGCCTTGTTATTCAGAGAGAATTGGGGTATGTCCTCTTTATTCTCTGGAGCATTACTCTAGAGCACACTAGTGGTTGGTTCTCAAACGTTTTTGAACTGTGTCCCTCTTCCACTAGTCTATGGTAGTTGAGGTCCCTCCCCACCTCATACACAGACATATATTTTGCTCCTTCTCTTCCCCTCGCCATTCTGACCCTCCTATTCCTTTCCCTTTCTGTCCCTCTTCTTCTTTGACTCACTCCCTTGGGTGATTTCAGAAGTTACGCCACCACGGTGAAAAACGGTGAATCCCCCTATGAGGACCGTGGTGGCATAACGTCTGTTGGGCTGAAAAGTGATTCCCGCCAGATGTTCGCCCCCAGCGGGAATAGCTTTGACCATGTTTTCAGAGGTCCGTGCATGAGGAGCTCCGAAAGCGTGGTCAAAGCGATTCCCGCTGGGGGAGAACACCCGGCAGGAATAACTTTTTGGCCCAACAGATGTTACGTTGCCACGGTCAACCATGGCTGGATTCACCGTAGTTGACTGTGGTAACTTCACGTCTGCTTCTGGACCACGGGCCGGAATCGGTGGCCATGCCCGCCACCAATTCCGGGCTGTACACAATACCCCAGGGGGCGGGTGGGCAGCCTCGGGAGTATGGGGGGGCTGTGTGGCCACACGTTGCGCCACGCAGCCCCACCCCTCTCCCGATCCCCCTCCAGAATCAGCCGGCACATCTGTTGATGGGCCGTTCTGATTCCAGAGGGGAATCAAAAGGTGATTCCAGGCTGCGGTCACAGGATGGCCTGGCACATCTGAAATCACCCCTAGCCACCTTATTATTTTGGAGATTCCCCTTTGCTCAGTAAGACTGTGGAGCTAGCTGTTTTCCAGCTCAAGTCCCTCTTGCACTGCTCCAGGCTACATTCGGTGCCAACTCCCCCCCACCCACACACACATTTGAGAACCTAGGTTCTATAGCACAGTAACTAACTACCATCAGTTGCTAACTATGGTAACCAGTCACTGAGAGTCATCAAAGCTCAGGACGGTTCCCAAGTGCCTGGCCTGACAAGGGACTTAGAAAAAGCACAAGTGGATGAGAAGGCTGCCTCAGCTGCTCCCTATCAGAGAGTTATTTCTTTGGTTCTGACAGCACCCACCAGCATTCCAGCAGGAGAAAGAGAAAACACTCTGTCCCAGTAAGTACTTTTTGCATTTACTCTTGTGCCCTATGGTGACTGCATACTGGTGACCATATGGTGCGGTGATGCCCATCATTAGCCCCATAATATATGATAGGGATGGGCGAACAGAACCAAGTTTGGAAATTCGGTTTGGTTTGGTTTGGTTCGAAAATCGAGTTCAGTTCGGAAGTTCGGTTCCATCAACTAAACTGGTCGAGTTCGGTTTGAACTTCCGAACAGAGTTCGGAAATTCAAACCCCATTGAACTGGATGGAATATTATCTTATAGGGATGGGCAAACAGAATCGAGTTCGGAAATTCGGTTCGGTTCAGTTCGGTTTAAAAATCAAGTTCAGTTTGGAAGTTTGGTTCGGTCGACCGAACTCGTCGAGTTTGCTCCCAACTCCGAACTTCCGAACCGCATTCGCCCATCCCTAATAAATGATTTCCACCTTGAGCTAGTGGCTTTGTTTTTATTATATGTGTATTTTAGCAAACTTGATTAAGGCCTGTCTCCTTCAGCACATATGTCTTAGTTTTGTTAAACTGATGGTGATGGACTTATTTTATTGGTTTTTTTAAAACAAATTTCACATGTTTTTTTTTTTATGGATGATTGGTTTATAGTTTGTATAACTATGCCTATTTTAGGGATTTGTGTATTGCTGGAAATGGCTATGTTTCATTTCTATTTGTTTTGACCTTTTTTTGTAACTGCTTGTGTTACATTCTATTTTACCTTGTTTTGTAATGATCTTATTTGTAATGACCTCTGGTCATGCAAGAATTAAATACTTACTTACCTTGAGCTATTATTTCCATTCATGGCTACTAGATTCATCCCCCATGGTGCCATACGCTTTCCCCATCCTCTGTAAATGCAGGGGAGCTTTCTTTAGCATTGCTTGCTCCACTTCCCCCAAGGATCTCTCTTCCAGCTCCTCACAGAATAGTAAAAGTATTTATTTATTTATTTATTTATTTATTTAACATTTGGTATCCTGAAACCCATCCTGCCTCTGGCTCTGTGGGATACTGTGGGACCCCTCCAAATGCAGAGCCCCTCCTCCAAGTGCCTTTATGTAGCTTCCCTCCACTACCCCCATGCTTGCTGACTCCTTCTCCCAGCCTGGTCCCAAACCACTCTGTCAACCAGAAAGGGGGACTATCGAGCCTGGCACTTGGGGAAGCTGCTATGGGCCAAATTAGGTCCACCTCCTGTCCCCTTTTCCCAAGATCCAGGAGTCCCAATTCATAGTGCCCCTGCCCCCCTAACCCACAGAAGGTCTGTGGGTACCCCCTCCAAATGCAGAGCCTCTGCCCCTCCACAGCACTTGTCTTCAGGTGCAATAGGGTTTCTCTGCCAATACTCCCACTTTCTCCCTCCAAAATTCCTACAAAGGAAAGCTCCTCCAGTGGCTAAAATGGAATAATGGAATTTTTACTGTCTGGAATGCTCTCACTACCACTGTGTATTCTCTTCTCCTTCTTAAGAAGCTCCCCTCCCTTCCAACTGCTCAGGGAAGAAAAATTGCTCTACAGAGGTGTTATCTGTGTTAAGAGGAATTGGAGGGAGAGGAGAGGTGTTTAAATCAGGACTGTAACTAAGATATTAATTGTCCAACCATTTGTACCTTTTGTGTCCAGCTTCTCTTGAGATCACCCCATTGCACAAAGGAATCTTGCTGAGAGCATGAGGGTTTCTAAAAAATAAAATAAAATAATGGATGCCCACTTCAAGCACAACCCCTCCATTTCTGATCTCTCAATCCTTCATATAAAACAACACTTAGAAAATACAACCCTGGGAACTAAACTTTACAACATATTGGACATTGAGAACAATGGACTAAATAAAGATGTGTGTTCTTTAGCAGGGTTCCTAGTTTTTTCTTTGCGATGGAAAACCAGAGAAAAACAGAGATTTTGCTTTTTTCCAGAGAATTTTGCAGAAAATAGCAAAAACCTACAGGGTTGGAAGGAGGACACAGCGAGCATGGGGCAGTGAGGACTCTGAATGGAGCTGAGGGGAAGCAATCTGAAGACATGTGCTGTGGAGGAGCAGAGGCTCTGCATTTGGAGGGGTGCCACAGATCTTCTGTGGGTTGGGGGGGCAGGGGCACTATGGATTGGGATGGTCAGGGCTTCTGGACTTTAGGAAGAGGGGACAGGAAGTGGGCCTAATTGGGCCCATAGCAACTTCCCCCAAGTACCAGCCTCTATATGGTCCCTCTTTTTGGTTGGCAGAGCAGTCTGGGACCAGGCTGCAAGGATGAGGTAGCAAGCATGGGGCAGTGGACGGGAAGCAACATAAAGGCATGTGCTGTGGGGGGAGGGGCTCTGCATGTGGAGGGGTTCCACAGACCTCAATTTTTTTATTTTTCTTTGACTGTTGGTGGGACAGGTAGCTGCAAAATTGCATACAAATGAAAATATTACAATAAAATGTAATGTTCTCTCATACCTATATATATTGTGGCAAGGGAAAGTCAACTACGATTTATATTTAGTCACAGAAAAACAGAGATTTTGCTTTTTCTAATCAGAAAAAATATGTTTTTTTTATTCAGAGTTTCCAATTTTTTGTTGCAGAAAACAAGGAACCCTGGTCATAAGCCACTACAGGAATGTATAACAGACCTGCTGTTTACATCTACCAGCTATGTTTTCTATGATTGTATTTAAATGATCTGAAATGTCAACTCCTTGAAACTCTTTTCCTATGGCCCCCTTCTTAGTGTTTGCTGTTATGTATGTATGCATCATAACCTGAAACATAAAGGGTTGCAGTGCCCTCCCCAGAGCCCCATGATTGGCTGTGGGAGACAGGAGGCATTGAGCAATCACAGGGAGCCATGTCACTGCCTGGGACCTGCTTGTGCTGTGATTGGCCAACGATTACATCCATCAGGTCCTTCCCCTCCCATTACAGGGCCAGTTCAAGAGTTCAGCACTGTTTCTGGTTCCAAGATGTCCGCTCCCTCCTCCCCTCTCCACATTTCCCTAAAAAAAACACCTGCCAGGCAATAACGAAATCAATAATGACTGTCGTTATCGTTATTGATTTTATTTATCTTGGTTAGTGTTATTACAATAATGATAACAAAAATGAAGAATTTCATTATCATTATCAATATAACAAAAACCAAGTGCACACCCCTAGACATCTAAGCAGCAGTTTCCACCATAGACAAATAAGCAAAGCAAACTGCTGTCTTCAAGTCTTCCTTTGAGGGGGAAGACTATATCAAAGATATAGTGGTGGATAGTTTTGTCCATTTCTGGATGTTGTCTCTTAAGCTTCCTGAAGTACACTTCATCTGAGCTAACAGGCCTATTTAGGTTCCTAGAACTACAGTTAGATAACAGTATTGAGTAATCTCTAAGTTTTCCTGCTCTGCAGTCTGCTCCCACCTTGTAAGGAGCTTTAGCACTCCCGGGATTGGATGTACAAGAAGAAATAGATACTGCAAGCTCAGCAAGAATGTAAAGTAGTGAGTTCTTTGGTATAGATAAGCTATGAAAGCCAGTACAGATAAGCTACATGTATTCTATCTCTACAATCTGTTGTTTCATTTCTGGTAGTGAAATATATCCTGTTTGTTTTTGTTTGCTTGCTTGCTTTAATTCAGGGATAGAAAATCTCTGCCCCATGGACCAAATCTCACCTGTGAATGTTCTTATTTGGTCCCTTTCCACTTCTTGGATGTGGCCAAAATGGAACTATTGCCTACCCTCGAACACTGAAAGTGTGAGCTCAGGGGAAGGGAGTGGAGATGAGGACATGTTCCCTGCAAAGCTTACAACACCTAACAAAAATAATTAGGCCAATTATTGATGAAACTGACCCTGGGAAATAAATGTAAAGGTATAATATCCAGAGGTTGGGGCCCTTGGGCGTGAGTGGGACCAGCTGGGATAGGAGGGGCTAGGAGCAGGAGACAGTGCAGGGGAAACAACAGCTGGAGCCCTCCCACCTATTCATTGGCTCTTTTCCATCAACCCCAGGTATAATATCCAGAGGCCGGGGCCCTTGGACGTCAGCCCTTGGGCGCCAGCCGAAGGGCGACACGAAAGGGTGTCGGCCGTTGGCTGGGGCCATTTGCTGAGCCGGGGTGCCCGGGGGTCCTTCAACCAGACAGACACCATATCAGACACCATGCTGCCAGTGGCTCCTGGGGGAGCAGACTTGCCGGGGCTTTCTATCTGCCGGACCTCCGAGGGGGCTCGTTGTGCTGCAGCTGCTGGTGCTGCTGGGATGCTCTGCCGCTGCCACTGCTGTGAGTCCCCGCTGAAGACCGACGGGGCAACAACAACATGGACAGTTGGGGGGGCAGGGGAGACAAAGGATTAGGGTGTTGAGGGGGGGAGCCCAAGCACCAACCCCTCGTGGGAGCAGGGGAGCTGGGGTTAGGATGGGGGGG
>QEPC01000955.1:48026-64135 GCA_003113815.1 Sphenodon punctatus | reverse complement strand
TGTGATGGGCTCCTTCCCTGGTGGCAGCAGAGATGGAGCATATGGAAGGACTGGTGTGATTATGATATGTTGTAATATTATTGATTTGTTGTTTTTATATTGGATTGTGTGAGGGACAGGGAGGGTATGGTTAAAAATGAAATGGTATGTTATGAAATGGTATGTTGTTGCGTTAATTGAGGGGTCATTGCAGTTGTGTTGTTTGTGTTGAATTTATAATTGTTATCATTTTTTGGGATGTCTTCTACTTTTGTTGTTAGCCGGCTCGAGTCGCCATAGGCGAGAGAGAGCAGGATATAAATAAAAGTTGAGTTGACTTGACTTGACTTGACATGTACCTAAGGTTAGGGGATAGATCCATGACATAAACTGTCCTGTGACTTATAGGAATTGTGGGATATAATAAATTTGAATAAATAAATATCTGATATTGGCCATCCCCATAACGAAAGCATCACCTAAGCACTCTTGCCCCCATTCTTATCTGACTCATGGAGCTTGTGCTAATTTTCAGAGTGGTCCATGGGAAGGAAAAAGTTCCCCACCCCTTCTTTACTTAGTTGTAGAAGGAGGCAATTAAAAAAAGCAAACAAAAAACATACTAAACTTAAATGCATATTGCTCTGCTTTAGTTTGCTTGTGATTTGTTCTTCGTGATCCCCTGTGCTACAAGCAGTGTTTGAGTGATCGTTGCAATGATGTGTGCAGTCCATGCTGTCAAGTACTAGAACCTCAGGAAAGAAAACTGCTGAAAAGATGGCACCATAGCAAAATGGAGAGAAACAGAAGAGATGATCAAATGATGCCTACGTCCTGAATCCAGTTCATGCCATGCATCTGCTTCACAATGCCCCACCTGTAAAAATCATAACCGTAACCCTTAAGCAGCCATGGTTTATTTGTACATGTAGTTCCTACCAAGTATGCTGATCTGGGAAATAAATTAAAAAGCATGGTATATTCTTTTATCCAGAGCGCTTTTGATCACATACCACCGGATGCAGGATGTCTCTTCCTGTTTCTCCACATCTTGCTGAACACTGGGTGAGAGGATGGGCTGCTTGCTTCATTCACACATTACCTTGGCGAGAGATGAGTAAATCATAGACCCAGACTCTGTTTTTTCAATCAGCCAATACATATGGCTTTGTTTGTACATGGTCAGTCTCATAAAGCAATGCACCAAAATCTGGTGAAATGTACCTTTGGCTATCAGCTAGGACACCTTAGAACAAAATACCAAACAACTAGGAAGGGGTTATGTGATAACCCCATGATCAAATGCACATATAAACATTGGCTATGGAAATTCTGAGAATGTCAAATGTGTCCTGTTCACTGCTTTCTTTGCTACTTGCAAAATGAAATGATTGAAAGCGGCCTGAGGGATCGCAATTCACAGAATACTGTTCTAACCTTGATCTACAGTCTGTGAGCCACAGATTGTGACCTATAGTTTATGGGGGCTACATGTCTGTCATAAAGCTACAATTTGCTTCATTTTATGCAAAATATATGTAGACTATGATTTCCTGGCCATTGAGATTCAAATATTTTTTTCTGCAGACAACCATGTGGACAAATATTGCTCACCCTAGGGCACATGAAAATCACTAGTTGCCTTGTTCATCTATTTATTTATTTATTTATTTATTTAGATTTTTATCCTGCCTTTCCATGAAGGGTCAGGGTGGCTAAAATAATACATGTAAAATAGAAAGATAAACTCCATAAAACCATTAAAATGACATTTAAAATAAATCCCAAATCCTAACCCTGTCTGTTAAATGCCTGTCCAAATAAATGTCTTATTTCGCCCTCAGAAAATGCTCAGACTAGGGCTTTGGCAAGACCATCCACATTGTCTGTTCTTGTAGTCAACATGTTTATTATTTTTTAGCAATATTCCCTTCTACGTTGTATCTTGGGCCCTGCTTATCTGTGGGACCGCCTCACTCCCCACGTGTCTGTGAGACCCCTGAGATCATCCGTGGGAGCCTTTTTGGAGGTTCCCCGGGTGAGATGGGTGGCCACCGATGTGAGATCTTTTTCGGTGGCTGCCCCTGTGCTGTGGAACTCGCTCCCGGAGGAGGCTTGGTTGGCCCCCACTCTCCTGTTATTTTGACGTTTGTGTAAGACCTGGCTATTCCGCCAGGCTTTTGGCGGGGGTGGGTTTGGGCTGGGGGAGTTGTTTTTTTCTCCTGCATATGAGATTTTTAACTTTTAAATTGCTTTTATTGTTTTATTGTTTTAATTTGTTGCGGGCAGGAGGGGCGGGATAAAAATATTTTATAAAATAAATAAATAAAATAAATCTTTCTTAACTATACATTTCGTAAATGCTGAGTCCATATTTTCATTACCTGAAGGAAAATGTGACCTCTGAAATATGGCTAATGTTGTTTGTTTTACTTAATTCCTCCCACTGTTTCTCCAAATATCCACCAGTTCGATATCTTCACTCTTTACCTGAGATAACTTTGTTGTTTTTTATATGTATATTTGCGTGTTGAATGAATGTTCATAGATATATTTGGTAGCTTCATTGAATAAATATTTTATTTTAAATGGTCTCCCTTTTTTTTGAAGCAGATTTATAAAAAGTAGAGTTATAAAAAGTACTATCTATCCTCTTACCAGTGATGAGGTATCTCTATAACTCTTCTGTTTTTTTGCACCCACAGCATGACTTTGTTGTGGATGTCTTTTAGGCAAGAAGGTGAATCTAGTAATGCATTATGGATTTGTTGAAACATGAATTAGAAATTGTGCTTTTCAGTGACTTCGAAGGAAAACCTGGATTTTATTAAAGACATACAGATGAATTGTTACTTGTTTTTTATCTTTATTCCCCACAGCCCAGCAGCAGAGAAAAAACTTTAATGTTTAAGAAGAAAAACAATATACATTTGCACAGGCAACAGAATAACATTCCTCAAATGTCCCTTCTCAGATCCCATAGTTTCAGCCTTCTGTTTTAAAGAATGGTTTTTGTCCCTCGTCTTTCCTATTTGCTTCTACTCTTTCTGTAAAGGAAACCGGTTCTGGCAACAACCAACTTTTTCAACAGCCATTTCAATTAGCATGAAATGAACTCACAGCCAGATCCATTGTTTCCCTCCCTTTTCTTGTCCATATGATGTTTGCTTCAAGGGAACCCTCTGTAATGAGAATTTTATTTCACGAAGCTTAAGAGACAATATCCAGAAATTGACATAATTATCCACCACTATATCTTTGATAATGAAGATGTTCCTCCAATGTAAATACTAGAAAATTACATTTTAGAACAAGGTCTAGGGTGTCCACATTATATGCTGAGTGTTAAATTCTAGATCAAGATCCCCAGCTTATGTTTATTTTCTGTTGCTTTATACAGAAGTGTTACAAACACTGACTCCATTATCAGGGGTGTTGTTATGACACCATTGTCATGGTCAGATCATTACCTTCTGAAGGCACAGATCCCCACCCTTTTATCATTGGGGTGGTGGAGCCATTAGGATGCTTTGCCCTTGGAGACTTAAGGATCGAATTGGTTTCCAGAACTCGCTGAGGGGTTTACCTACCAACCTTGATGGCTACTCTGTCTATGACTGGGTCACTTTTATGGAATGACATCTTGACCATGATGACCATCGACATGGTTGCACCCAGATGTCAACTCCCACTGCTATGGCAGCACAGGTCCCCCTGGTATACGGAGGACCTGAGGTCATAGAAGTGGGAGTGAAGGTGGTGCTTCATTTGTGCTGAAGCCGACCGATTGTGGCATAGCTTTTAAAGAACTATGCCGTGGTTGTGATGCCCACGAAGAAAGCTTTCTTCTCCGCTGTCATAGCATCTGCAAAGTCTTGTCCAGTGGAGCTGTTCTGGATGGTAAGGGGTGTGGTTAATCCAATCTGCCCCCGCCCTGAAATGGAGTCATCTAATGACCATGGGGACATTTTGATTAACTACTTTGCAGACAAAATCACTCGTATTCACCATGACTTGGGTGCTGTCATTTTACCTGCAGAATCAGAATTTAAGGTTATGGAAACTCAGTCCTGTCCTGTTTATTTGGATTAGTTTCAACCAGTAGAACTCACCAATGCGGGGGAGGTGTTTGAGGCGGTGCAGGCAACTGTTTGTGAACTAGATCCTTGCCTGTCCTGGCTGGTGAAAGCCAGCTGGGAGACGTTGGGGCCGTTGCTGGCTGGGGTTGTCAATGCCTCCCTTCAGAAGAGTATGGTGTCAGATATTCTTAACATTTTGGTTGTCCGGTCCCTGCTCAAGAAACCATCTTTGGATGTTGACTCCCTGTACAGCTATTGGCCTGCCTCTAGCCTTCCCTTTTTAGGGAAGGTTTTTGAACAGGTGGTTCCCTGACAGCTCTAGGATCATCTCAAAGCTATTTGATTCCTGGACCCATTTCAGTAGGCCTTCCATCCTGGGTGTGGTACAGAGATTGCGCTTGTGGCCTTGTTTGCTAACCTGCACCTGGAGACTGATGGGGATGTTATACTGTTGATCCTGTTAGATTTTGTGTCAGCTTTCAATAGAGTTGACCACGAGGTGATGTTAACATGACTGCAGGACTTTGAGGGGGTGTGCGTGACTGCTCTTGAATGGTTTCACTCCTTCCTGTTGGGAAGGTCCCAGAGACTGGTGATGGGCAATTGCTCATCATCCTCTCAGGACCTCCCCTGTGGAAACCTCAGGATTCCATTCTGCCCCTCCCCCTTTTGTTCAACATACATATGAGGCTGCTGGGTGAGGTCATTCGGAGGTTTGGGGTGAAGTGCTGATGAAACTAAGCTCTATCTTTGTTTTTCATCAAAGCCAGACCCTGCAGTTTCAGTGCTTATCCAATGCCTGGCTGCTGCTGGGGACCGGATGAGGATGAGCCAACTGAAGCTGAATACAGACAAGACTGAGGCGATGATGGCTGGCCGACCTTGTGTACCTGGAGGGATTAGTACTCCTGTTATTGCCGGAGTCCGTTCCCCTGTGGTCACTGTCAGTCAGGTTTACAGCCTCGGAGTGCTTCTGGATCCCTTGTTGTGCCTGGATAGTCAGGTTTGGTGATAATCAGGCATGCTTTTCACCAACTCCATCTGGTGAGGAGGTTGCGGCCTTTTCTTTCCAATTTGGATCTGACCACTGTCATCCATGCTTTTATCACCTTGAGGCTAGACTACTGTAATGTGCTCTATGTGGGGCTGCCCTTGGTGACTGTTCAGAAGTTACAGCTGGTGCAGAATGCGACAGCTCACCTCCTTTGGGGCGCGAGGAGCTGGGACCACATTACACTGGTGCTCTAAAGTCTGCACTCGCTTCCTATAGTTTTCTGGGAACAATTTGAGGTACTGGTTTTGATCGTTAAAGCCCTAAACTGTCTGGGCCCCACATATCTAAGAGACCGCCTATCCTTCCATGCCCCATTGCAGTGCTTGTGATCAGCCGGGAGCACCTCCCTGTGGGTACCATCTGTCAGTTTTGTTTGTACGGTGAGGGCTTGCAGGGGGATGTTCTCCGATGCTGCCCCAATGCTATGGAACTTCCTCCCCCACCACAACCCCTGGTTCATTTGAGCCTGAGCCTAGGCATCTTCTGAAGGTGGTGTATAACTTTTCTTTTTGTTAAGGCATTTGGCAGGCAGGCATAGGGGTGTGGGGGTAGGAGTCTTAGGGGGTGTTTGGGGAGGGTTTTGTAGGGTTTGTGGTGGTATTGTGGAGGGGTGAGGGGAACGGTTGGGGTTTTTATGGTGTTTTATATGCATTGTTTTTATTTGATTTAAAGCTTCCCTGAGTCTTTTGGGAAGGGCGAGGTAGAAATCTAAATAGATAAAGAGAGAAACCAAATCAAATAAATTGACCACCAAAATATTTTCTTTTCTAGCTCCTGTTACAAGTGCTTTTCTTGGACTACAGGGAGAAAGGGGAAATTTATTTATTTATTTATTTATTTACATTTTTACCTGCACTTCCCCTTCCTGTGAAATGCTTTACCAAAAAGAAAGTTTTACACTGCCACAGGCTTGAGCTCTGAGGGACCTCTGTGGGAAGGGAGTTCCACAACACTAGGGCATCAACTGGAAATGCCTCTCTTCAGGCCCTTGATGTGTGAACAAGATTGGCAGGTGGTACTACCCGCAAGAGAGTGCTCCCGCCCCAGCTGACTGCAAGAGTCATGGTGGAGCATGGTAGGAAAGGCGGTCTTTCAGATATGTGGGCCCAAGGCTATTTAGGGCATTAAAGGTCAAAACTAGCACACTGCAAGGGCTACAGGGAGAAATCTGGGAACAGGAACCCAGGAGAAAATGAGGGTGTTTGTCAGTCACACTGACACAGCCAGGAAGAAAGGGTGTGTAACAAATTGTCTCAGGATTATGGGCAGCATGCTCACAGGCTAGTGCCAATGATCATCACTAGGGTGCAGGAATGATTCCAGGAAGCAAGAATGGGGAAGGTTCCAGGAGACGGGTAGGGAAGGTGCCAGGAAGCCAGAGGAGAGGGATCACACAGTTCAGAGTAGCAGTGCCAGAAGCAAGAAGGGAGAGGCTACACAAGAGTAAGGGAGGTTCCAAAAGTCAGGCGGAAAGGGGCTACACAAGAGTATGGGAGTGTAATAGGGTTCCATCCCCAGACCCAGTGTCAGGAATGCTGCTCCAATTCCAATCCTCTTAGTATCTTCTGTTCAAGTTCTTTCCCAGTCCTGGTGGCAAGCCCCTAGCTCCCAGCTTGCCCCATTGCCCATCACCTCCAGGTCTGGCCACTTGAAGCTTTCTGTCTGTTGCCAGGGTCCAGCCACAGCCCCTGGCCATGCTCTAGCCCACCTGGGCAACCCTCTCCAATCCTGCTGGCTCCTCTCCCAGCCTCTCCTTACTCTCTCAATGCCACTGCCCACTTCATCGCTCTTCCTGCAGCCTGGATTTTGTCAGTTTCAGCCTTGTCTGTACTGCTCTCATCCTGCATCACCCTGGCTTCCAGCTGCTCTCTCTAACCACTTCCTGCTGGCTTCCTGGCTAGACTGAGGGCTTGCCTACCACCCCACAGGTGTCTGGTAGGCACACCTGTGCCCTCAGATGATTCTATGTCTCCTTCTAGCTGCCATGATCACTTGGTGGATTGGTCTCTTAATGGGTCAGTCTATCACCTTGCCCTATACCTCTTATGGGGACAGGGACCCTCCTGGGCTCCCTTCCACAGGTACGTTCCAGGAGGCAGGAGTATATGGGCTATGCAAGAGTAGGGGAGACTCCAGAAAGCAAGAGGAGTGAGGCTACACAACAGTACAGGAGGTTCCAAGAGGCAGGAGAAAAGGGGAAAGTATACTTTAGAGAAAGAAGCTCACACCAGGAGTTGGGTCCACATCTGCAAAGGGAAGGATGAGAAATAAGTAAAAGAGGGGAAGAAGCAAGAGCAAAGAGCAAGGCACTGGAAGCGAGGCACGAAGACCACGGCTAGGAACAAGGCAGGGGGTGCAAGGGAACAACCTGGGGACAACAAAAGGTCTAGGGGCAAGGAAGAGAGGCATAGATAAGGACCAAAGAAGATAACCAGAGACAAAGAAGAAATCCAACACTAGGAAGGGAGGTGGGGAGATGAGACTAAGACCAGGAGGGGAAGTGAGGAAGCAAGAAAAACAAAACAATAGGGATGGGCGAACGCAGTTCAGAAGTTCAGAGTTCGGCCCGAACTCAGGCTGTTCGAATGACTGAACCGAACTTCCGAACCGAACGCTCGAACTTCCAAACAGTTTGGATGAGTTTGGGGGTGGGGAAAACATGACTGGAAGGGGGAGGCAGCTAAGGAGCAGACTTCCTGGCACCAGGGGTGGACACCAGGGGTGCTTTCTGGGCCAAAAATACCAATACCGAAAATTTTTCGGTTTTGGTACTGATAGCACTTTTTTGAATATTCGGCCGAGTTCAGCTGAACTGGACTCTGCTGAACCGAACAGCCAAACCCGAACTCGGGTTTCGAACCGAACGACCAAACGTCAGAACATCCGAACGGCGTTCTGTTCGCCCATCCCCAATAAAAATGTTACAGCTGGAAATATATTTTGAAGTTAATGTCTTATACCATCAGGAACCTTTATCCAATCTTTCTGAAAAGTGTGAGGAGTGTTAAGCTTGTGTAGGGACTTAATATCTACAGGTTTTATGTAAATTGGAAGGAAGATAAAGATGTTGTAGCCATGAGCGTGTATGGTGCTTTTCTTAAAATCAGTGTTCAATTGCTTCTAAAAATCAGTCCTCTTTATCTAATCATTTAGGAAATTGGTACACATAGTGCCCTCCATTGGGGGTACAATCTTCCCAAGTTCCATCAGAATTGAATAAGAAAAAAAAAGTTTAGCCAGAAACACCTTTTTCAGTTTATTCCCTCTATTTCAAAAACAAAATGTCATTTTCATTTCTATTTTCATTATTTTGGTTGTAACTTTGTTGTTTTTAATTCAATTTGGATGGAGTTTGGAGAGATTATGTCCCTCATGGAATGCACTATTCCTGCCAAATTTCAGAAGGAGTTGGTAAAGGGTCAAGATTTTTTAAGCAATTGGATTTTCTGATGTTAATAGAAGTGCCACATGCATTTGCAGCTGTAATGTCTTTGTTTTCCATCCAATATAGATGACATTTGGACAAATTGTTCCCCTCACCCAAGGGGAACAATTTGTCACAGTGGTACATGATGGGTTTGTGATGCCAATTGATGGCAGAAATGTCAGTCATATTGTGCTGTGCCCACCCCAATCTCCCTGCTTGTTACTGGGAATTTGAAAGCATCTGTTTAGGAAAGAGCCAATAAGGGAGTCTCGTATGTCCTCTGTGCTACACAACTTCTGTTAAAATCACAATAGTCATTGGTCAATTGTTAATAAAATCAGGACCATGTATTCAATAATTCTGAACTTCACCATGTATAATCCTGTGTATTTGGGGTCCAATATTTCCAAATTTCATCCAAACTGGATTGAACACAAATATGTTAGTCAGAAATGCATGTGAAAGTCAAATGCGTATAACATAAAGTCTCTTTATCTGATTTATCTGACAGTTGGTGGAGATACTAATAATGGAGAGAGGTATAATATATCCTAGTTTCATCTAAATTAATTGGAAAATAAAGAAGATGCAGCTAGAAATGCATGTGCCACATATGTTAAAATTACAAAATTAAATTGCTTATACAATTGGGATCCTTTGTCCAATCTTTCTGTAATTTGTCAGGGATAATGCCTTTCATGAGCAGTAAAATCTTACCTAATTTAATCAAAATTGGATGAAACACAAAGTTACAGTCAACATTTTAAAAAAACAAACCAAATTTTCATTTTTTCCTTATTATTTTCTTTTGTTTTCCTTATTGAATAACAAAAATGAAAGACGGTTCATTACTTTTTGTTGTTCTAATGATAAAAACAAAAGGCTCATCCCTATGAGAAACTGGGTAAAAATGTGACAGTGAACTGTGGCTAGCCCAGGCTGTAATTCCGGAGAGCTCCGGGATCACATCCCGGGCTAGGGTCCCCTCCAATCAGGCCAAATCAGGCCACCCCATAGATTCATGTGTGCTACTGGGCAGGTCTGCCAGCCCAGGCTGACTCTGCCATGATAGGCAACCATGGCTGGACATCATGGCTGCCTGTCATGGTGGGGGACAAGGTGTTAGGTGCAGCACGGGGTCCGGGCCAGCCAGCCACATGCTCCCCATTGTTTCTGCCCCCTGGCCGTGTAGATGTTGGCCTGGCCAGGTGCATGTTTATTTATGCTGTAACCTGGTGCATGCCCTGTCCACCCAGGCTGTCTGTTTCTGGTCAACCCAGGATGCATCAACCCGGAATCACGTGTGCTTTCACCCTCTGTAGGGTGGGAAGGGGAAAGGAAGCTATGAGAGGAATTGGGATGGATGCCTGCAAAAACCAATGCCCTTTTGCTGCAAAGTGCATAGTGAAACAAGTGGTGACCTCTTATGTACATTTTTAGATAATGATAACTGAGAATAAATGTTTGTTTCTTCTACAAAGACACATTTCTCATAGTCACCTAGAGGTCTTCTTATTATACATGCTTCCAAAGTACAATTTGGCATGCCAATAAGGTAGAGGTTCCCACACTATGGGTTGGGCTCAAGTGGGAACATGCCATCTGCAGATGGGGTCACAATCCCAATTGCTCTTTGATATTACTTTGTATGTGATTGTTGCTGTCTGAGTTCCTAAGATTAAGTCTCAAAATGGGAACACACAGGCAAAATGTTGGGGACCATTACAATAAGGTAACATCGAAGTGATTAGCAATCACTGCACTAGTGAATCCACAGAGCTAGGATAACAGGAAGCTGAATAGTAGGATTTATGAGTAATGACAAAGAGATGCATGCACTTTGTCTTTCCATACTACAGTTTGTGTAAATCATTTTGTGTAAATCACTGTTATTTTCTTACAGTTATGAGTATCAGATTTACTCACAATTTTTAAAGAAAGCAAAATAGAGTGCTTCCTGTTACGATGCATGTATATGGGTGTTTTCAGACAAGCCACTCTCCATCCGCTCCCCACCCACCTACTATACATGTTACAGGGCAACCATAGGGCAATGCTGCAGACCTGGAACATGTATAGTGGGTGGGTAGAGTGTGTCTTGTCTGAAAATGCCCTATCTGCGTGCGCGCACACACGGTAAAAATAATAAAAATGTAAACTCTAAGCCTACTACAATTATAATTGATTTTATGTTCCCTTTAGCAAACTCTTTATTTTCTTTTTTAGCCTGCAAAGTAAACTAGACATATCTAAAAAAATTGTTAGATTCAGCAACTACTGAAGTGCATATATTGTATGTTAAAATAGAATGACACATCTATTCAATATATTTTTAAAGGAACTCATATTTGTAACATTTTCCAAGTCTAGAAAATCATTGTATTTGTGTCAACATCAGTTTGACATATTTTATCTTTTTTGTCAGTACATCAGGTAATCATAACTTGTCAGATACTAAGTCTTCTTTTTTAATTTCACATAATTACGAAAGCAACTCGAAATAAATTGTGTCTGGTTTAATAATACATGGTAATGTTTTAAAGATCTTACAAAAAAAGTAAATTGCTTTTGCGGCATTAGAGTAATCTATTATATAACATTAATATGCATAACAGATGGCTCTCAGAAGAGTAAGAAGGTATTATTTTGATTTGATTTTAATTAGATATATATTGTCTCTTCCATTATATATTACCCACACTAATACTGTAAGAGGCTTTTATGCATATTAAGAGATTTATTACACTCCAAACTTTTAAATGTCACTGGTGTCATATGATCATTTTGAACAGTGTTGAAATAGGTGTCATATTTGTGGGGAATTATTAGTTGGTTTTAACAATGATAAAATGCTATTTCTTATTGAAAGAAGTGGTAGTTTTAAGTGTGTTCTGTCACTTTAAAAATATGAATAATTTTATTGTTGTTAAGTATCTGCAGATGGTTTAGTAATGAAGCCATTCTTTGCTGTGTTTGATAGCACAGTTCTTAATTCTGCCAATTAGATTGAAAACACCATTGCTTTCCAAACTTACTCCCTTTCAATGTGAGCTTTAATTAGCATTTGATGTACAATGAATTTTGAACTAATACTTTTTTGAGTGCTCTAGATTTGTTAGAAATTGGATTTAGTCTTCATAACATAGCCAGGTTCAAGGTATTGGTATTGATCTATAAAGCCCTTCACGGTCTGGGCCCCTTGTACCTCAGGGACCGCCTTGCCCTCCGCATTCCAGAGTGGCTCCTTCGGTCTGCCAGGGGTGTTTTCTTGGAGGTCCCCCGTATTAAGCGGGGGGCCACGATGGAGAGGGCATTCTCGGTGGCTGGGCCGCGCCTTTGGAATTCCCTCTCGGAGGAAGCTCGCCTGGCCCTGAGTCTTTTGACATTCCAGCAGGCTTGTAAAACCTGGCTGTTCGCCCAGGCCTTGGGGGGGGGGGGGGGGGGAGACGGGTTAGAGTTTTAATGCTTCCCTACCTTTTATTTTCATTTTATTCTCCCAACCTGTTGGTTTATATTATTGTGTTTTTAAGGGTTTTTTAAAATTGGTATTTATTATTAATTGAATTGTTTTAATGGACATGTTTTATTGAATTGAATTGTACATTGCCCCGAGATGCCATAGGCATGGGGGGTGACTGGCAAATGTTTTAAATAAATAAATAAACTGAGGGTTTGTTTATGCACTACTGGTGTCATTTGAAGGCTAGCCATTAACCAGCATAGAATCTGAATCAGGCTATAAATTCTATGTTCCTTTTCTCGTGAGATGCCCCCCTCCCCTTCCCCACATGGGTGACTAGGTGGGTGTCTGTTCAAACACCTGTGCAGGTGGATGGGGGTGTATGCGCGCTCCCGCACTCCACCCATCTCCACCGATCCCCCACGCACAGAGGCATCAGACAAAATGGAGGTACCTCCGTGCATGTAGATTGGTGAAGGTGGGTGGAGATGGGTGTGTGTCCATGTGACCAGCCACCCACATGCCGCAGCGGCTCCTGCACCATGGCTCCTCCCAGCCCATGTGAAAAGGACCTATATCTCTGAAGTGAAGATGAACATCAGACAAATGTATTAGTCTTTAGACCCTCAGATGAATCTGCCATCAAGAGTGAGAACAACTTTTGTGATATGTCTACAATGCCCATTAGGTTAGGAACTCCAGTGTTACTGCCAACACATTTTAGGCTTCGAATATCTATCGGAAGCTAACAATGGTTGGTCATTATCTACTTGAATCCGATTCACAGTTGTGACACAAAGGTATACCATACCAATCCCAATTACTGAGCCATCCAGTCCCTTTGGACTGAAGGTATTATGTTCTGTTGAACTGTGCTAAAATAATTCCATTCTTTGTATTCTAAATGCAGTGAACCATAATCAATGAACTAGCCTTAAAGAAAGACATAGGAAATATCTAGAAAGGAAAAAGAATACAGTATTTAAACTAAAACATAAAAAGTTGTAATAATTCCATTTTTATAAAATAAACCTGATTTCAATTAAAACAACCTCTGGAGGTAGACTAATGTATATTATAATAAACGGGTAAATGTAAGGCGTTGGAAAAGTTCAGACATTCCTTCCAGCATATTGAATCAATTAATAGCATGTACAAGGAAACCCTGATTATTTGAAGGAGTGGAGAAAAATGACTTGATTCTTTACAAGTAGTACAGACTATTATTAGTATTCCAGATAGACTCTGTTCTAGGGAGTCCATCATATGCTTTGATCTGTCTGCAACCACAGCTGGAAACTTTGTGCCAGGCTCTGGAAGCAGCACGAACTGACAACAGTCGCCTCCATCAGGAAAGTGAGTTAGTGGTTGCAAATGTTAATCAGTGGATCAAAGAACAAAAGTGAGTAAAATTGGGTCTTTTTTTCTAATCTGATTTCATTTCCTATGGCCCCAAACAATTAAAGCATTCATAAGAACACTCTTCTCATCTTACTCCTGTATCTTTTATCTGGCGCTATGTAGTAGTTCTTTATATATGTGTTATTATTTTTTCATCATGACTCCTGCATACTTTAGAATTAGCACAGTATAAAAAAAGTCTATCTGGAAGAATATACTCTAATTTTCCATCATGTTAATAATGAATAAACTGGAATACCGCATATCTGTAGATAAGAAAAAGCTATATATTCTGTGCTTCTCAGAGATTTTCATAACTTTTGCTTTTCTCCAGAAATTTAGCTTTCATGTTCTAAAAGGAATTTTCTATATCTTATGGTTATGAAAATTGTCTTGACACTGAAAACTGGTGTGTCATGCTCTTAAGACTAGAGTCAAGCAAACTTAAGAGAATCATAGGCTCCCCACATCATCTTGCTATTAATGTTTTAAATATCACTATGTTTGCTTTTAGACAGACGCGGAGCCTGCCTGCTCCTGGCACTGGTCTGCCCCCCTGGTTCCCCCCCCCGCCGCCTTTTCCAGTGCCCTCTCCATACACCGTAGAGTTGCAGATGCTTGCCTGACATTCAAGGCTGGCACCTGCAACTCCATACTGCCAACCTGGGGATGAAGGGATGGCTGTGCATGGATCTGCACCATGGGTCCACTCAGCAGATGGACATTGTTCCAGGTTTGGCCAGCCTGCTTCTCACCGCACCCTCCAAGATGTTCAGGAGCACCACCAACAGGGCTACCCACCCACTTCAAATATTTGGCAGGTGGCTTTACATGGAGCAGCTGAGTGGGCTGGCATAAGCAGTAGTGGAGCTGCCATCTGTCTGTTTGCATCAAATGTGTAACATTCCCCAACTATTTCTGATTCTTTGAAAAAATGAAAGATTTGCTACTATTCCTGAATTAACCTAAAAGTTATATTTACAGTATTTAATTATTAAGTAAAACTTAATGGTGTACCTTGAGGCCTGCTAAATATTCCATGAAATTTTGCCTTGCGGGGATCAGTTCAGTTTGTTCGGATAAACTGAGTAGCCCTAGTTATATCTTATAATTTTATCCAGTATTAAAATGGAAGGTTGAAGGCCATGTAAAGGATACAATGCCCTATAAAATTTTCAGAATTTGGCAGAATTTTACTGCA
This sequence comes from Sphenodon punctatus, assembly GCA_003113815.1. NCBI lineage: Eukaryota > Metazoa > Chordata > Lepidosauria > Sphenodontia > Sphenodontidae > Sphenodon > Sphenodon punctatus. The sequence goes on along the minus strand of QEPC01000955.1, from coordinate 49,534 downwards.
AATTTCTCTAGGCTCCATTGTGATAACTTTGACTAAGTGAATTGAAAGATATCACATAAACACTGGTTCATTTTAGTGGGGTTGGTTTTGGCATAAAAGGGATTTCTTGACAGCTGGTTCAGGGCTTGGCATAGTCTACAAGTCACTAATGCCAACATGACTGTTTCTTTAGCAATTAAGAAATGTATGTTATTTGATACACAGTACTAGATAACTGGGCAAAAACACTGCTTTTACAGTCCTTATGTGTGTAATTATCCTATAAGATTTCAATGCTTAATTTTTGCTATTTTTTTGAAACTACAATGTGAATTTTTAAAGTATTGGAAATGCCACTGATTTTAATAGTCTACCTGAGCCTTCCTTTTCACTATCCTAATAGAACTAATTCAGCACAGCCTTTGTATTTTTACTGCTGCCAGTCCTGCAGCTCCCTCCAGCTGTCCCCAAATGTCTTCTTGTCTGCCCTTCATGCTATGCCTTTTACACATATTTTCTCTTATAGAATAGACAGGTGTTTTTTTGTTTCTTTTTAAAAAAACTTATCAATAATAAAAGGATCAAATATGCCAGTATGCCACAACTGTTTTGCAGTATGCCTGTCAAGCAAAGAAGTCTCATGTTGCTCATTTATGCTTTGCCTCATTCCATCTTCAGGGATGTAACTACAAGTGGGGCAAGTCAGACTACTGCCCTGGCACCCAGGCTTTAAGGAGGGCCCAGTAAAACCAGTCCCATTAGGACATCAAAATGTCCTTCTTTATCTTTTCTGGAGCTGCCTGTGCCTTCTTCCTCAGTGAGCAGGGAGCCAGTGGGTGTTTTCAGATGTTACGGGCGGCCAGTTAACCACAGTGGATTCCCGGTGGGGGTGAACAAAACAACCACCCCCCGGGGTGAATAAAAGCCCCGAACAGACGTGATGGGACCAGGACCATGGCCGGGAATCAGGCCGCTAGATCACGGCCTGGGGCAGCACAACAGACGTGACGCCGATTCCCAGCCGTGGTCAAAACACCCAGAACCCACCGGGCAGGAGCGGGACACAGACATGGCCGCCTGAGGACAAACAAAGCCAAAAGGCACAAAAGGGAATGCCCACACAAGAGAAACGGGAAGGGAGGGGGGAGAGGGAGAAGAGCCAGACAGGTACCACAGCAGGCACACAGTCAGCGGAGGCACAGCGGAACACACAGCACGAGCACACACCCATGCACACACACACACGCACACACAAGGGAAAGGAAGGGAAGGGGGGCACGGGCACCCGGACAACACACAAGGCACAATGGGAGCAAGAGGGTGGGACACGGAAGAGGGGGGGAACCGCAAAGGGGCAGGGCAGGACACAGGCATCAGCAACCCCCACCCCCACAGCAGCACAGCCCACATGGGTGCCCCCACAGCAACACAAGCAGTCTCAGAAAGGGGGGGGCAGGATCTCGGGACCAAGGCACAGTGGGGGCCCACAATGCACAGCGATCCGGGCGGGAATGGTCCAGGAGGCACAC
>QEPC01000955.1:2554-15198 GCA_003113815.1 Sphenodon punctatus | reverse complement strand
TAATAATAATAATAATAATAATAATAATAATATCAGTAGGAATTTGATGGTTGGGAGGGAGTGAGAGTCATTGAAATATCATTGGGTGGAAACAGAAGTAGCAACTGTATGGTGGGGACCCAACCACCTGAGCTGGGTTGGGAAGCTGCAGCAGAGACGGTCCGGACCAGTTCGGGCAGCACAACAAACATGCTTGCATCTGGGCCACCAGTGTGGGTGGGGAGTGTAACATTCATGAAGATGCAAGGTCCCAGGTGCCTGCGCTTCACTGAGATGTGTTTGCAATGCCAATTGGCCAGCAGAGATGTCAATCATATATCTCCTGACTGTCTGGTGACTGCTCCCCCTCCCCTCTATTGTTAGATTCTAGCCTGAGCAGGCTTAAATGGCAAAAGAAAACAAAACAAATGAAATGAAAATGAATAAAAATTCATTTGTTGTCATTTTCATTTGTTTCCAAGCACTGCACTGGCTGCCTATTATCTTTCAGGCACAATTCAAGGTGCTGGTATTGACCTTTAAAGCCCTTCACGGTCTAGACCCCACTTATCTGAGAGATTGCCTCATGCCCTGGGCCTCTGGTCAGCTCCTGTGGTGATCCAGGGGTGCCCTCTTGGAAGTCCCATGTTACCGACGGGTTCAGATGGACAGGAGGGCATTCTCAGTAGCCATGCAGTTGCTTTGGAACTTGCTTCCAGTGGAGGTTGGTTTGCCTCATCATGAATCTTCTCACCTTCCGATGAAATTGTAAGACCTGGCTTTTCTGACAGGTGTTTGTTGGGGAATTAGGGGGGTGGGATAGGTATGTCGGGGTAAAATTGGGTTCTTTCTTTTCTGCACTGTGGGTATTGTATTGTTTTGTGCATGATTAGAGTTTTAATATGTTTTATATTTTTATATTTATATTGTATTTTAATTATGAATTGTGAGCTTCCCTGAGTCGCTTGTAGTGAGAGGGGCAGGGTAAAAATGTACATATAAATACAATTTATTTTTTTTCCTAGTTACTAAAATGAATGGGGCTTCATTCGTTTTAGTAACTAAACAAATTGCACACCCCTAGAAAATAGACCACACAGGAGCCACTTTGGGCTACTGCACCCTGAGGAACTAGAAGGAAGAAGTAACATGATTTGTTTTCTTCAGGGCACATTCCCTGAGGCACTGGGTTTAGATCCACACTTGTCTCCTCTGGAAACTAAGACAGCACATCTTGTATGAGGGGCCAGGGCTCAGGGAGAATAATAGCTCTGCCAGAGAAAGCATAAAATTATCAGGTCCCAGAACTGAAGCAGCCACTCTGACCCTTTTCAAATGGGCCACTGTGGGTGGAGGAATTGTTGTGCACCCACGGTGGATGGAGTTGGTGTGGGGCCATTCCCACGTGCACACCTCCATCTCCACCCACAGAGAAACTAGTATTGGATCCCATTACTCTGTGCGTGGGTGATGGGTGGAGATGGGTTTAGCGCAGACACCTGCATGTACCTCTACCCATTAGGGATGGGCGAATGCGCTTCGGAAGTTTGGAGTTCAGACTGAACTCGGTCTGTTCGGTTGACTGAACTGAACTTCCAAATCAAACTCGAATTTCAAACCGAACCGAACCGAACCGAATTTCCGAACTCCATTGTGTTCACCCATCCCTAGTGACAACACACACCAAAAAACCTGGTTTTGAATGGCCGAACTTGGTTCGAAAGTTCGGAATTTGACCAAACTTGGTTTGTTTGGTCTACTGAACTTAACTTCCTAACCGAACTCGAATTTCAAACTGAACTGAACCGAATTTCCGAACTCAAATTTCAAACCAAACCGAACCGAACTTCTGAACTCCATTCTGTTCGCCCATCCCTACTACCCATCCACTGCGGCTTTCCCACGGGCACCTCCACCCATCTCCATGCAGCAAAACGGCATGGAGATGGGTGTGGACGTCTCGCGTGAAGGGCCTAAAAATGCCTCTCTGTGTGCACTCATCATATAGAGTACAAAGTAGGATCTTGCTGGAAAGAACTCTTGGCTAACTTGGAATGTGGCCACCGTACTAAATGTCTTCAACTTTAGGAATCACAGAAAGTGTTTCTTTCCCCTTTTCTCTTTCTCTTAACCCTTGGGGCTGGAGAAGCATCTCAGAGACTGTCAATCTACTTGACATGCTTTGGCACCTAGGCAGTCATTGATTTCAAATGAACTCTATTAAGTTTTGTTCTTGGAATATAAATTTAAAATTCTGAGGCACTTAAAATCACAGAGATGTCACCTAGCTTTCCTCCAGGAAAGTCATTTAAAGAATAAAGATGCAGATAGAATTTAAAAACACACACACACACACACACAAAACCCCAACAGAACTCTGGGTGAGACATGAAAATAATTCTTCTTTTAATTCTAGAAGCAGAGGAATCTCAATATTAATCTACAAGGGCCTAGCTCTCAAATTTATTTGGTCATGGTGAGAATATTAGTTAAAGCTATTTTCAGTACTGTAGAGGAATAATTTATACTTACACTGTTGGTGAAATCTGTCAGAGTCTTTATTGATCTCAAAGCGCTGAGAGAGAGAGCAACACTGGGTGTTTTCAGACGTGGCGGGGCCAATTGGCCCCGTCACGAAATCAATGAATTAATCGCCGCCGGGATGACCCGTCACGCCCTAACAGATGTGCCAGGGGATCCCATCAGGGAATCGGGGAGGGGGCGGGGCCACGCAGCGCAACGTGCGGCCGCACAGCCCCACCCCCTCCACGCTCCACGGCGCCTGCCCTCTGGGGAGACAGGCGGCCCCCGTGGCCAATGCGGCCACAGCGCTCACCCGCTATGGCCACGGGCTGGAATTCCTGCGGGGATTCTGGGCCAAGGCCACCATCCAGATGTGCCGGCGGGGGTCACCACGGCGGGGAATCGCCTTCACCACGCGACGGCCTCTGGCCACGCTGCTTCGGCTGCTCTCATGGTGAATGTGATTCCCCGCCATGGTAACATCTGGGGAGGAACATCCGTTCCCCCCAAAAAACGTTACGTGGTCCAAGCCACCACAGGGAATTGACTGTGGTTGACATTGACAACGTAACGTCTGAAAATACCCACTGTCTCCATGCAAGGAAACAGGATGGTCTGCCCCTCCCAGGATACACAAGTATTTTATAGGTTACAATACAGGCAAAAGATACAAGCTTGTCACTCAAAGTGCAGCGTAATACAATGATGGAAAGTTACTAGATTACACACAATATTTACATATTTGAGCTGGTTCTTCTCAAAACTATATGAGCCAAACTGTTTATAATATATGGTACCTAACAAGGTTAATTTGGCTTTCCAGCTGCAAGGTTACTTGGCCTATTTGTTATGAAAAACACAGGCAAAAAGAGTCTCAGTGTCTAGGTCTAAGGCCTGTGTGGAGCACTTTCCAAGGCCTTATTTTGCAAAGCAGAATACAGAGAGCAAATAGCTCTTTGTCTAAAGGGAAGAGGCCTAGCTTCTATTAGGCATTAGGTTTTTCCCAAAATGCTTCTGTGTCATCCATTTTGTGATACCTTCCTTTTGGCTATGTTTAATTTAATTCCATAGGGTCCCTTATAAAATTTCCTCGACAATCCTAAAAGGTTAATTCTGGGAAGCATATATAATCTCAATGGTGGCAATTCACCCCTTATCACAAAAATAATTGACATTCCCTCTGACAGAGCTGATGTTTCCGTGATATTCAGAGAATATCTGGCATGGATAATAAATCTCGCTGCTCCAGACAAAGAACTCAGGATCTGTGAGTTGCATCCAGAACCCACTCTCTCCAGAATAAAACCCATTGAAACCATAAGGCTTCAACAGGTTAGCTCTGAAGTGGAAACTGCAGCCTTATTAGGTATCTGGATATGAAACCTTCTACTACACATGACTAAAAGTGACTACATGCCACATAATATACATATTTCTCCATGATTCATGTGCTGTACTTCAGAGTAGTTTTTTTTCCTATTGTTGAAGATGTTCTTTCCCATATGTTTGGAACCAGAAATTGACAATATTGTCATGTCTGATCATGGTCCAATTTTTCATCACGCAGATATTCACCAGACTTAGAACACTATAAGAAACTGAATTTGGAATTAAAAATGCATCTCCTTAAGGACCCTACATTTCAATAAATTAAAGTGACATCAATAGCCAAATTCTTGAAGATAAGAAGTTGCATTCACCAATTACAGTAGCCCTCAGTGTTCCTAATAAAATTGTAGCAGGAGAGGTAGAGGCCACAACCAGCTCCCACTGAAATCAATGGGAATTCAGCCATTGGTCACAATCCAGCTTCCATAGAAGTCAATCACCATTATCCAGTGAATGGTCATGGAGGAAGATACCCACACGTGCATGTATGAGCTTATTCATGAGAGTGAATCAGACCACGGGCAGGCCGAGAAAATCCATACCCCCAGCAAGGCTGCTCAGCATGTAGCTCACATAGAGACCTTTCAGAAACCCTGGGGGTTGCGCTGTCTCCTGAATTCACTGCTTCCCAGGGTACCATTTGTAGGAGTTTACTCCTTATGGAAAATTAGAAGTCCCTAATTGTTTCTCCAACTCTTCTCTTCGAAAACCCTTTCCCACAGGAATTCAGTTCATACACAGAAGTCTCTCTAACAGAGTAATTTTTTATTTTAAACCTGAAAGCAAGTTAGATTACATACATATGCAAGAAATATGAGGCTGTGGTTAACAGTCACAGTACAGATGCAAGAAATAGATTAAAATGAACACAAAAAATTATTAAGTAGCAATCTTAATTTTTAACTCCATGATTTCCTTAAAAGGAGAAACATAAACTAAATCCTATTTAAAAGAAATATCCCTTTAAATTCTAGATTGGGGAAGTTCTATGCAATAAGGAAGAAAGAAACTGCATCCAGTGGAATGGCCAGTTCTACCGAAGCAGGGAGGTTCTCACCTAAGTTAAGATAGAGCGCAGGTTATTCTCTTTGCTGATGTTGTCTCTGGGCTGGGTGTGAGTTGCACTCAGCTTGCAGAATCAGGGTCTGTATTGATGTCGGTGGCTTGCTCAAGCAATATTATGATTCAGACCTGTAACTTTTATAACAGTCCAATTGGGTGAAAGTAGATATTTGGCCTTATATTATAATTAATTTGTAACTCTTCATAAACTTAAATGTCTTTAGCTATTATGGTATTAATCTCTTATTAAAATGCTTATTGGCTAACTTGACAAGTGCCTTAACTTCTTCATCACATCCTATAGAAAAACTATTAATAATTTCATGACGTATACTGATACCAAACAAACAAGTCAGGGTTGCCCATTTTTCCCCCTAGGCCTGAAGCCTTATGCTAACCCAATAACCAAATAATCAGCAACGAAGCAATCTATTAGGACTGAAATGAAGACTTTGGAAAACTTCAGAATTCAGTGAATATAATAGATTTCAGTTAGAAAAAACAGAATTCTAAAGTTCTGAGGACCAAGGCCATTATAAGGAAAATTTCAGAAACTTTGGAAACTGCTTCACACGGGGGGGGGGGGGCTGGTGGACAGTTGGCCTTCTTCTGGAAATGAAGCTTAGTGCCATATTTGGTAGAAGGGGGGTTTGGCAGGGGACAGTTGAGTGATGGTAGGCAAGACGGCAAGTTCTGATTGCCTCACCAAGCCAGATGGTCATCTTTTGATTGTCTGGCAGGGTAAAATAAAAGTGGCTGCAGCCATTTTGTCCATTCTCTTTGGTGAATTTGGCTGTGTGCTACAGTGCTGCTGGATCTATACGTAATCAGCTGGGGGAGAGGGGTGATGACTTGGCCAGCCAAGGTATGGTTTGGTCTGGCCTGTCCATAGGGCCAATGCTGGGGGATGGGGGTTACCTTTACCTTTACCATGCCATACAGTTTTTTAAAAAATAAAATAATTGGGTGCCACATATATGAAATTTTTTAACATGACTCAAAAAATCAACATTTTCCTTGCACGACTGCCACCCAGACACATTTCAGGAACAGATTGCAAAACGACCTAATTTTGAAGACATGTGGTGTCATGAAGCAACAGGAGGAGATTTCCCACTTTGAGAAACTATTTGCTGTTCTGGGGGGGATAGAGATAGACTTTCCATTGGAGCACTACCCTTGGGAGAATTGCTAACTACTTGTAGGATAATCTCCTGAGTTCCCTGTATGGATGGATTATTACCTTCACTTCTCCCATCTAAGAGTAATCTATTCCCCCTTACTGGGGGGCCAAATCGACCATCCGACTGGGAAGAGTGATTATATACCAAGACTTCTCTGTTAACTCTAACATGATTCCCTGTACTATTTTGTCCAGGTTTTAATAACAGTGAAGCTGCCGTGGTTACAGGATAATTCTTAGCATGGGAGACTGGGGAATGTGTCTAAAATGGACACATTATCCTCCCATAGCAGAATAGGAAAGGGAGAGGGACTGTGAGGGTGTATTAGGTTCCTAGAGGCCTCCCCTGATGGGGTTTCAGCCTCTGTTGCTATATGTTGTAATCTTAAATTAATAGGTAGCTTTCTCTTCCTTGCCTCTGGGGCAAAAAAAGACCTTAAAAAATCAGTCCCCAACAATCCACATTCTTTTTTAACCTGGGGAACAACAGCTGTAGGCTCAGTGTCCCTGGGTCTGGGATCAGTGATTTGGTGATTAAACAGAAGTGGGGATGAGACACTATCTTTAAAAACATCACGAGTCATAATATCCCTGGACAGAAAGAGCTCTGGCTGTTCCATAATCAATTTGGCCAATCTAAGTGCACAAAAATCCACCAAAATCTGTTGCATAAATCTTGGGACTGGTAATACTTGAAAGAATTTTATATGCCAAGATGGAATTTGGCAAGCAAGAATAAAAGACAAATGGCGGAGAATAGCCCCCTTGAGTCCCATCTACAAAACAGACCATTAGGTAATGGTTGAACAATGAAAGTAATTGCGCTTGGCACAAGCTGTAGTTGCTCAGCCACATAACTCCCACTGTTCTCACTAATTACTGGGAGATTATTATTATTATTATTATTATTATTATTATAAACATTTATATAGCGCCGGTCATGTACCTGGCACTGTACAGAACATAGATATAGAAGCAGTCCCTGCCTGTGGCTTACAATCTAAAAGACAAGGAGGGGGAGACAGGGCGAGGGGACAGTGGGAGAGACAGGGGAGAAGACAAACAAACATTCAAGCAGATGCGACGTCTCAGGTGCGTGTGCTTGGCTTGGTTACAATCAGGTTGGTTGCAGCAGTCTGCAGAGGAGAGCAGACAGTAAGTATATGGGGAACGACTAGCACACATTGGGAAAGGTGGCGAGGAAAAAGTGGGTCTTGAGGAGGGATTTGAAGGAGCGGAGGGAGGGGGAAAGGCAGATGTGGGTAGGGAAGGAGTTCCAGGCATTGGGGGCAGCGAGGGAGAAGGGTCGAAGGTGGTTAGGTGAGCAGGAGAAATGAGGGAGCATGAGGGAGGGGACAGAGGAGGAGCAGAGAGCACATGCAGGAGTGCATAGGGAGATTAGGTCCGAGAGGTAAGGGGGAGCTTAGTTGTGGAGTGTTTTGAACGTGAAAACCAGGAGTTTAAACAGGATACATTCAGGAAGGGGGAGCCAGTGAAGAGAGAAGAGGAGAGGCTGCACATGGTCGAATGGCCAGGCAGAGTGAATGACCTTGGCAGCAGAGTTTTGGATTGCGATAAGGGGGGACAGGTGAGACCGAGGGATGCCAGCAAGGAGGAGGTTGCAGTAATCAAGGCGAGAGATAACCATGGCATGAACAAGGGTTTTGGCTGAGGAGGTAGAGAGAAAGGGGCGGATCCGAGCAATGTTATGGAGGATGTATTGGCAGGATTTGGCAACAGAGTCAATGTAAGGTTTAAAAGAGAGGTGCATGTCAAAGGGTATTTTCAGACATTACGAGATCACGGTGAACCACGGTCAATACCCGCATGGGCCCAAAGCGCCCTGACGTCTGTTAGGTGGCCGCCAAATGTTCACCACGGTTGATTCCCACATGGGGTCAATGTCAACCATGCTTCCGGGGCTCCCCACCGGACAGTAGCCGCAAGCGTGATAAAAGAGATTCCCAGCGGGAACCAACAAAAAGTAACATCTGGACGGCAACATCAGCCTGGAATCCCTGGCGGGATTCTGGGCCGTGGTCAAATCGGGCTGGCGCTGCAGCCGTATTGGACGCGGCACCCACCCATCTCCCCAGAGGGCGGGCGGCGGGGCAGCATGGGGGGCGGGGCTGTGTGGCCGCATGTTGCACCGCGTGGATCTGCCTCCTTCCCAATTCCCCGCCGGGATCAACTGGCACATCTGTTCGACGTGCCAGAGTGATCCCGGCGGGGAATCATTTGGGTGATTCCGGGATGGGGCGAATGCCGCCCCGTCTCGTCTGAAATCACCCAAAGATGAAGCCCAAGCTACGGGCTTGGAGAACAGGATGGATGGTGACTCCATCGATGCAGATGGGCAGGTTAGAGGGAGAGGAAGGGGAGGGAGGAAAAATGAGGAGTTCGGTCTTGCCCATGTTGAGCTTGAGTTGACGTTGGGACATCCAGGTGGAGATATCTGAGAGGCAGTTGACGAGGCGTGAGTGGACAGAAGAGGAGAGAGAGGGGGTAGAAAGATAGAGTTGGGTGTCATCAGCATAGAGATGTTATTGGAATCCGTGGGAGGCAATAATTTTGCCAAGGGACAGAGGGAGGAGACGGTACCTTCTTATTGGAGGAAGATTTAGCCATTAATATATCTTGAACCTGCTCTGATACCCTGCCTGCTTTGAGCTCTTCTAAACAATCTATAATATTATTCATCTGAGATTTTTGGGATTGCAACAACTGCGTAATTTCCTTTAATTGGGCCAAACATTGTTTAACTAAATTACCAATAAGGAAGCGTTGGTTACCCAAAATATCATAGGAAGCAGAGGATGGATTTAACATAAATGGAGAGTCATCTCCTGGAACAATTTCCTCCAAAAACGGAGAGGGGGTTTTCAACGGACTGGAGGTAGGATTTTTGGGGGATTTCACTGGGACCAAGGCTAGGTCAAGATCAGAGGCCCCTACCAGTGGATGCAATGGGGAAACTCTCTTAACCTCAGTACCACGTTTAGCACATACATACGGGTCAAGACTCTGTTGTTTTAACTTAGCAGTCTCAGAGGGGGGCACAACCCCCTGCCTCCCCCTTTTCCTGGTTATCATAATATTCCCCCTACAGCTCCCAGTAATACAAGGGATCTTCTGGAAATTATATACAATATAGAATTATAAAAACAAACAATAGCTATATAACCACCCTATATTATCATACAAACAAATCAGAGACAAGCAAAAAGTCACAAACCAAGGAAACCCCTTTAAAATTTTAGCTATGGACTTATAGTCAGTGCCTAAGGCCATGCACACAAGGGCACACCCTTGTGCGCACAACCCCATGGTGCGCGACTTCGGTGCCGCCTTGGTAAAGTGGGTTCAAGTAGGTCTGTGCCTCTGTTTCAATCCCAAAGTCACCACGTGATTGGCTGATCCCTCACGCCCAGGTGCTAGTCTCTAACTGTACTGGGCTCGTTCCAGTCCATCAATGCAGGTGCAATGAGTCCAGCTAGCAGGGGTTCATATCTTTACACAGGGGAACATCCTGGGGGGGGGGGAAGTGACTCGGGCTAGCACCGCTCCCCGACTTCACCCTTCCTCGCGCGCTACATCAATCGGGCCAGTTACTTCTACCTCCTTCGAGAAGAAGTCTGATCCCACTCAAGTCCTTCTCTGGTTCTCCCAGCTTCAGAATCCTGGAGAGCATAGAGTGCCCAGACAGCTTCTTGAATTCTTCAATGGAAATGGTGCCCCTTCAGCTCCTACGTAGAAACTCGATCCAGTGTCTAAAAATATCAACCCTAGGTATCGATAACTCTGAACTTGTTCTAATCTGTCTGCCCCAATGTTCCATGTATGTTGGATTTGTCTCTAAGCAAACAGAATAACCGTTGTCTTTTCACAGTTTATGATCAGCTTGTTCTGTGTGCAATAATTATTTAAACGTACTATCGCTCTCCTTAAACCTACTACTGAGGAGAAGAGGAGGACCATGTCATCTGCATACAACAGAATGTTTATTCATCTACTGATGATGTATACAGGGTGTAATTTGTCTTTGGCCATGAAATCTATTATATCATTTATTAAAAAATTGAAAAGTGTAGGGGCCAAGACGCAACCCTGCTTAACTCTACATTCTGTGTGTATAGCTCTGGGGGAGAGGAGAGGCTGTATGTGGTCCAAGTGACGGGCTGAGTGGATGACCCTAGCAGCGGAGGTTTGGATGGAGATAAGGGGGAACAGGTGAGAGCGGGGGAGGCCAGTAAGGAGGAGGCTACAGTAGTCAAGGAGAGAGATGACCATAATGTGAACAAGGGTTTTGGCTAAGGAGACAGAGAGAAAGGGGCAAATCCCAGCAATGTTGTGGAGGGCAAAGCAACAGGACGGCCCACCACGCTGAACCCTGGACTGGAATCTGTCTGTTAGACATGCCGGCCTGATCTCTGAGTGGGGCTGCGCAGGGAGGGGGGCTCTCAGCCCCGACTCTCCATGCTCCCTTGGCTGCCCGCCTATGGGGAGACGGTAGGGCATAGCAGCCAATGAGGCCGCTGCGTCCAACCCTGTCCCGTGGCTGGGGCCTGATACCGGGACGGGTCTGGCAAGCAGATGTGCATCGCGGCTATTGCCAGCCCTGTCTTGAATCGTGGCCAATCTAACCACGGTTCTGGAGGTGAGGCCGGCCTCACCTCCAGAACCGTGGTTGGTTTTGAATCCCACCAGGAATTCACCATGGTGAACATCTGGCGAGACTCAAACAGACATTCACGGGATCATGATCAACATCCTGAATCCAATGTGATTCAGGGTGGTTGACCGTGATCCCATAACATCTGAAATTACCCAGTGTCACAAGAAATGAGAATGGCAAAAATCACTCTCATATTTAAAAAGAACAAGAATAGCCTTAATTATGGCAATTACATCCCATCTCTCTTTTAAATACAAATTATAAAATTTTGAAAAAAGATTCTTTTTTATGTTTAAACAACATTGTTTAATCTGTTGTTCATGCAGACTTAATGGGCTTTAACTGGGGTAGACCAGGAGAGGATAACACTTGGAAAATATTTCATCTGATCCAGCAGATGCTTCAGCTGCTATTTTATCACTAGATGCTGAGAAGGTCTTCAACTGGGTGAAATAGCCATATTTACAAGCGGTCCTAAAAAACTGGGATTTGGATGCAGATTTTTAATCTGGATTAACCTTATATATAAATCACTACTTGCCTCTTACGACAAATGTTATTTTTTTCCCTCCACTTTTCAGTAATATAAAATATCTCAGAGGTGCCATTTATCACCCTTCTTTTTTGTTCTAACCATGGAGTAGAGCTGAAATGACTACCAACAAAAATGGGTATAACGTGTGAGATTTCCAGTACCTGAAATGACTTGCAACGTTTAATCCAATTTGTGCCTGATTGCCCTGGAAAATCAACTACCAGTCCTGGAAAATTGACTTCCAGTCCCAGAAAACCAACCTAAGGTCCTGTTTTTTTGAGGTTTCATCACAATTTTACGGTTTTCTGTCCTGATTTGCCAGTCGGTAACCAGTAAATTCCAGCGGTAATGGAAATTACCAGTTTTTCTTGGTAGCTGGGTACACAGTCGGTGTCATTGGATACCCAACACAGTACATGAAAATGCAGGTTATTACCAACAGGTACTAAAAGACATACCCATTTCTGCTCTGCCATTAAGCCATTATAGTATATATTGCTCAGATTTTCTCCACTTTACCCAGGACAAAGATTACAAAATTAGCCTATATGCAGATGATAGTCTGCTTACTGTAAAAAAAAAAAAAAAATCCTTCTAATTATATCCTCCCATTTTTATCTGCAATAATCTATTTAAGCAGGTAATCAGGATTTCATATAACTAGAACAAATCTCAAGTTGTGAATATTTCTCACAGGCCAAATCCATCAAAAATACAACTATTACTTTTACATCTATATAAGGAGACCACTTATTTAGACATCAGTATATGCTTTGATATATCAAAGATAGTCATATGAATATAGATTACAATTTAGAGAAGTTGCAAGAGATACTGAATGGGGGTGATTGTTACTAGGGGTGTGCACTAGGGGACTCATTACTGAATTAATAATTTTGTTATTATTTCATTATTATGTAGTTTTGGATTTTGTGATTTAGTTATATATAAATTTGTTATCATTACTGAAGTTTATTTTTTCCCCATTGCTTTCTAGGGATGGGCGAACAGATGGTTTGGGTTCGGCCGTTCGGTTTGGTTGCATTCAGTTCGTGCGTTTGGGTTCAGCCGTTTGGGCGGTTCGCTGGGTTCGGGTACGCCTGTTTGGTTCAGCCATCAGGTTCGGCCTGCGAGATTATGCGAGAGCTGGAAAGCGGCGAGCCGGAAACCAGAAATTAATGTGCGTGCGGAGCTGTGTGGCGAGTGAGTGTGTGTTTGACTCAGTGGCTGCTCAGTTTGTGTGTTTTGGCATTTGAGTGTGTTTTTTGGCTGTGCTGTGTGTTTGGGTGGTTGGTGTG
>QEPC01000947.1:62938-81158 GCA_003113815.1 Sphenodon punctatus | reverse complement strand
ACTTGAGTGACACCTTTGTTTATACCAAAACCCTATAACCATCTTGGTGTAATGGGAGGGGTCAGAGACTCTCTGTGACCCCTGAGTGATGATGCGTGGTTCTCTCCCTCTCAGCTGAAAGGTATACAATAAGAAGCTCTATCAGATTTCAACCATTGGTGTGAGTATAAGTTTTTCCACAACAGGAGGGAGAAGCGGCACGATTTGGCAACGGAGTCAATGTAGGGTTTGAAGGTAAGGTGCGAGTCGAAGATAAATCCCAAGGTATGGGTGAGGGGAACAGGGAGAATGGAGACCCCGTCAATGGAAATTGACAGGGAAGAGGGAGAGGAAGGATTGGGAGGGAAGATCAGGAGGTCAAGTTTTCGCCATGTTCAGTTTGAGTTGGTGTTGAGACATCCAGGCGGAGATATCAGAGAGACAGTTGGTGAGACGAGCTTGAACAGAGGGGGAGAGGGAAGAAGTGGAGATATAGAGTTGAGTGTCATCTACGTATAGGTGGTATTGGAACCTGTGGGAGGCTATGAGTTTGCCTAGGAATAGGGTGTTGATAGAGAAGAGGAGAGGGTCAAGGACAGAGCCTTGGGGAACCCCGACCAAGAGAGGTAAGGAGGAGGAGGGTGAGGAGTTAGGAAGAGATGCATTGAAGGAGCGGTCAGAAAGATAGGAGGAGAACCAGTCAAGGACAGAGTCCCAGAATCCAAGGGGGTGAAGCGATTCAAGCAGGAGTGAGTGGTCAACAGTGTTGAATGCAGCAGAGAGATCAAGGAGGACAAGTATGGAGTAAAGGTGGTTGGATTTAGCCATAAGATGATTGTTGGTGATCTTAGCAAGAGTGGTTTCAGGGGAGTGAAGGGGACAGAAGCCCGACTGGAGGGCGTCAAGGGAGGAGTTGGCGTATAGGAGGTTGAGGCAATGGGAGTAGACAACCCATTCAAGGAGCTTGGAAGCAAAAGGGAGGAGTGAGACAGGATCAAGGAGGACAAGTATGGAGTAAAGGTGGTTGGATTTAGCCATAAGATGATTGTTGGTGATCTTAGCAAGAGTGGTTTCAGGGGAGTGAAGGGGACAGAAGCCCGACTGGAGGGCGTCAAGGGAGGAGTTGGCGTATAGGAGGTTGAGGCAATGGGAGTAGACAACCCATTCAAGGAGCTTGGAAGCAAAAGGGAGGAGTGAGACAGGATGGTAATTAGAGGGTTCAGAGGGATCCAAAGTGGATTTTTTGAGGATGGGGGAGACAGTGGCATGTTTAAAGGCAGAGGGGATGGAGTCGGTAGAGAGGGAGGGGTTGATGATGTGCATGAGGGGAGGGGCAATGGTAGAAACCATGGAGGTCATGAGGTGGGAAGGAATGGGATCCAGGGGGCAAGTGGAGGGGTTGGAGGAGGAGAGCGGGGAGGAGATTTCCTCAAGGGAGGCTGGGGGAAGGAGGACAGTAGAGAGGTGGGCGGAGGAGGAAGAGGGGAGAGTAGTAGGGGGAGAGGACTTGGAAGCGATTTCCAGATGGATCCTGTCAATCTTAGAGGTGAAGAAGAGAGAAAGATCCTGAGCTGAGATAGAAGAGGGAGGAGGAGGATGGGGTGGTGGTGGTTGAGATTGGAATCAGAGGTGGAAAACAGGCAGTGAGGGTCCCTGGAGCAGGACTCAATGTGGGAGGCATAGTACTGCTTTCTAATGAGGGAGATAGCAGAATTGAGTGATTAGAGGCAGAATTTGAAGTGGAGGAAGTCAATGTGGGAGTGGGATTTGCTCCAGAGACATTCAGCTCCAGAGAATGAAGGAGCGGCGATGGCGAATGGTGGGGGTGAGCGAAGGGCGAGGGTTACAGGAGCAAGCTGTGTGGGAGGAGAGGGGAGCAAGGGAATCAAAAGTGGAGGCGAGAGAAGAGTTGAAGGTGGAGATGGCAGAATCAGGGGTGGCGGGGGAGAAGAATGAGGGGAGAAGAGGAGGGGGGGCAAAGTCCTGGGGTACAATGGCCTGAAGATCACGGAATGGATGGGGAGATGGGGAAGAGGAGGCAGAGCAGTGGTAGAGGTTGAAGGAGGCAAGGAAATGGTTAGATATGGGATGCGGCTCGAAGGAGAGATCAGAGACAGAACAGTTCCTAGAGAACATGAGATCAAGAGAGTGACCATCAGTGTAGGTGGGGGAGCTATTCCAGAGATGGAGATTAAAGAGAAGGCTAAGAGAGGAAGCAAGTGATGCAAGGTTGAGAGGGTGCGTCAACATGAATACAGAAGTCGCCAAGGATGGGTATGGGGATGTCATCAGAGAGGAATAAGGTGAGCCAGGACTTAAACTTGGAGAGAAAGGAGGAGAGGGAGCCGGAGGGGGGGGGGGAGCAGATGACAGCAACACAGAGGTGGAGAGGGGAGTAGAGGCGTATGGAGTGAGCATTAAAGGAGGGGAAGGAGAGAGGGGTGGTGTGGTTGAAACAGGCAGGAAGAGGCGAGGTTAAGAAGGAGCTGCTGACCCAGGTATTGGAAAAGGCTAAACCTAGGAAGGATCTTGCTGGCTGGGGAAACCTTTGAGTATTAAGTGGCTTTCTGTTAAGAAAGTCACTCCTTAACTCTTGGCTATGATGGCTAGATCAATGATTTTTCCTGCAAACCTAAAAATTGTTTGATAAACCTGAAATTCATAGCTAGCAAGCTCAATTTAAAGTATTGTTGTTGTTGTTGTTTTGTTTTGGTTCCTTAGCATGTGTAAAACTATATTAGGAATTATAATGCAAACAAGTGGTATGATATGAAAGCTAGCCTGATGACACAACACACTTGGTACATATTGGCAGTTTTCCAGAATAACTTGTGCAGCAAAGACACTGTGACTGAAAAGGGTCAGAACCCCTTTAAGGGAGTCCACTTATCACTGGAGACCTGCCCCCCAAAGGGAATATAAAGTCAGCAGGGATCTGAACTGGTCACGCCTGCAGCTTAGGCAGGTTGACACACTATATACACTAGGGTCCCAAACCAGAGGCTGAAAATGCCACACAGCCGCAGTGGTGGAGTACAGGGAGTTGAGATCCTAGAAGGCAATTCTGTACTCAGGTAATCAACAGTGTCAACAAACCCGTGAGTATGGGAGTCCAGCGCAGATTATCTGGGGGCTCGGTGACTGTCATATTGGGGTTTGGATGTATATTGATGTTTAGAGGGGCCTCATGAGAGGCAAATAAGGATAGAAAGCTGGTAACTGACCCAATTTCCATGGTCCCTGATTTACCTAAATGTCTGGCTCCTGCAAATAATTGCCCCTGCTGGGAGGGGGAGAATTTGTTGCAAGCACGTATAGCGGCAATCTTGGTGACTGCTCAGTGACTTTGGAACTTTCTTTCCCTCAAGGTTCATCAAAGTCCAAGCCTGAGCAGCCTGGAAGTACTGCAAGACTTTTCTATTTAGTCACGTATTTAGTGGGCAAGAATAAGTTCTTTTAAAAAAATTATTTTTTATATTTCATATTTATTGTTTTTATTTTTATACTTGTCTTATATGTTAACCTTCCCCGAGTCCTTGAGACAGGGCAGGCTATAGATCTAGATAAATATATTAAAATATGACAACATTTTTTCATAATAGCAAGCCCTTTGCTTTATGTAATAAGCTACACTACTTTGTATTCACAACCATTCAGAATGCTACTTCACTTCTGTAGTTTGAACTATATCTCTAAGCTGCATGATCTAGAGTTCGGATAAACATCTTTGGTAATTAGTTCAGATCCACTTTTGATGTTGTCAACTACCTACACACCACATTCACTATCTCTTTTCATAATTTCCTTTTTTAGCAGGTCTGCATAGGCAACATTAAAGGGTCAGGGTGCACAGGTATTGGGGATGGAAGTGTTGCAGGATCAGATCAGAGAATGGGTGGAAGATCAGAGCATAGTGAGGTCAGAGTCCAAGCAGGGTTCATGGGCAGGGGCAGGTTCAGAATGGGGGCAGTCTCAGGACAGAGAAGATGTGTCAGGCCCTGCATCACAGACTGTTGGGTGTCCAGGTGTAAATGTTATCAGGATCAGTCCCAAAGTGCCATGCAAACATGCCTTTATTCTGACTCTCCAGGGCTCCCTGGCCAAGCAACCAGACTCAAGCCCAATACAGTATCAGTAAATCAGTTCCTACTCAATATTCCAGTCTTTCAGTCATATATAGGTAACAACCTCCAAAATCCATCCAAGCCAGGCAAGAATCCCCTGGCTAATACTCCAAGGTTTCCCCAGGCAGCAAGCTCCTTCCTAGGATTAGCCTTTTCCAATACCTGGGTCAGCAGCTCCTGCTTGGTAAACAGAGTCTTCAGGACCTTGAACAGCTACATGCAGGCGAGATCATTTCAGCATCGCAGTCAGGAACAGACTGACCTGATGGACTCGGACTGCTTCCCTTTATACTCCTCAGTGGGCATGGCCAACTCTTTAGTCTTCAGAGTATTAGAGACCTAGTGCCCAATTCCCTATTCACTGGCTCTTAAAGGGCCAACAGCCCTATCAGACTGCACTCTGTTACATCCTGTTTTCTAAAAAGACTAGATTGATCAGGTCCAGACTGTGAGCTGCCTCAGGGTCAAGTAGAGCCAGAGCACAAGTACCAGCTTGAAGGGTCAGAACAGCATGTTTACTCAGCAGTCAAGCCAAGGGTTGAGTCAAGGAAATTAGGCTAACCAAGTCAACCAAAGACAACAGGTAATCTAGGTAGCAAACTCAAGAGCTTGCTGGAAGGTCAAAGCCAAGGAGGTCAGTCTGATATGGTGTAGGGATACCTGTTTGTTTATTTATTCGTGTTTCTACCCCACTCTCCCCCTAATGCTAAGGGCAGCTTGATAGCTTGTTAGTAATGGACAGCAAGACTGGAATGGAGATTCAGGAACTGGTGGATCAATGGGTAGTGTGACAGAGCAGGCCATTAGGAGCGAGGGTTGGAAGGCAAGCAGGAATGAGAGCTGGAAGACAAGAAAGAACAAGCGCTAGAAGCCGAGTCAAGGCTGAGCAGGAAAGATATGTTGCTCTGACCAGCTTCCTCTGGGAGCTGAGTGGCTTTGCAAACAGGAAGGAGCCAATTCAGACCCATCAGGAGCATGGCCACAGCAAGCAGCAGGGAATCTGAAGGGGAGCAACATAGCCAAAGCCACTGCAGAGTCAGCCAACAATTCCAAAAAAGCATGGTCTACCAGTTCAAACTCTGGGTACTGACTAGGGCTGAAATTAGAATCAGTTTGATTCTTGTGAGAATTGAGAACTCTTAGTGAGGTCTCGACGGGATCTCGCTAACAGTTTGAGATTTTTGCAAAATTCTCACTTAAAAAGAAAATTAGAACTGTGCATGTGCAAAATGGCCACCAGGCCAATTGGTAGGTTAAGGATTGTGACCAAGTATGCTCTGCTGCCCTAAGTGGGGAAGCCCAGCCCAAGCTGTAGCATGGCAACAGCAAAGCAGAGCCAGCCACCACCTCTAGGCCTCCAAGGACACTGGTTCAAGGCCCAGTTACAAGGAGCAACAAGCTATTTCCATGATCTTCCAATGAATAATAACAGGAGAACAAATGTTTTTCAATATTATGCTGAGTATTAAGATTATTTTGCAACAATTCTACTTTTTTTCTCTGTGTCTTTCATAGCATAGTTGGAGTAGTAAATATAATGGTATATGATAAAAAGAAGTGTATTTTTTCTCCCTCAGAAACCAAATGAATAGGATTCTTGAATTATATGCTGCATATTGAAGTAGTCTTTGAGCTGATTATTGTAATTAGCAGTGGGGAAGTGTAGTTAATTAATGGGACATCATGCATTAACATTACACAAAACAAAATTGCATTTTTAGAAACGTGTAAAAAGAGCTTTGATTTTATTTATTTTTTCTATTTGTTTATTTCTTCTCAGTCTCCTCTATCTACCTTATCATTTTTACCACTTGACTGCATCCAAGGTCAGGGTAAATGAAACAATCCTAAAAGAGATAATAGCTGACAGAAAATGTAGGCAAAGTAAAATAATATAAATAATCTGCTAGTGGTAATAATAGAAATGTCACTGAACCAGGTATTATCCTATGTGTGAAGAATCTTCCATCCACCCCTTTTTGTCTGCAATTCCAAACCCTTCTGAAAACTCAAATAAAATAGTGCTGGAAAGATACAGATAAAGAAGTCTATCAACAAACAAAATAATTCTTACATTTACAAAGTATTTCATGTTGAAATAAGTATCACAGTCATTAACTGCCTCAGCGATTAGCTGAACAGACTTATCCATTTGAGATATTAAAAGAGAAATCGGCTAAACTAAATGTCATTTTCAGTTAGAAGCCAAACAGTTTTTCTTTAAATGCAATTATTTCTCTGCATACCATCAATGTGTTGATTCCAATGAACTTCAGCAGATGCAAAACAATAAAGTCACACTTGAGATTCCAGCTGCTTAATAAGTTATCTCTATTTAGAAATCATTACAGCTCCAACCCCAATTTATCCTTATTTTCTTTTGGAGTAAAACCAGTGGAAACCTGTAGGTATTTTCAGATAATATTGTTGGAAATTTTGGATGTCTGGCTTTCAAAGGAATCTGTTATTCATGCGGAGCAGGTCGGCTTTCAGAAAGGACGGTCTACAGTTGATCACGTGCTGACTTTGAAACATCTGGTTTAAAAATATGTGTCTAAAAATAAAAGACTGTTTGCCACTTTTATTGACCTTAGGGCATTCTTTGACATGGTCGATAGAGCTTGCCTGTGGAGACTTTTAGGACAATCTCCTATAGATCGTAGGCTTCTGTATTTGATAATGTCCCTCTATACCAATAATTTTCTGAAGGTTAAGTCTGGTCCCACGGGCAAACTGTCGAAACCCATTCCATCTCAAATTGGGGTACAACAAGGCTGTATATTAGCTCCAAGTCTTTTTTCCCTCTTCCTCAATGATTTGCCCCAGGTAATGTCTGTTTCGGAACATTTTCCACCAAAACTTGCTGATCACCCAATTGGGGTAGTCCTATACGCAGATGACGCTGTAGTGTTATCCCAAACAAAGGTTGGGATGACAAGGCAGCTTTATGCCTTGGATAGGTATTGTGCCCAAAATAAATTAGGAATAAATTATTCTAAAACCAAAACTTTGATTTTGGGGAATGAAAAGAAGAAATATAGATGGAGATTAGGTTCCGCAGTTATTGAGCAAGTTTTGTATTATACATACCTCGGTATTGTCTTTAGCAAATCTGGATCTTGGGACGTTCAAGTCAAATCTGCTCTTAACAGAGCCTCAGGTATGGTCTCTGTTATTTTGAATTACTGTGGAAGAGAGCAAATGGCTGTTAAAGTCTTTAATGCTAAAGTCGAGGCACAATTATTTTATAAATGCGCTCCTCGCCACAGTCTCCACCTGGACATCCATTGAGACCAGAGAAGGATCACTTTTGTTGTGGGCACTGTGACTGTACTTCGGCTGTAGGTTCAACTTTGCCAAGATGTGACTGACCGCTGAGCAGGGGCACAGGGGAAATATACTTTCTTTCTGGTTAAAATAATATTGTGTGTGGGAAGGGGGCTCGACTTGCACAATGGAAGCTTTTGCGGTAGGGGGGAATGTCTGGTTTCTTTCTTGTGGGTGTTATTATGTCTGCTGGGCTGGTATAATGATTTTAAGGTGGGTTCACTGTTGATGATGGGCCATGCTGTGGGTACTGCTGGCTTTTTTTGGCTTTCTGCATGCAGTTGCACTGTTTGGGTTGTCTTCTTGAGTGATTGTCTCACTCTTTCTAGCCTGCTTTTCTGGGCACTGCTTGGAATAATGATTTAAAAGTGGGTGCACTGCTGATGGTGGGTGTGGGACAAGCTGTGGGTACTGCTGGCTTTTTGTTTGGATTTCTGCATGCAGTTGCACGTTTGGAGTTTGTCTTTTTATTTATTTATAAATCATTTCCCTCCAGTTCCTTCGTTCTCCTTTCCACGCTACAAAGAGACTGCTGAATTGCAGTCCCTTATATACTGGGGGGTGGGGGGGGAAGGCGAGGAAGGGGTGGATGCACTCTTCTTCACCCTGATTGGATAGGCAATTAAATGGCCACAGCATCCGCACGTGGCACCAAGTGCCAACTCGGCACCGAGTATTTCTGAGTTTCAGCAATTCTAAGTACTGAAGTCCCAAGTTCCAATGATTTCCGGAGTCTGGTGTTCCAAGTTCTGAATTCCAGGTCCTCTTAAAAAGTTCTGAGTTTCAACTGAGGACCCAGTCCAGATACTCAGAACTTTGGAATTCAATTTAAGTACTCAGATCACCTATTCGGTTCAGTCAGGATATATGCTGAGAAACTGATGGATAAAAGAGAGTTTTTCCTTATTTAGCTGAGAAATAGCCAAAATTATAATAAATGATGAGCTTCATAAATAATTATAGGTACTACCATAAATGTGAATCCAGTAATGATGTGGTTTATAAAAATGCCCTAAAATTTAAGGCTAGCTAGCTGCGCAGCTCATCATCCCAAGACCCTGTCCTGAGTGCCACCTAGGCATTCTGGCACAAGGTCTTTGCTTTGAAGGCAGAAAGCTGCTTCTTCTCCTAGTCCTGTTTCTTCAGAGGGTAAGCTGAACCACTTCAGAATTGGCTATTCTTCTCAAGTGGCTTACCTTAGTGTAGATTATCTTTATTTAGGATTAAAGGGAGATGTATTAAATATCTAATTTTACTACACTTTTCCAAATAATGACAGGTAGTAACTTAATTAGCTAATGCATTACTGGATTTTGTTGCTCATCTAATTCTTTGTACCTCCCATTTATCTTTCACTCTGTTTTTTTGTTACCTGACTCTATGATCAAAATCATCATTTTTAGTAAAATTCATTTCTTTTAAGAAAACCTTCTGACCCTGTCTTGATTTCCTGTGTAGGGAAGATCCAAAGGAGACAATAGTTGGTTGACCCTAGGGTGGGAATTTTTCCTCACAAAATTCCTACAACTCTCCTCCTCCTGAGCCCACCCTTTACGCACCCCCCTCCTGCAACTTTTATGAAGACCTAAAACTTGAACTAATTTTAAAAGTGGCCCTTCCTGGGAGGAAATAGATCCCCCAACTTCTAGCCTAGATGAAGGCCTGATCTTCATCTCTTCCAGTAAGTATAGCTGCAAATATTTTCTGATGTAACTTGCTTTGCTTTAGAAAAAGAATCAAGACAACTTCAGTACGACACATTGTCCATTTGCTAATGTGCCCACAGGAGAACTGAATTAGAACAATATGGCTGAAAAAGACGTCTCCAATTATCTAGGATTCAAGGATAATATTATCTATAATTTCACCAGATTTTCAGATTTGTCTCGATTTGTCTAAGATTTGAAGCAACTTAATTTTCACGGTTCCCTCCCTTATCCCCACTTCTCTGAAACAAGCAATTTCTCTCTTAAATGGTTCATTGGCTCACATGTCACGTGTCCATTTTTGCTTCAAGTGACCGTTATACAGAAGACGATGCAGACACTTCAGAATATAAACTGTGTTATGTATTACTGTTTTTCAAAGACTGATTGCTCACAGTTTTTCCTGTCTTTGCAAATGTGACTATACACTTACCCAAATATTCTACATTTCCTTGAGGTCCTTGTGAAATGGAATTTGCCCCCAGTGTTGTTTTTAGGATGTGATTTTTCCCCTACTAATCCTTTTGCATTCAGAAGTAGCTTGTCCCTGGCCCAGGAGACAAATTTACTTGTGCTAAATAATCTGTTTCATCAAGGGTTGTTTAAAAAAAAAAAAAAAAAAGTTGGAAGCCAATCAATGCACTAAATGAGCCATAAGGTCTGTTCCAGCTCAGTATTATGGGCCTGATACACTGATGTAAAGCTAGGGCTACTGAGTAATGTAACTCCACTAGAAATAAAATCAATAGGTTACACAGGTGTAGAACTGGAGGAATGCAGTTGACTGAATTCCTGAAACTACTTGCCCTTGAATAGTCTCCCTGAAGAAAGTCTTTGTCTTAGGATTCCTTGAGTCTTAGGAAAAAATAACTATACTTACACTCTGGGTGAAAACAGACATGATGCTAACCACCCTTGGTGGTCATTTATGCATGTTTCAGGGCTGCATAGGGCACCAATACAGCCCTGCAACATGCATAAATAACCACCAAGGGTGGTTAAAGGGTGGTTAGCATCATGTCTGTTTTCACCTTCTGTTGGGTTCCAACTTCCAAAGTCAGTGTTACTACTCAGAAAAAATATCCTGAAATTAATGGCTGCAGTCCCAAACCCCTCTGCAAGGAATCTGCGCAGGATCCACATGTATTCCACATGGCACAATGTCTCTCTTATGGACTTGCATGTGGTCTCTGTGGGCATTGGGTTCAACCCCATTGTGGATATGTTCATTGAAAACAGCAGCTCATTGTGCAGCCATGGTCAAAAAGACAAACAGAATGCTAGGGACATATAGGAAAGAGAGAGAAAATAGCACAGAGAATATCATAATGCAGCTATATAAATCCATGGTGAGACTGCACCTTGAATATCGTATGCAGTTCTGGTTGCATTGTCTCAGAAACAACATAGTAGAACTGCAAAAGGTGCAAAGAAGGGCAACAGAGAT
Organism: Sphenodon punctatus; assembly: GCA_003113815.1. Taxonomy (NCBI): domain Eukaryota; kingdom Metazoa; phylum Chordata; class Lepidosauria; order Sphenodontia; family Sphenodontidae; genus Sphenodon; species Sphenodon punctatus. Next base: position 70,575 of record QEPC01000947.1, on the reverse strand, counting down.
GATCATAGGTATGAAACAGCTTCCATATGAAGAGAGGCTGTATACTAGTCTGGTCTCTTCAGCTTAGAGAAGAAATAACTAGACAAGGGTAGGAATGTGATAGAAGCTTACAAAACTTGGTGTGGAGCAACTAATAGGGAGCTGTTATTTACCCTTTCTCAAAATAGTAGAACTGGAGGACATCCCAGCAGCAGCTTAAAATGAATTAAAAGGAAGTGTTTTCACTCACCGTATAGATAACGTGGAACTTTTTCTCAGAGGATATGGTGGAGGCCAATCGCATAGCAGGGTTCAAAAGGGTTCTTAGAGAATGGGTCCAAAAATGGTTATTAGTTAAAAGTGTTCAATGAGACCTCAACAGACTGTTGGCCAATGTTGGAGATAGGATTCTGGACTAGATGGATCACTGGTCTAACTTAGTATGGCATAAATGTTTTAAACTTTAAGATGTATATGTAGGTGTATCTATTCACACAAAGCTTTTTCATAGATGCTGTTATAGTTCTTTTACCAGATGTTCTACACAGTAAATTGCTGCCATTTCTGAAGTACGGTTTGGTGTTCCCTTCAGTCATGACTTGACTAATGAAGTGCAACCACAGTAAATACAGTAGAGACTAGATTATAGAGATAGCAATCATTTGTATGCTTAACTCATGGAGAGACATCATTGCTTCTCCCCCCAGAGTGAAGCATAATCTGCATGAGTTTTGACAGCTGCAGGGTCTGTGAGAAAGAGAGGGTAGTGGGAGACTTGGTCACTCTCTCTTCACTCTTCCCCTGAAACTGCCTCAGCCCTTACCTTCACTCCCCTGGGGTTCCCCACTTCTGAAGCAATGAGTCCTGGAGGAAAAGAGAGTGGAGCAGGGGGGGAGGCTATCTGGACTTTTAAGTTATTTATTTATTTATTTATTTTGGTCTCTAACTATTTGAGAGGTAGTGAGCTTGGAAAGGGGAAGCGCTGAGATGGGAAACTGTTGGATCATCTCCCCTTTTCTCTTCCTTCCACAGCTGAAGCCACTGTTCCGTCTAGGCTTATGGGTCAGTCCAGGTCCCTTGGGAGTTCAGGTGGGGAGAGCAGAACCAATCTCCTTCCTCTGCTCTCTGTTCCTCTGTCCTGTGAAGTTGCCTCAGTTCCTTGGTTGAGATGTTAGTCTCCTGCTCCACTCTCTCCTCTGCAGCTGCCTCAGCCCCTGTTCTCTCGACGCTCACACTGAACCAGGGAAAGTTAGGAGTGGAGGTGGCTGCAGGTGAGAGAGAAGCAGTTTGGATCACCTGTCTAGGGATGTGCGAACATGGTTCGGAGTTCGGACCAAACTTTGTCCTTTCGGATGACCGAACCCGAACCGACCAAACCGAACCCAAACCAGAACCGACCGAACCGAACTCGATCCGAATTCAAAAATGACCGAACAGTTAGGCCGCATTCGGATGAGTTCAGGTGGGGAAAACGTGACTGGCAGGCCCAGGCAGGCCCGGGGGGGGGGCAGCTGAGGAGCAGACTTCCAGGCACCAGGGGTGAAAAGGCTTGGAGTAGCTGCCAGCCTGCCCAATCACCATCCCTTTTTTCCTCAGACCACTGGCTTTGCAGCGACTGGCCATGGACTAGGCTGCACGGAGCCAATGGGGTTTGTGGTAAGGCAGGCGCAGCAAGTAACAAAAGTCATTGTCCTCCCCCCTTCCAACTCCTTCTGAGCTAGCCACTGATCCTGTCAGCAGGCCTTTCCAGAAGTCTCCCTCTCCCAGCAGTTTGTGTTCCTAATCCATTGCCATCCTCCTCGTATTTCACCCATTCCCACACATTTACCTCATAGTTTCATTTATTTAGATTAGATTAGTTAGATTTAGGTGTTATTTTTATTTTTTACCCCTTCCTGTGTTCTTTCTCCCTACCCTCCATTGAATCCTTCCCTCCTCTCAATATATATTCCATCCCTGATTCAATTCCCCTGATTTTGGATTTATTTAGAGTAGGATTAGATTGATTTAGGTTTCATTTCAGTTTTGTACCCCTCCCTGTGTTGTTTGTTGTGAGCTGTCTGTGTCCCCCCCATCCCTGTGCATATATAGATATAGATATTAGATAGTCACTATAGATAGATAGTTGTAGGAGTTATCTTAGTTATAGAGATAGATAGAGACAATGTGTAGTGAGGCAGTATGGCCTCTCATGCCACGCTGCCTGTCTGCCCGCCCAGGTTGCAAACCTCAAAGCCTGCCTCAGTCTGCCTGCCTTCTGCTCTTGCAATGCTGTCTGTCTGCCTGCCCTGTGGGCAAAGCTTGTAGCTCGAACCCTGCCACAGCCTGCCTGTCTCTCATGACAAGGTGGCTGTCTGCCAGCCCTGGCAACCGTGGGTGATGTGCCCCACTGGCCTGGTAATCCCGCTGCTGCTGTCTGATGGTCCATGGGTGCTCTGCCCTGGAAAATCTAAATGTGCCCACACAATCCTGTTGCTGACATCTGCTGCTGTATGGAAGTTCTTCCCTAGCAAATCCTACTATCTTGGCTCCGTGGGTGCTGCGCACAGGCAAATCCTGCTACTGCTGTCTGCTGTGCCACGGGTACTGTGCCATGTAATCCAATGTCTGCCGCTGCTGCCAATGCCGCCTCTGCTGTGCCACAGGTTTTGCTACCGGGCAACACAATGGCTTCTGGGCTGCTGCTGCCAATGCCACCTCTGCTGTGCCACGGGTTCTGGTTCTGAGACCGGCAATCCAATGTCTGCTACTGGGTGTCCACATGATTCACCGTCAGGATGCTGGGGCCGTCATTCTGCTCACAGGGAGCCATCATTCCACCACATCAATAAACAGCCAGCCACTCCAGCCCCATGACCCACTGTCAGGGTTCTGGGGCCTACATTACAGGCACAGAGGGCTGTCCATCCACATCATCTAGAAGCTGCCACTCTAGTCCCAGGACCCACCCTCAGGGTTCTGGGGCCATCATTCCTCTCACCGGGAGCTGTCATTCCACTGCATCAAGAAACAGTCAGACACTCCAGCCCCAGGTCCCACCGTCACGGTTCCGGGGCCTACATTCCAGGCAGGGAAGAGGCCTGACCAGGGCTTGGTGGCTGGTACGGCACCCATACAGGGCTGAGCATTTCAGGCTGGCATCCTACTCTCCATATCTCATCCAACTCTTCTGCAAATTGGTCAAGTAGCCTTGCCTGGTGGTGATTCAAGTGGACAGACAGTCAGTCAGCCACGGCCTGTCATGATGGAAACTAGAAATGGAGAACCTAGCCAACATAGAGCAAGCAGAATTGGAGGTTCTGCTGCTGCTGGGTGCTGATGTAATGCCATGCCACCACAGGCACCCCCAGGGGCCAAGCGCCGAACTTACCTGCCCAGGCAACCTGGGGTGCCAAGCACCAAGCCTTCCTGGTCTCTGCTGCTGCTGGGTCACTGACGGCCTGCCATGCCACCACGGGCACCCCTGGGGGTCCCTGGAGCACCCCAAGCCTCACGGCAGGTCTGAACTCTGCCTAACGTTCAACCAAACTGAATGACCAAACCCGAACTCAGTTTCCGAACTGAATGACTGAACCTGAACTCGGTTTTCAAACTGAACGACTGAATGGCTGAACATCCAAAACCCGTTCTGTTTGCACATCCCTACACCTTTCCCTCTCTCCCCGAAGCTGCCTCAGTCCTTCATCCAGTACAATCTGTTACCTGAGGTCTGTGTACTAATATCCTCACCACACGGACCAACCAGCCATCATTCTTGATGTAACCAAGCCAAGCACATGCACCTGGGACCTCGCATCCTCGTGAATGTTACACTCCTTGTCTTTCCCTCTGTTCCCCTTCCTTCATCTCCCTCCCCCCTCTCAGATTGTAAGTCCTAGGCCAGGGACCGTGTCTGCTTTGCAGGAGGGGTGGGGTATAAATTTATTAAATAAATAAATATTCAATTATTTTGTAAAGCGTCAGGTACATTGCTTGCGCTATATAAATTTCAAAGGAAATTCATTTTAAAACTTCATTTTCATTTTTTCCTTATTGGGCTCTATACAGTCTGCTATGAGGCTGAAAAGCACTCCAGGGAAGGCGGAGGGAAGTGTTAGGGAAGCCAAGGTGTAGGCGACTTGTGGAATCAAACGAGTTTAATATTAAGTCCAATCCAGAGATTAATTCGAAAGTAGGTTTAATTAACTGAACTTCTTTACAAGAATGAAGCAGCTGTGAGTCAGGGGACTAGTTCTGAAGAACAGAGTGGAGCGACTGTAGAATAGGATGCAGAGCTGGAAGGTGGTATTGGAGTGTAGTAAGTAGATGCTGAACCGCAGATGAGTGGAGCTGCTCTGGGCGGAGTAGCCTAGAGCTGGCCAGAACCTTGCAGCCAAGGTAACACCTAGCCAATCACAAGGTGAGTCTTCAAAGAGCAATGTAATGTAATATGGGCAGCTACTTGTCAGGAAATGGAAATGCCCTAACAGTACCCCCTCTTTCCAGGAGAATTCTTCTTCTGAATCATGGGACCAGGTTGGGAAGGATGGGCCCAGTGGAAGGTCTGAACCAGACTAGGAGCATGGACATTGTCAGCGGGCTCCAAAGAGTGTTCTTCCGGACCGTAGCTTTCCCGATCCACTAAGTAATACTGATGTCCTCTCAGCAGCTTGGAATCCAGGATCTCACAGATGATGTATTCCATCTAGCCATAAAGTAAAACTGGAGCAGGGAACACAACATCACTATTTGGGAAGGGATTGGTTACACAGAGTTTTAAGAGGGACACATGAAATACAGACTGTACCCTCATCAAGGTGGGTAAGCGAAGGCGAAAAGTTACTTAATTAAGCTGCTTGTCAATAATATACGAGCTGACATACCGATAACCAAGCTTTTCTGAGGACCAAATGAAGGTGTTGGGTAGCTAGCCAAACCTTATCTCCCACTTTAAAGACAGAAGCAGGTTGTCATCTTTGATCAGCATGGTACTTGTAGGGTATGAAATGGGCCATCTTCCTGAGTGAATCTACCACCACGAGAATGGTGGTGTGGCCTTGTGAGGGAGGTAGATCAGTAATAAAATCCAGAGAAATATTAAGCCATGGATGAGCAGGGGTGGGTAAAGACTGTAAACAACAGACCTAAAGGTTTGGTTCGAGGAAGCTTGATTTGAGTGCACGGGATCACAGGATTCAATGTACTGATGAACATGAATTCTCATTCCAGGCCACCAGAAAGTGCCAGAGATCAATGCTAAAGTCTTTCAAAGACCAAAATGACCAGCCAGTGGGGAATCATGACCCCAGCGCAAGACAGTTAACTGGAGCGGTCCTGGGATCACATAAAAGTTCCTCTTATGATGGAGAAGGCCAACCTGCCAATAGAAATCATGAGAGTGACAGGTTGGGGCTGCTTTTAGTGAAGGAATCTCAGGGGCGGCTGGTGGCTTTTTAGTTTGGAGGGGCAGTAAGGCTGGCGACCCGGTAGGCGGAGCCAGGGCAATGGTAGGCGGAGCCAGGGCAATGGTAGGCAGAGCCAGGGCAACAGTAGGTGGAGCCAGGGCAACGGTAGGCGGAGCCAGGGCATAATCCAGCAGCCAGGAGTTCCCAGGGTTAAGTGCCAGGTACACTGCTGGCGCTATATAAATGTTTGTTAATAATAATAATAATAATAATAATAATAATAAACATCAGATGGAAGAAAACCCAGTCTAAAATGCACTTCAAGCTTAAAATGAATAATGTATAAACCCCAAGCACAGGGAAACAGTGGCAAAACCCTGGCACAACCCAGCAGCCAGGAGTTCCCAGGGTTAACATCAGATGAAAGAAAACCCAGTCTAAAATGCACTTCAAGCTTAAAATGAATAACATATACACCCCAAGCACAGGGAAACACTGGCACAACCCAGCAGCAAGGAGTTCCCACAGATGGAAGAAAACACAGTCTGTTTCAGGGTGGGAGTGGGTGCGGGGTGGGGGTGAGGAACTGGGAATGGGTGGTGAGTTTAGTATTCTTGGGTATTATCAACATTTTCAGTAGGGCTGTGCATTCAGGTCTGAATAAACACAAACACGAAAAAAAGTCCCCTATGGTTTCCATATTTGAAACACAAGTACTATCCTACAATTTTCAGGCAGGTGATGTTAGGGTGCATTGTGCCTCTCAATTTACACGTCTAAGTTGAGGTTTTTCATTGTTGTTCTAACAGTTTGTACGTATTTCAAGTTTCATGATATATTGTGCTGGTCAGGGGGAATTTAGCCCCAACAATGGTGACATATTGGAGTGAACTGTGTTTTGATTTAGGTTGACTTTTGATCTTTGAGTGCTTTGTGGGTTCAGGGGCTTGACCTGCTTCAACAGGCAGCTGGAGGTGAAGCCACACCCAGGGAACCAGATCCTTCTGTTGAGTGAAAGACACTACCAAGTGGGATCTCCCTGCCCAGGATAGGGCAAGAATATGGCATCCCCCTGCCTGAGGTTGTGGAGCTCACAGGTACCAGAGTTTTCTGCTGTTTGTTTTGAATCACCACCTGTCCTGTACACATGTACATACTGGCACACATACTCTCTTAAGGCTGCAGCCTCTTAACCATACTGAGGGCTGCACCCACTCACTCGCTCACGTGTACATATGTGTGCAGACACACTGCACCCCAAGTCATGGCAGAAGACTTGTACTCAATAAACCTAAACTACACCCCCACTACTTGCTTGCTTCCCAACCAACTGTAGCAGCTATCGAGATTTTTCCCCTTTAAAAGCTCACAACGATTTGAGATACAAAACATCAAAAACAGAAAAAGATTGGCACTGAAATCAGCATAGAAAACAGTACAACCCCCCCCAACAATAACAATGACGACAACAACAACAACAACAACAACAACAACACACACTCCATATCTCTAATTTTCAGCTAGCCCTTTGGGTACCCAAACAATAGCCACAACTGAAAATGGGTACTCACATATCTGATTTTTCAGGTTTCTTGAGTTACATATTGGGTCGATAGTGTTTGTTTGTTTGTTTTTTAGCCATTTCTGTATTTCAGTTGTATTATTTCCAGCAATTGCGCATACGGAATAGTGCAAATATTACCACAATGACATAACCAAAATGATCAAAATACCAAAATAACCACCATAAACCTGGAAATATTAGGGATGGGCGAACAGATCGCAGTTTGGGTTCGGCCGTTCGGTTCAGCTGCATTCGGTTCGGCCGTTCGGTTCGGCCATTCGGCTAGTTCGTCGAGTTCGGGTTCGGCTGTTTGGTTTGGTCGTTCGAACAGACCGTTCGGTTTGGCCGTTCGGCTGTTCGGTTCGGCCATTTGGTCATTCAGGAAATGTTATTATGGGTGGGGTTTTTTGGTTTTTATATTTTTTTTGGTTTTTTATTTGGTTTTTATATGGGTTTTTTTTATTTATTTTTTTTATCTAGTATTATATATATATATCTACACTAAATCTAACTGCTATTAACTATTCTAAATGCTATGAACTAAATGGATTATCTAATAAGTACACAGACCTACTCCTACAAACACTAAAACTAAATCACTAACACTGTCTCTATCACTAAGCTAACTCCTACAACTCTCTACTATCTAATCTAATCTAATCTAATCTAATCTATCTATCTCTATCTATCATCTATCTATCTATCTGTCT
>QEPC01000947.1:45266-55719 GCA_003113815.1 Sphenodon punctatus | reverse complement strand
TTTTCACATGGACATTGGGGTGCTCACTGCCACAGCAGGTCCAGGGTGCACCCCCGCATCTTCCCACTTGCAGCCCCACCTGTGCCCACTTTAAATGGAGCTGGCATCTTCTGTGATCCATGGTCTGCCCATGCAGGGCCTCCTCCGCCACACCCTAGAGTTGCGGGCGGATCGCCCAATGCTCTGGTCTGCCGCCCACAACTCCATGTTGCTGCCCGGGGTAACCCCCGACTGAGAGAAGAGATGCATCAGTTGGCCTGTAGATGGGCCTCAGATTGCTGGACAGATGGACCGCAGCCCCACTTTCAGCCAGTTCCCGATATTTGGGTTATCAGTTCCACTGGCGATGCTCTTGGATGTTCCAGAGCGCTGCTGGCAGGACTGCTCCAGAGCAAGCACAGCGTGGCCCACCTCTGCTCTGCCTGCACATCTGGTGGTCACCTTTAAATGGACGGGCTGCGTGGGGGTTAGGTGGAGCAGAGCCATGGGTGCTGTCCGTGTGAAAGACACCCACTGTATTGTGAGGAAAGTTAATGTGAAATATTGGGCTGATTCAATTGTTAAAACAATTTACGTTATGCAGGACATTTTGAGGTAGAGGGAGCTATGCAGTTGTACATATGGTATTCAATTAGTTTTATTTGTGGTTGTGAAGACATGAAATTACCACAGCAAGCAACTTATAGCGGTCAGAATTAACAGTCTGATGCTCAAATCTTAGAAAATGCAGCACGTGGGACTGAGAGAATTATTTTTCGTCAAAGCAAAGTCACTTAAAAATGAGGTCCCCTTGTGTGCATCTATACGTATATATAATGTTTATGTGATACATATATATATGACTGATGTATAAAACATTTGTGTGCATGTATTATATATACAGTAGTGTTCTGCGAATGGTGTTGTTGTGAGTATGTATAGCACTAAATATACCCCAGGGATCACTGACACCCATATGGCTCTTGGCAATCAGTTTAAAGTATTAAATTACTGTACAGTGAGACACCTCTACATGAACCTTAAATGTACGATTTAGTACCAGCAATTGATGTACTGTGAGCATTTTAGTAAATAAAAGAAGTGACAAACATTCTATTATCTTCCTAAAGCTCTTTGTTCTGACATAATGCTGAAGGCTTGTGAAACTACCTTTATAGCTATATTAAACTCTAATTTACAACCCCATGTAAATTATTCAGATTAAATGTGCCATAATTTAATCTGCTTTTGAGCTTTTATTATCTGGCTAGATGGGTTTTCTGCATTGATTAATCCTCAAGGAGAATATCACAATTCAGCTTCTCTGCTCTAACTCCTTCACCCTTCCCTGATCTCCCTTGAATCTTTTCTCATTCCCCTACTTTGCAACTCCTCTCGCCCACTTGTTCCTTCTCCCTCTGTTTTTAACAGTCTGGTCCCCTACTCCCAGCCCTTCTTCCTTCTCCAAATACTCCCCTTTGTGTGCAAAATACCTTGGGTGAAATCCTGATCCCAGTGAAGTCAATAGGAAAAACTTCGATTGACTTCAGTGTAAAAAAAAAAAAATCACCCAATATCTGTTCCTGCCAGTTTGGAATGTCTCTTCTGTGCTTTCCTGACACTTGCCTCACCAAGCTTGCTAGGCTTTCATTGCTAAATCAGAAGTTACAGATGGTGGTTATCTATTAATATTTTTCTTGATGTGTTTGCTATCTTTTTTTAAGTGACCCCACCCTCCATACCCTCCTACTCCTTTAACAATTGGCAGTCTGGTGTTTTTGCAAGCAAGTGCCATATGTTTATACACACACGGCCACGCACTTTCCCATGCATACAAGTGCACTCGCTCTCTCGCTCTCTCTCGCTCACTCTTTCTCTCTCTCTCTCTCTCTCTCTCTCTCTCTCTCTCTCTCACACACACACACACACACACACACACACACACGTTCAGTGATCAGTCAGAGATTTACTGAAAGTGAGGGGAGTAAGGCAGGACCCCACAGGAAGCAGTCACCCCAGAGGCCGAGAGTCAGGAGCGAGCAGAGAACCCCACAGAAACAGCACATACCAGGGTCTCAAGAGTGTTAGATCTGAGAATGACAGGCCTGGCCTCCCTACGGGGGTCCCTCTGACCATGGGCCATGCTTTGGGGTTCAAAGTTACCACAGGACTAACAAACTTACTACACCTGAGTAGTATACTTCTGGTCTATTTCCTACTAAGAATAGCATGTAAGGCAGAACTCCATGGCCATGGCCCCTACTGGCCCTATTAAGGCCAGCCCTGACCCCAGGCAGTGACAAAGACAAGTAAAATGTATCAGTTGGAATCGTGACCAACTCATTACAGATCTCACCAGCATGCTTGGGGCTATAATTCACAGTTAGAAAACCACTAGTTTGGGGAGTTCTGCTCATCCAACCCTGCTCAAGAAATCATCTCTTTATGTCGACCCCCCTGCCAGCTATTGCCTTGCCTCTAATCTTCCCTTTTAGGAAAGGTTACTGAATGGGTGGCTGCCTCGCAGGCACATCCAGGTTGCCTCCAGGCACATTTCAATGCTATTGGATTCCTGGATTCCAATAGCAATAGTCTGAGACTGCACTTGTGACCTTGGTTGACAATCTCCACTTGGAAATCGATAAGGATAATTGTACCCTGTTAGATGTTTTGGTAGCCATTTATACAGTTGATCCCGGGGGGTGTTTTCAGATGGATGTGGGGTTGCCCTCCCCCAGAGTTGCTCCATGGGTGTACCCTTGAATCTTCTCACTCCAAGCCCTGCCTGGGTCCAGATCAGATGGATTTAGAGGGTTCCGCAGTCCTCCCATATAGCTCCCCCCCACACACACACACACAAACACACACACACAAGAGAGTTGCAGGCTAGAGTGTCTGCAATGCTTTTTATTTATTTATTTAAAAGATTTGTTACCCCACCCTTCCTGTCACAGGCAGCTCGGGGCGGCTTACAGTCATTCAAACATCACAATAAATCACCATAAAAGGAGGAAAGTAACACGTCCCACCCCCCCAATACCCAGTCCCACCACTACCCATCTCCCCTGTCAAGCGCCTGGTGGAACAGCCAAATCTTACAACTTCTCCAAAAGGAGGGAAGATCCAGGACCAACCAGACCTCTACCGGAAGGGAGTTCCACAGTCAGGGTGTGGCCATTGAGAATGCCCTCTCCTGCATGACCCCCTGAAAAACCCGGCTGACCACAGGGGACAATCCAGGACCCAGGGAGTGAGGCAGTCTTGTAGATAGGTAGGGCCCAGACCGTTTAGGGCTTTATAGGCCAAGACCAACACCTTGAATCGGGCCTGGAAAACCACTGGCAGTCAGTGCAAAGAATGGAGCACTGGTATAATATGCTCCCGGCGGCCCAGTCCCACTAGGAGATGGGCCGCCGCATTCTACAACAGCTGCAGTTTATGAGCTGTCACCATGGGTAGCCCCATGTAGAGCGCTTTACAATAGTCTAGTCTAGAGGTGATGAAAGCATGGATGACAGTGGCTAGGTCCGAGTCTGAAACAAGCAGCCAAAGCCATTGCACCAGATGTAATTGGCAGAAAGCACTCCTTGCCACAGCCTCCACCTGGAGGTCCAGGTAGAGCTGCACATCGAGGAGCACCCCCAAATTGCGTACCTGGGAGGCCAATGGGGGGCAGACCTCAACAATAATGGTGGCTGCCAACTCCATTGCCTTACCCACTAACATCACTTCCATCTTGTCAGGATTCAGCCTTAGTCGATTGGCCCTCATCCAGTCCCCCACAGCAGCCAAACACCAAGTAAGCACTGAGACTGCCGGGCCTGGATCTGTTGAAAAAGAGAGGTACAGTTGGGTGTCATCAGCATATTGATGACACCGTACACCGAACCTCCTAATCACCTTGCCGACCAGCTTCATGTTGAACAGGAGAGGGGACGAAACAGAACCCTGCGGGACTCCACATGAGAGATCTATGAAAAATAATCCCCAAGCACCACCCGCTGGGTTCTTCTGCTCAGAAAAGAGCAGAACCATTGAATAACAGTCCCGCTCACCCCTGCAGAGTCCCACAGGCACATCACCAACTTCTCATGATCAACAGTGTCAAATGCAGCCGACACGAGAGATCTAACAATATCAGCAGGGTCGAATGACCCTGATCCAATTCCCGGCATAGGTCATCTACCAAAGCCACAAGTGCAATTTCTGTCCCATGCCCTGGACAGAAGCCCGACTAAGAGGGATCAGGAAAACCGATGTGATCAAGATGCTTCTGTAGCTACCGAACCACTACCCGGGCAATAACCATCCCTAAAAAGGGAAAGCTAGCGACAGGCCGATAGCTGGCAGGGGAGCCAATGTCAAGTGATGGTTTCTTGAGTAGAGGCTGCAACACCATCTCCTTGAGATAGCCCGGCACTCTGCCCTTCCGCAGGGAGGTGTTGGTCACCCTGGCCAGCAATGGCCCCATAGTCTTCCAGTAGGACTTAACCAGCCAGGACAGGTAAGGATCTAATTCACAAGAAGTAGCCCTGACTACCCCAGGAACATCCACCACATTGGCGGGTGTCACCGACTGAAACTGATCCCACAAAACCGGACATGATGGGGCTTCCATAACCTTTGGTTCCCCTAACGTAATAAGTGCTGCATCGAAGTCATGGTGAATACGAGTGATTTTATCCACAAAATAATCCATAAAAATGTCACAGTGAGCAGTAGATGACTCCACTCTGAGATTGAGGGACTGACCATCCCCCGCACAACCTGCAAAAGCTCCTCTGGATGGAATTTTGTGGATGCTATGGGAGCAGCAAAAAAATCCTTCTTTGCTGCCTGCATAGCCATGGCATAGTCTCGTAAACTGGCTCTATGCCGCAATGTGTCGGCTTCAGCAGGCGAACGACACCACCATCACTCCAACAGCCACCCATCTCTCTTCAGGAACTGCAGCTCCACGGAGAACCAAGGAGGCCTGTGGAACTGTCACCTGGGCAACAGATGCCTAGAAACTGTCTGATCTATGACCTCAGTCAGCAAGGTGTTCCACAGCACAACAAGGTAATTGATGAGGCGGTCATCAAGGTTAGAGGGTAACTCCCCCAGAGCATTCTGGAACCGTTCTGATTCCATCATCCTTCAGGGGCAAACCATCCAAATCGGTTCTACACCTTTTCGAGGGCAGACATGTTCCAGGAGCGAGGTCTGCAGGAGATAATGATCCGTCCATGACAAGGGCACAGCTGATATCTCCCCCACTAACGGAGCGCCCGCCTCAAGGCCGGTGCAAAACACAAGGTCTAAAGTTTGTTCCCCCTGATGTGTCAGGCCGATAGCCATCTGTGACAGGTCCATGGTTGCCATGGGGGCCATGAACTCATGCTCCGCTCCCCCAAGGCCAGTGTCGGCATGAATGTTGAGGTCCCCAAGACTACTGTCTTTGGGGACCGCAACACCACCTCTTCTAGAGCATGCAGGGAGGATGCCACACAGGTAGGTGTATGGTATACAAGCAGCACTCCCAAACTGTCACCTGCCAAATCAAACACAAGGTGGAGACCCTCAATACCCAATATGGATTGCAACTGATACCTCCTTACAGACCCCCCCTCCCTAAAAATCATGACTACATTGCCCCCCTTCCCCATCCCTCTGACTGCAGATGATGCTGCACGGAATACCCGGCCAGAACAAGATCAGCCAAAATAGGCCCCGATTCATTGTCCAGCCAGGTTTCCATGATACATACGAAGTTGGCGGCATGGTTCAGGATCGTTTCCTGGACTGTTGTTACCTTATTAACCACTGATCTCGCATTTAACAACACCAACACTGGGTTGGGAGCCCTCTGACCAAGAACCACCTGCCCCTCTGCCTGGAGGGTAGTGAGCAAGACATGCAACAATGTTAGGACCCACTACCGTAGCATTAGAGGCCGCCACAGTGGGTTCACTTCCCAACCCAATGAGCGATGGAGACGCAATAGACTGTCCTCCCTGAGACACCATAGAGGGACAGCCCTTAGCGAGGCAGCAGTAGCAGCAGCCCTGCACAATACAGGCACAGGCACCCAACCGGTAGCCTTGCAGGGTGAGGAGGCAGGGCTGTCTGAGACGCTCGGACGTTCCGCGCGCATACGCGTGCAAAGGGGGCGGACTTAAGCAGCCAAAAAGGGAGCACAGTCATCACAACAGCGCTGGTGATCAGCGTTGCTGTGAGACTGGCCCCTTGAGTTACATTGCTGTTGGATATTGGTGTAGACTGTGAGCTTACAAGTGGATATGGCGTGAGTGAGAGCGTGCAAGTGTGAGAGTGAGAAAGATTGGTGTGAGTGTAAGGATGTCTGGGGGGGTGCTTGTGACTGCGTGAGAAGCTGGAGTGTGTGTTTCACCCCTGACTTCCCCCCGGCTTTCAGGTTCAACCTCTCCCGCTTCCCGCATTGTGTGTGGTCCCAAACCGTTTCCTGCAAGCCCTCCCGGCCTACCCTCCTCCTCACCCATGTACACTCCCTTATTCCTTCCCCCTGGGAGCTACTTGCTGTGTATGGTGGCGTGGGACATAGGGCTTTGAACATTGTATGACACTTGCTGTGATAGAGGCGGGGCTTTGCTCAGGGCCACGCTATCTCCCTCCTCCCCCCCCATGATGATCTGGCCTCTTCCCAGCTGGGAAAACAAGGGCCAACCAAGATCCTGAGGGGTTGTTTTTCCCTCTATGAGTGCATAGTCACAAGAAGTGACTGGTGAACTGACTGGGTGAGTGTCTCTTTCGGCTGCCTATAGGTCCACTTCTCCTTTCCCGGGGCTACCTCCCTAACGGTATCACCGACACATATGGAGCGGGCAAGGCAACTGGAAGAGATGGTGAGAGCCATTCAGTCATTAGCCCTAGAGGTTAAAGACCTCAAAGAACAACAGGAACAGGGGGCAATGGGAGATGTAGCGGGGGCTGGGGGGGGGATGGTGTTGCTGCCTCTGTGGAGGTGGACACCAATGCCCCTGTCATAGAGCAAGGATCAGTGGGGAGAGAACCTAAACATCCTCTCATCACAAAGTTTGGTGCAGATAGGAAGCAGTTTCAGGGGTTCATGGCCTTGTGTAAAATAGCTTTCCAGTTACAACCCCATACCTATGCTTCTGACACTGCAAAGGTGGCCTTTATAATACGTCATCTGGAGGGGCTTGCACTTGATTGGGCCACCACCTTACTTATACAAGAGAGCCCCATTCTTAAAGATTTTTAAAAGTGTACTAGAGAATTTCAATTTTTATTCGACTATCCACATAGAGTTAAGAATGCCGAATCTGCAATTATGTCTCTTAAACAAGGAAAAGGTCCCTTGTTCGAATACTTAACTCACTTTCAGCAATTAGCCGTTGAACTAGGATGACCTGACAATGACAGAAGGTTCTTTTTTGTAAAGGCATTAACGAGGATCTTAAGGATCAACAATTGCCTTCACGGCAATTCCAGAGACCTGGGTAGCATTGGTAAATGTCACATGTCAAATAGAGGACAGACTGATAGAAAGGAAATGAGAACACCGGCAGAAAGGCCCCTGGTCCTGGCAACCCCGCTTCCCGATGGCAAGCCCGAATCGCCCAGAGCCTAAAAAGCTGGGCAAGCCAGAGCCCATGCAACTTAGGGCCTCATGGGGACCCCTAACTTCACGAAAAAAAGAGAGATGGCGGGTAGAACAACTTTGTTTTTACTGTGGGACTCAGGGCCATTTTGCATATAACTGCCCAGTTACCACCAGGTCGACAGGTATGGGGAAACGGGTGGGACTGGGATGGGAAGGGGCCATCCCGGTGGAACAATTAAAACCCCTACTGCCCGGAACAATAAGTTCGGCACTGAATCAGCATGACGGAGACCATTTTTGTGTACCCTTGACCTTGACAGTCTCCACAACATGAAGCATTGTGATATTGTCACTCATTGATTCCGGCACCTCAGGGAACTTTATCGACGAGATGTTTGTATGTATACAAGGTATTCCCATATAGAACAAGTCATGACCAGAAGTCGTATTCGCCATTGATGGTTCCCCGTTGAGTTCGGGTCCAGTGGTATCGTGCACGCCTGCCCTGAAAGGTACGATAAGAACGTATCAAGAGACCCTTTCCCTTGACCTAGTTCGTACACCTGCATTTCCAATAGTCCTAGGGGTTCCTTGACTGCACCTTCATAACCCCGTGATAGATTGGCATGCCCAGAAGATCACCTTTAATTCTCCTTTTTGTGCCGCCTGCTGTCAAGTACCCATTCCCGTTGACCCAACCCATAATTGCAAGTACGTTAATGCTTCCTTCCCTTCCACAGGAATACCAGGACCTCCAGGAAGTGTTTTGAGAACAATGCGCCTTAGAAATACCCCTGAACAGGAGCTATGACAGTCCGATTGACCTTCTGCCCAACTCAATGCCCACGTATGGTAGGATCTATGTCATTTCCAGTCCAGAGTTGCAGAGATTGAAGGACTACAAAGAGGAAAGTTTAGAGAAGGGCTTTATTCACCACTCTACCTCCCCTGCAGGGGCCCCCCTCCTTTTTGTGCCTAAAAAGGATGGGGACATACGACCATGTATTGACTATAGAGGACTTAACGCCATAACTGTTAAAAACTGTTATCCATTACCCCTTATTCCCGAACTATTAAACAGGTTACACAGAGCATTCATCCCTACCAAACTTGACTTGTGTGGAATGTATAACGTGCTCCGTATCTGGCCTGGCAATGAATGGAAGACGGCCTTTCATACCAGGTATGGACTATTTGAGTATCTAGTCATGCCGTATGGTCTCGCCAACACTCCGGTGACTTTTCAACACTTGATAAACAACATATTTTGTGATAATCTGGATCTGTATGTCGTGGCGTATCTAGATGATATCCGTATCTACTCCAAAACAAAAAAAGGAACACATACAACATGTACGCACTGTTTTGTCACGATTACAAAAGCATCAATTGTACTATAAAATAGAAAAATGTGCCTTCCACCAGCAGGTGGTTCATTTCTTGGGGTTCATCATTTCTCCACAGGGAATCAAGATGGATCCGTCCAAAGTACAGGCCATCACTACTTGGCCTGTCCTGCAAGCAGTAAAGACCCTACAATGCTTTTTAGGTACAGCCAACTATTACAGACAGTACATTCCTAACTATGCAGACGTCACTGCCCTTCTTACAACCTTATACCTGGATGGCCAAACAACAGCGGTCCTTCGACCTCCTTCGACAGGCCTTTACCCAAGCCCCAATACTACAACACCCTGACTTTTCTCTACCTTTTATTGTAGAAACGATTGCTTCCAGTTTGGCTATCAGAGCAGTATTATTCCAACGTAAAACTGAGTCTGTTGATCCTTTACCCTGTGTCTTTTATTCACACCAACTCACTTCTGCAGAAAGAAATTACACTATCCTTGACCGAGAGCTACTCGCCATCAAAATGGTGTTTGAAACCAGGGCAGCATTATCTTGAAGGGGCAAAACACCCGGTACAAGTTATCACCAACCATAAAAATCTCATCTACCTGCAAACAGTACGTATTATGAATGCACAACATGCCCGATGGGCACTATTTTTCACCCGTCTCTCCTTCCAGTTGACATGGACAGGTGAATACTGTGGCAGATGCCTTATCACGCTACTATGACCCCAACATTGAACCTGCTCTTCAAGAAGAACCCCTTTTGGACAGAAGAATATTTACTTCCGCCGGGGTCACCCTTCCCCAATTAAAGTGACTAGTGAAAAAGGACCCTGTTGTTCACAGTCTCCCCCAGACTCCACCCTACAAGGACATAAAGACACATGAAGGAGCCATTGTAGTTCCCAAGGCAGCCCAGAAGGAAGTCCTCTGGGCCCATCATGACACCCCACTCGCAGGACATCCAGGGCAATGCCTCACCCTGCAACTGCTGCAATGACATTTTTGGTGGCCCACAATGTGTAGGGACACAACAGCTTATGTGAAAGGATGCAAGGTATGTAAATCTGCCGTCCTGTGTTCGCTGCCACCTTGTGTTTCATGTATCCCTTTTGAAACCCTATCATCCTCCCCTCTTTCCGGCTCCAGCACCGCTGGCCTCAGTGTCTGCTGTGGCACCATCCCCGGAATTTGAGGTTAAGGCTATCCTCGACTCCAAGTGGTTTCGGGGGGGGGCTGTTCTATCTTATTGATTGGAAGGGGTATGATGTCTCCGAGCAGTCATGGGAGCCCACGATGGCTGTTCATGCCCCTCACCTCATTTGCCTCTTTCACGCTCGCTTCCCCCTTAAGCCTAGTCCGGGGCGCTTGGGGGGTGCTGTTAGGACCCACTACTGTAGGGGCTGCCACAGTGGGTTCCCTTCCTGACCCAACGAGGGATGGAGACGTAATAGGCTGTCCTCTCTGAGACACCATAGAGGGACAACCCCTAGCGAGGCGGCGGTAGCAGCGGCCACGCACAATACAGTCACAG
>QEPC01000947.1:35025-45166 GCA_003113815.1 Sphenodon punctatus | reverse complement strand
CATAGGGGTATTTGCACCCCCTATGCTGAAACTTTCTATCATCTCTTCTATTGCCTGTCATTGGTTGAGAAGATAGCTTCCATCATTTTCTCTTTCAATTTGTATTCCAAGGTAGTGTGTTATGTTACCCAGGTCCTTAGTTTCAAAGTCCTGATTTAAAGCTCTCATTGTTTCGCACTCATCCCCTTCTTGCTCAAGACATACGATAAAGTCATCAACATAAATTAATACAAAGATCCACCTGCCCCTTAGTCTCTTTGTGTATAAGCAGGGATCTGCTTTGCTCCTGGTAACATTTTCCCTCATGAGCACCTCGTTTATTTTAGTGTTCCACACTCTGGCGGCCTGCTTAAGCCCATATATGCTTTTGTGCAGTTTGCATACAAGATCCAGCCTTTCAATGTCTGCAGACCCCATGTAAATATCTTCCTTCAACTCACCATTTAGGAATACTGTTTTCACGTCCATATGCTTGACTTGCATTCCTCTTCCAGCAGCTATACTTAAAAATGATCTGATTGTAGTGTGCTTAACTACAGGTGCAAATGTTTCATCGTAGTCTTCTCCGTACTTCTGGGAGTATCCTTTTGCAATAAGTCAGACCTTGTACTGTTCAGTATTTCCCTGCACATTGTACTTTATTTTAAATGTCCATTTACAACCTATAGTCTTTCTCTCTGAGAGCAGTGGAGTAAGTGTACACGACGCATTGTCCCGTATGGAGTATTTATTTATTTATTTATTTATAAAAGATTTTTATCCTGCCCCTCCTGCCCACAGGGCAGCTCAGGGCGGCAAACAGCAATATGAAACAATAATACAATAAAAATAACTTTAAAAGTTTTTTAAAATCCCATATGCAGGGAGAAAGTAACCCCTCACCCACCAGGGCAGCTCCCCTTGATGTTGTTACCTGGGGAAGGAGGACAGAAGCACACAGGTGTAGGCACTCCTCCAGCACAAGCCCTGCACTAACCCTTTCTTCTCCCCGCCATCAGGGCATCCCTCAGGGAATGCCTTTGTTAGATCTCGACGAGTGCCCTGGCTCAGCATCAGCAGCCGGCTTTGTCTGTTCCTGCACTTCTGTTACCTTTGTATCAATTTCGACCATTTGTTCAGAGGATTGCTCCTTTTCAATGGTTTCATCCGTGGTTGATTGTTCTCCTTCGCCTGGACCTTGGAGAGTCATCACACTGTTGCTTCAGTTTTCCACAAAGATCACACTGTTACTAATGGTTATTCTTTCTGTGCGTGGATCCAGGATCTACAAGGATGCCTTCCACTGCTCTGTTTTGCAGCTTGGTACGTTTCTCCTCTGGGATATAATAATAATAATAATAATAATAATAATAATAATAATAATTTATTTACTGCCAAAGGGCAATAAAAAAAGAACACAAGTTTATATAAATTGTAATAAGACCATAACATCGTCATATTACATCGTTATTAAGGGAAAGGGAAACACAAAATCTACATACATTAAATGGTAGATAAAACCCAAGAGGGTAATATCTTGAAAGGAGACACTAATCTAAGTCTTGATTAGTGTATCCTTTCCTTCTTAGTGGCCCAACTGCTCTTAAAGGGATCTTTCTTCAAATACTGAGTCATCCCCCCCCTCCCTTGCCTTCAGCTTAGCCCAGAATCTTATCACAAGGCCCCAAACTATCTTGGACCACCTATGCTGTCCTACCATAGCCTGATAGCACTGTAGGGTACCCTTGGGGACCTTAAGAAGTCTCTGAAAAAAGTGCGCCTGGATACTAATCTATTTTCTCTAAGTTACTATGTACAAGGGGTAACCATAGCTCAGCCCCATATAGGAGCTGAGCACGTGCTTTGATGTTAATAACCCTAGCGGCTGGAGGTAATGCAGACTTCCCTGTGCTCCCAAAACACTTTGAAATAGAAAATGAGGAACTTTTGGCAACAGTGAGTGCTCTCTCGAGATGCACCTCCCAGGCACCAGAGGCCTGGAAATGCAGCCCCAAATATTTGAAGACCTTCACCTGCAATATAGGGTACCCATCCAGTACCCAAGAGTAGCATTTACAGGACTGGGAAAAAACCAAAATCTTGGATTTCCCATAATTGATTTGTAAATTGTTTTGAATGCAATATTCCAAAAAGCAGGACAATTGTCTATTTAATCCCACCCTGTCTGGGAAATAATGGCGATGTCATCTGCATATAGGAGACTACCTACATGGCGATCGGCCAACTTAGGGGGGGATAAAGGAGACTGAGCAAGCAAGGGAATGACCCCATTAATAAATAAGTTAAAGAGCACAGTGGGAAGGACACATCCCTGCCGTACACCAGATAAAACAGGTATAGGATCCGTCAGATGGCCCATAGAGTTAGTTTTAACAACGAGAGAAATTAGCATGAAGCTGCTGCAAAAGGTCACTTTGGTCTGGGATATATACATAAGTCTTACTTCCAGATACTCTGATGTGGCCCACACTAGGTTTTTGACCATGCCACAGTTTGTATGGAGTTTTCCTCACTGTTCTAGAATACAGCTGATTTTGTAGGTAGGTAGCAGCAACTGCTGCTTCGCCCAAGTATCTTTCTGGTAGTCCAGAGTCTGTTAACACACATCTAACCATTTCGGTTAGCGTTCTGTTTTTCCTTTCAGCTGTTCCATTCTGCTCGAGTGTATATGGCACTGTCTTTTGGTGCTCAGTTCCATGGAGTCTCAGGAGTCCTCTACTTCCTTTCCTGTGAACTCACCTCCCTTGTCAGTCTGCAGTGTCTTTGGTCTGCGCTGGAACTTGTTGCTCGTCATGGTCACATAGTCCTGAAGTTTGTTGAATACTTCATCTTTACTCTTCATGACGTACATGATCGTGTACCTTGAATAGTCATCAATTAAAGTTACCATATACCGGTTGCCTCCTGGCGTGGGAACCTTCATTGGGCCACAGACGTTGCTGTGTACAAGATCAAGTGGTTTTGTGGCTCTATTCTGACTCTTTTTGGGAAGCATAGCCCTTGTGGCTTTGGCTTTGATACAAC
This sequence comes from Sphenodon punctatus, assembly GCA_003113815.1. Taxonomy (NCBI): domain Eukaryota; kingdom Metazoa; phylum Chordata; class Lepidosauria; order Sphenodontia; family Sphenodontidae; genus Sphenodon; species Sphenodon punctatus. Next base: position 42,142 of record QEPC01000947.1, on the reverse strand, counting down.
AGTCGCATTTCATAATCACGGGACATGTTGATACCTTAAGGTCTTTTGTCAACTGCTGTCTGTGCATTTCCTTGATGTTGTCTGGGTGTCTATGTCCCATGCGTCTATGCTACAGGTGGATGCAGTCATCACGTGGCTTTTGTGCAGTGAGCTTCACCTGTTCTTTCGCTGTGCTCAGATGGTACAGGTGCTCATCTGCAGTGACTCTGGACAGTACTTTTGTCCATCTCCCTGGAAAAGGATGATGAGCCCTCTCGCTGCCAGACACCTCACAGAGAGGAGTCCCCCTTTTAAGTTGGGCACATAGAGCACATCTTTCATGAGTATGGTAAGTGTGCCTCCTTGTCCAATTCCTTCCATGTTGATGCTTCGCCCATCTGCAAGGTAGATCCTTTCTTTACTGCTCAGATCCAGCCCTGTGAAGAATCCTTTATCACTAGTCATGTGGCTTCTTGCCCCAGAGTCTACACACCAATTTTGGGATGAGCTATCTTGCATTGCTCTGAAGCACCCACTCCATTGTTGAGCGACTGTGTTGCTGTTTGTGACTTCAGTCCTCTGCTTAAGTGTTCGTGGAAACAGTTTCTGCTGTTCTGCTTTCCATATATAGCAGTCTTTCTTTAAATGTCCCTCCTTTTTTCATCTGAAGCATACTCTGGTTTCCCTCTTAGGAGCTTTGTCTGAGGTTTTCAGTGCAGTCTCATTACCCTGCTTTATAGCGGCGGGACCCCGGGGCAATTACCGGATACTGGATTTACCGGTTTCCGGTTCCCAAAAAACCAGATTCCCGGATTAAATTCGGTATACCGGTACTGGATTTATTCCATTGATTTCAATGGGGCACTTGGTGATACCATGGGTGTTTTCAGGTGGACAGCAGCCCGGCCTCTACTCCGCTTCACCCCCAGGTGGCCCATTTGTCTAAAATGGCCCATCAGATGTGCAAGTGGAGCGGGCTGTGCCTACTCCAGGGCAGCCCTGCCGGCGGCACTACAGAACATGCTGGAGCAGCAGAGGCAGATAGGAGAAGTCAAACCAGGGGCACCGACCCAAGGCAGAGCAGTGGTCCATCTGCTGCTTCACCTCCAGCCAGCTGTTACTCCAGGCAATACCACAGCACTGCAGACACTCTAGTCTGCAACTCGATGGGGAGCACTATGCAGATGGACCGTGCGCTGGAAAACCCACCAGTTACATTTAAACCTGACCCAAGCAGGGCTGATGCAGGGGTGCACCCCTGGAGCAGCTCCAGGGGTGGCCAGCCCCACATCCATGGTATTTCTGTGAGCATCTACAGGTAGTCATTGTGATGTTTGAATGTATCCTCAGTCACACTGGTGCTTTCCACAAGTGATCATGACATTTTTAAGCTATCCATTTTATTAGAGACAAATTAATCCAAACTGTTTTATTTATATCAGCCCATCCCCAAAGTGGTCCATAAACTGAAAAAATAAAGATTTCCCATTTTACTGTATTCTACTAATAAGCCCTTCTATTCTTCTGTCATAACATAAATAAAATGCAAGATCTTTATTATCAGGTAGGTTCCACCCATGCTGTTACAGCATTTATTTGCTTGAGATACATACTATGTGTTTTATGTCAGTCCCTTCTAGTGGTTACTTTTATTAATTCTATTCTAAAATACATATAAAAACACAACTCCCCAAGAAGACAGAATTCCCTGACAGTTATTTTGATAGTATTTTGAAGTCGACAGCTGCCAGGATTTGCCAGTTATGATTAGCTGTGCAGCTTCAAGATAATCTACCAAATTTTGTTTTATCAAATAAACCTGAAATAGAAAACTTTGTCCTCTGGATGTCCCATACTTCTGCAGAATGCAAGCACTTTACGGCACAGTGATTGAGAAGGCTGCTTTCCTCCTAATGTTTATCACGTGGCATAGCAAAAATCCCCAATGTATGGTAGGATTAGATCAGTACATTAAGATGGCCTGTCAAAATCTGACTGCTTAATGTATTTTTACAATCCACAGCAAGATTCCAAGTCTGCCTGAGAGGATTATGATCGCAGTCCTAGTTTACATTTCCCTCATCTTTTCTTAGGTTATCTTCAAACATCTGTTCTTCCAGTTTAATCATGCAAACAAGTAAACACTCCAATCTGAGTTTTAGATCAAATAAAGTGATAGACAAAGTTATATAGTTCAGTCTCTAGAATAAAAATCACCAATAAGAAACATATATCACAAACAGTTTATAATATGGTGTCAAATCAGTATCATCCTAATGATCTATACTTTTCCCTTGTGCCCTTGGGGAAGATAAAAGCTTATGACTTTATATTTTCAGACCTCATACACGGAGTCTGATTTGTGTAAGGTAATAGCATTCTTTGGCAGTATATTTTGATACTATCTTATTGGGAGTCTTGTTTTGCATGGCTTTTATACATTCAGTACTTTTAGGATTATCAGATCTACCATGTCCTCTGCAAGCAGCAACATGGTTCTGCAATAGCTTGTCTTTGTGTCGCTATTATATATAGTGTGATATATATTCTCTACAGCAATTGTGTCCCATCCTCCTTGTTCCACTGAAAACTGAGAATACTGCACAAGACAATGTTACAAGCTTTGAAAAGACAACCGTCACATCTATACTGAGGGACTATGGGTCCTTCAGCCCCAAATCCTGGCAATGATGTTAGTTTCACTTTCAATGAAACACAGTAATTAGATTAGAGAAGCAGGGCTGGTCTAAAATAGGGCCAACCAGGGAACGATGCCTTTGGTCAAAGAGCTTTCAGAAGCCCCATGCCTGTGAACAAGAAACCATCTTATATGAGGAACAGAAATGTCCAATCCAGAAACTTCCCCTGTCAACTGGAAAATGTGCATACCTGGGTCTACCAGCCTCACACCAAGTTCCCCCGCAGATCCAACAAAACCTACAGCTCATTCTATACAGAAGTACCCAGATGCTCCAGATCAGTAGGTTGGTAAGATTTCCAATGTTTGTCCCCGCACTAGGAATAAGGCACAGACACAAAGGATATGGGTAAAACTGGCCGCAGCTGTTTTATTGAAGCCAAACTTAATTAATAACCTGTTAAGAGAACAAGAAACCGATTAAGCCAATTAAATCCAATTAACATCCATGAATAACGGTGGATAGAATTAAAGGCCAATTACCCTAAATCGAATCTTTCCCATGCCAAATTGTGAGGTAAATTAGAATATCCAATTAAGAAAATCTTTTTCTTTAGAATGCCAATTAAATGCTGATTAGAATTATACCGAATTAACTTGGGTGAATAACAAGGGGAGGTGATGAGATGATATAACATAACCCTTCAACTATCTCTCACTCCCCGCGTTCAGTACCATAATGTCAACCATTATGGATTGGAGATACCGGTCCAAACGCCTTCCAATGGACCAACTTGATCAATTTCCCAGAAGGACAGATGCTGCTTATGCAAACCTTGGGACTGCTTAAATCCTACCCATATGCACACAACACCTGTCCTTCCTTCCTGTGATAATCTGGCACTCCCATCCCCTAAATTACCCACCAGGTACACCTTGCAGAATGAACCCAATCATCTGCCCATACACCCAGGCTATAAGACCCTTACCAGTTTAACCCTATGGTACTGAACACCGCCACAAGTTCAGCAGCTGTGCTTGCTTGAGCACCCCCATAATAGCAAACCCAATTCACCCAAGTGAAATCATACCCTCTGGATGACCCACTCATACCAACCTTTGCAATACCCTTTTATGTTTCCAATGTACATGTCTAATCCCAGTTCGGATAAATGCACCCCATCCTGCCAAAATAATACTGGCCTGTTCCTTCTTATTTCTGGATGGCAAAGCCAAATACCACCCAGTGGCACAATCCATTTCTTAACTTCCCCATTAATCTTATTGCGAACTCTATACACCGCTCTAGGATTAGTAGTTCCCGGCCACCTAATCCTCTGCAATATCATCGTGAACACCAGAGTGGCTTGCAGGAAAAGGTCCTGCAACTGGACCCAATCCTGCCTGATCATTATCGATAGGTCCAACCCAGATCCCCTTGTAAAATCATTCTCACCTAGATGGATTACTATCACATCTGGGGGTGGTCTATCTGACCAACCCAACACTAGGGGCATAAGCTGGGGCCAAAGCATCCCTCTCCTTCCTTTCCAAACAACAAAACCTCTTAAAGCCAAACCAAGCTGCGTGCCCCAGACGGTTGTCTGAACTCGTTTTGCTGCCCATCTGACAAATCTGTGGCCAATGATCCAAATTACCTTTCTCTGAGTATTACGAGCACCGCCTATGAAAAAAGAAAAATTAAAAACAAACCATCAATTACACAGCACCCAGACCATACTCTACGGCAATTGGAATGGGTTAACATAAGACCTAAACACCCCAGACCGCCATCTGCCTACCCTCTGGATCTCGGGGGGGGGCGAACCCGGCCGCAGCTGCCGATGAAGCCACCCCAATCCTAAATTAATGGGACCTAAACACCACCCCAGACAACCCAGGTAAAACCAAACAGCATTTTAATACTGCCAAAAACTGGTAACGAGTTAATGGCAGCCCAGACTGACGCACAAACAATGATCCCTGCAAAACAGGTATAACCTTTAAATCATTTTCCATGCATACCACCGGGCAGATAAGTGGCTCAATAGACCTGGCAAGTGCCACCTTCAAGCCTCTTCCCAACTGATCTGTCTTTGAAAAATGAATACGAACCTCGATACCAACCCTTGTCATAGCTACATCACTAACTTGCAACTCTCTTCCTGTCCTATCATTCCTGGAACTCACAACCAATTCACTAATTCTCATGGCCCTGAAAAAGGCCACCACAAATACAGCCTTAAACAAACAGACCTCCCCAGGATCAAGGCACACTTCCCCCAGCTTGCCTACAATGTCAGGCAAGATCTTGGGGGACAATGGGACCCTGTTATCAACCCAAACATGGCCCTGCTTGTTCCATGAGACAATCATTGCCCTAAGTACTGAGGCCACATCACAATCCTGCACCCCCACCATCTTAGACATAAAGGCCAAAGCCGACCATTTGGTAGCTATAGTACCAGCCGCTAACCCCTTCTGGTGCAATACGAGCCCAAACTGCACCCTCTGATCCAAAGGAACCGGGATTAACAACGCCCAACCTCTGACGAGGGAAAACCCTAAAAATTCCTTTATCGCCCTCTCATATGCGAGCCAGGTTGCAGAGGACACAGAACCCTTCATTGTGTCCATCAGCTCTAGCCTTCAAGGCTCCAAAGCTGTCTGGGGATGAAGTCCTGATCCTTCCTCGTGAAGGGAGCAAGCTCCCAAAAACGCCGCATCTGCAAATGAGATTGGGCATCAGCTATCTCATTCTTAACCCCCAGGACAAGTCTTGCACAAAACACTATATTATGCCACAAACACCACAGAACAAACACCCTAACAAGGCGCATAACCCTCTCTGACTTAGAAGAAAGTGAATTAATCACATGCACTACCACTAAATTATCACACCAGAATATGACCCTTTTATCCTGAAAGCTGTCCACCCACAGGTGGACCGCAACCACGATAGGAAATAGCTCCAAGAAGGTCAAATCCCTCAAAATACCTGAATCCTCCCACTGCATGGGCCATCTTTCAGTGCACCAGCGACCTTGAAAATAAATTCCCAACCCAGCTGCATCAGAGAGAACCTGTAATTCAGCCTCAAGTAAGTACAACTCACGCCACAGGCTAACCCCATTGTGCAACCTCAAAAACTCTAACCAAACCTCCAAAACCTCCCGCATTTGCCTTGTCACCCGGATGAGATGGTGCAGCAATGATACCGTAGTTGTTCTAGCATATAAATGCGATAGAAAGACCTGACCTGGAGCAACCACATGGCAAGTAAAGTTTAACTTACCAAGTAATGACTGCAGCGCTCTTAAAGTAACTTTACTAGCCGCTATACATGACCTTACCTCCCTCTGCAACCCAACAAGCTTAGCCTCAGGTAGCCGAGACAATTCTCTGACTGAGTCCAATTCTATGCCTAGATATGTCATCACCGATGCAGGTCCCTCAATCTTGTCTTCTGCTAAAGGCACCCCCACCAAATTTGCAACTTCCTTAAACAACCCAACAAGTTGCCACACTCTGGGGACCCTGCTTTCCCAATAAACAAATAATCATCCAAGTAATGGGTCACATGACCAGACCGCGCCCTAGGCTTCACAATCCACTCCAGTGCGGTGCTAAATTTCTCAAAGGCCACACATGAGATGGAACAGCCCATGGGCATGGCCTTGTCATAATAGAACTGCCCCCCAAATGAAAACCCAAGCAGGTCAAAGTCCTTAGGGTGTACTGGCAAAAGGCAAAATGTAGATTTGATGTTGCTCTTCGCAATTAGCGCACCCCTTCCACACTTACGAACCAGTTCTACCACAACATCAAACAAAGCGTAGTGCACTGTGCAGATTTCATGCAGGATAGCATCATTCACAGAAGACCCCCTGGGGTATGACAAATGTGGATGAGTCTGTACTTCCCGGGGGCCTTCTTGGGAACAATACCCAGTGGCAATATTCTTAAGTTGTCCATAGGAAAACACTTGAAAGGGCCAGCGACCCTGCCCTCCAAAGCGTCCTTCTTTATCTTCCACTCCACAACTTCCTCCAAACCCACCACTGACTTCAAGTTTCGCTCAGACATGTGCCCGCGAACCCCTTGAAATAGGATTTCAAAACCACAATGAAACCCTTCAACTACATAACTAGCGACTCCCTCTAATGGATAATCAACCAACAATTCCTTGAGCACCCACCACCTAACTGGCATTGGCACCCTTGTTGGTACGTGTCTGGGGGACACACCCCCATGGGCTCCACCCCCTGGGAAGGGGCGCTTACCCCTATGCCCCCCACTCTTCCATCTAGGGCAGTTAGTGAGGGGGTGAGGCCCACCACACTGCAAGCAGGAATGCCTAAATCTGCAACTGACACGAAAACACTGAGACCCCTCGTTTAAGTCCCAGCATGCCGGCACCTGGCCCCCTTTTTTGGCCGGTTCACCACAAAAATTATCCTTTGGCTGTCCGCCACCCTTCACTATCACATGGCCGCTGTC
>QEPC01000947.1:0-21514 GCA_003113815.1 Sphenodon punctatus | reverse complement strand
GTGGTGAATGCCGAAAACGTAACGTCTGAGGGCACCCATTGTTTCATTTTTAAAAGTCATTACAGTCAGCTAGGGGTGAAATTGTAGTGCCCCATTAGGTTGCAAAGGTTTTCAGTGCAAACAGTCACCAACTAAGCAACAAGATTCTTAATCCTTAGTCTCTGATGTATAACTTTCATTCTGTTGCATTAAGGACATGCAATATTTTAAATAGGGTTAAGTAGGGCTAATTGAGAGAAGCAAATAGTGACATCTATGTCATAACTCTCCAGCTGAAATGTAGGATCAACTCAAATCATCCTAGAAAGAACATCTTTTTTTTCTTTTTCTTTTTTAAAAAACAACAAAAACAACACATATTCACACTTTGGGGGTAAGCAAGACTTTCACTTAATACTACAGGAAAACCTTAAAGAACTTATACTCCAAACATTTGTTAGCAACTGCAGGTCTGGTCTGCAGCTTCTGAGGGATTCACCCAAGTTGTCAGTTCAGGAACAGGAGCGCAGGTGCAAAGACTCAACAAAACTGCAATGACAGGGAGACTTACAGCCTTTGGCAAAATCATCACCTTCTAAAACATGAAAAGAAAAAGTCACTGCTCTTTCAAAAAAGACCCTCTGATTCACCGCATGCACTGTTGCGAGGGCAGCGTCGCAGCTGTCCTGCTACTTAATAAGAAATCAAGGCTGTAATGCCTCCAAGCTGCTACTCATCCATACTGACCAACCTGGAAAGGAAAGGAACCAAAAGAAGCAGGATTTTTCAATTCTTGCCTTTGTGTGAAGCTTCACACAGCAAAAGTGATGATTTAATTCAGCTGTCTCCTGCCTGCATGAAATCAACAGTAACATGTCTCACATAGCAAAGGGACTTGATACTTTTTTTTTATGTTAATACCGCTGCCAAAGAACCAGATAGCAAACAAATTCCATGTTAAGTGGTACATATAGCCACTGGGGAATCCTTGGTCAGGAGTCAAGTATTTTCAAGAGGTCTGATAATGTGTATTAAAATGCAAGTAAATCTTAATAAGCAAGCAGCACCCAAAAAGTTATTAAATGAGGTCCACCTCATAATAGGTCAACAACCCAAGAGAAAGACGAGCTAGGGAGATGTCAAAAACTAATTTAGGATTTCCACACTTTAAAATGCATTGAAGTCTCAATCAAGTATATGTACAGCCTTATGCAAGTTGTATTTGCCATCCTTGGCACAAATCCATCACTTTGTTCCAATATATCCAAGCCCAGCACTGAGTAGATAGATGGTGGGCAGGAGAGGACCACAACCCACAGACTCTAGAGTAGCTGAAAGTGCTCATCCACAGACGTTTCTTTGGTTTAATGGCTAAATAGCTTACACAAAGAGGGTACACACACAAACCTTGGTGAAGAGGGGGACTGAAGGATCCTCTGCATTCCTGTTTTATCCCTCGCTGCCTTCTGCTTCTGTAGCATTTGCAATCCTTTGTCCATTTTGCCTCTGGACTCACAAACCAGGCTAGCTGCTACCATGCCTGGGGAAACTCCAGGCCAAACATCTGGGTGGCCCTTAACAAACATGACAGTGGCCCGTGGGCCACAGCAGACCATTGTCACGTTTGTTAACACTCAAAGTTCCCAAGCCCAAGAGCCGTACACCAACATTTTCATATTTCTGAGACCCACAAGACACATCACACTGATCACGGATTCCCCAAATCCCAGTGATGGAGCAGCACAGCTTTCCCCAACTCCTCCCTGTCCCATCAAAGATCTAGTTCCTAGATGGTCTGGCATGTTTGGGCAGCAGCAAAAGTGGTGAAGGTATGTCCCCCTGCTTTCATTACCCACTATTTACCTTTGTTCCTCACCTTTTGTTTGGCACATTATGGTCTGACAGCTGTTGCACCATTAAACCCAAGGCAGCTCTGGGCAGCTTACAATATGTAAGACAAAATTATAAAATAATATAAATAAAAAGATACATATCGATATAAAATAACAAAAGTATAATACAATATAAAATAGTAATACAACCAAAGGGGATGACAGAAAAAACAGAAATAAGGTTTAAAATAAATCAACATAAATCAAGAATACCCACCCTAAACCTCATCCCACCACCCTACCCGTCTCCCTCGCCGAAAGCCTGATGGAGTAGCCAGGTTTTGCAGTATCATTGAAAGGAGGGGAGGTCAGGGGTCACCTAGGCCTCTGCTGGGAGGGAGTTCCACAGCCTGGGCGCAGCCACTGAGAATGCCCTTTCCATAGTTGTCCCTTGAGACATCATAGAAGAAACGTAAGGCACAACCTCCATCCATTGAAGTAAATAACAAAACTCCCATTGACTTTAATGGTAGAGGATTATTAATGCCATAACAGCAAATAAACATCCAGAGTACACTGCCCTACTACTCTAGACTGCATTACACAAGGTGGTAGGATTTAGAAATACAATAGAGAAACAAGTAGGTGGAAAGAATGAAGGAAGAGATGGAGAAGAAGCTGTTTGGACAAAGATCTTAATCAGCAGAGTCTTGTTTGTCCTCTGCAAGGGAGTGAGTTTCATGCAATGAGATTTCCTCTCCTTTTCATTTTTGACCAAGGGAGGAAGGATTTGTAATTTAACTTTGAAAACTGAGTTAAATCAACTAGAGATACTTCATAAAGGGAAATACAGTATATATGTATCTTGAGATGTATTCTCTTTAACAAACTAGTGTTTTTGGAATGGAGAAGGTACCATTCTAAAGCTGCCAGTGTCCTCACTGCCATCAGCAGAGAGCCTGACCGATTTTAACTCTCATCCTATTGCATGAAAAAAAAAACCTGATGTTGTCATTGTGAGATAACTTTGTACCCCATGAGATATAAATGCACCCCAAGCAATTTTCATTTCATATTACAGCAGAAGCGAGTATGTGCCACAATACACATACACACCCCATCCTATGCACACAAACACACAAAAAAACCCATACAGATAAGAGTGTGTTTTGTTGGCACAGTTCAGCTTGGGGTAACTTTGTACCCCACATGGGAAAACCTATTCATGCTTGGGGTACAATGTTACCCTGGATGGTTTTTCATCTACAGAAAACTAATGGTTAATGGTAACTGACTGTCCTTTGGAGATTGTGGGTGACTTTGGACGTGCCGGCCTCCCTCGTTGCTACAGTCCGGGATCCATTTCGGATCCTGGACAGGAATCAGGCCATCCGCCCTTTAGTCGTGCCGGCCTGATTCCGCTCGTGGATTGGGGAGGGGGCGGAGCTATGCGGCGCAATGTGCGGCCACACAGCCCCACCCCCATGCTCCCCCAGTCACCCGTCCTCCTGGAGATGGGCAGGTGCAGCGGCCAATCTGGCTGTTGCGCCCGATCCTGGATCGTGGTCGGGACCACGCTCCAGACACGGCAGAGGTAACAGATGTTACTCTCCGCCGTTTCTGGACCATGGTCCAGCTAACCACCATTCCAGAGGTGAGACCGGCCTCCCCTCTGGAATGGTGGTTATTCGGATTCCCGCCGGCAGTTCACTGGCAGTGAACATCTGGTGGGAACCCCTTCAGATGTTATGGGCCCTCCTCCACCATAGTGGATTGACTGTGGTAAAAGGGAGGCCCGTAACATCTGAAATCACCCATTGTGTACCGGGGTGCTTAACAATGTCCTAAAAGGACAACATCGTAGGACCGCTAACTTCTAAATTATTGCACAAGATCTGCCCCCGCAGTTGGAATGTACTGCACGATGCACAAGATAACCTAAAATTTCATGGGCTTGGGGTAACTTTGTACCCCATATGGGAAAACCCATTCGCGCCTGAGGTGCAATGTTACCTGGGCGGGTTTTCACCCACAGAAAACTAACGGTTAATGGTAGCAGACTGTCCTTTGGAAATATTGTGTACCAGAGTGCTGGCGACAATGTCTTAAAGGGACAAGGTCAGAGGACCACTAACTTCTAAGTTATTGCATGGGATGTGCCCCCGGCTTTGGAATTTACCCCACAAAACTGGATTAGGGCTTTGCTAGTGCAAATGCATTTAGGATTGCAGCATAAGATTACAACTGATATGGGGAGTAAGATGCTTCTTTGAATGCTAATCTCCACCAGCAGTATATTTGAGGGACCATTTTAGTTCTTAGAACACCCTAATTTTTAAGTGAATATTCAGATTCCTCTTCTCAGAATTAAGGGAAAGGGTTTCCTTTTTCAACATAAAAGAACATTATTAGCTTTTTATAAATAAAAATCACAAACAGTGTTTTCTTACATACTTGATACAGAGGTAATACCATTGATTTCTTCCAGTTACTTTATTTCCACAACCAGAAATTGATGAGTTCATGTTTAAAAGCGTGATCATAAGGGATCTGTATATCAGAAGCAGTGCTGTCCATGTACAAAGGAAGTTTTAAATTGTTGTGTGCCACTTTTCACATTTCAGTATGATGTTTATTGCTACTCTTAAAAAATCTCCACAGGCACAAAATAGACAACTAAAGAAGCAGGCATGTCTTGGAGTTAGACTGCCACCTGCAGGATTTTGGGGGTTTCTGACTGGATTTAGATTTAAACTGTAATACGAGCCATGGTTATTTAAATTCATGAATTTAGGGATAATTGGCTTGTAAACTAAAAGTGCATGTCTGCACCTTACTAACTGTTTTTAAGGAGAAATAAAGGTCATTCTCAAGACTGCTTGTCACATGCAGTGCTATTATACTGTGATTCAGCAAAAATAAAATAAAATTTTAAAAAAATTGGTGGATCTAATGCATAATCTTCCCCTGAGGTAACAAAAATAGTCACAAGCTAGTTGCCTTTTAAGACCAACATACAGAAACTATATATAAAGTCATCTATTATTCAGTACAATTTACTTCAACAACAAGAAAACTCTGCATTATAATGATATGGCAAGGACTTTACCTGCAAGCATCTCCCAGCAGCTAATGAAGACAGAATATATAGCACACTATAAACAGCACTTGTGTTTGAGGCGAGCAATAGTCATATCACAAGTGCAGCCTCTAGGAGCTTGGCACCTTGCAGGCGGCATATGCACATAAGCACCTTATGTGGAGCGGAGTGAGTTACTTTAGTATGCTGATCTATTATCTCATTGCTATGAAAATCGCCACTTGGGTAAAAATGTGATGGTGGCACCTTGAGGTAGAAAATCCCAGGTGACACGGTTCACGTCAGGTCGGGGCACCGGACACATGTGACCACAGCTGGGGAGCTGTCCTACCAGCTGAGCAGCCCGGGCACAGCCAGGAGCATAATAACGTGCAGGCAGCCAGCCCCACCATGACATGTAGCTATGGCGGTCAATGAGGCACAGACATGGACGGCTCCAGGTATGTTGCAGCTGCACAGATGTGCTGGCTCACTTTAACCCAGTCGGGCGGACCTTACCCCAGACTGTGACCTATTAGATTGTCTTGGAGGTCACAGCCCGGGTCGGGAGAGCTGCAGCTGCACAGACATACTTGCCCTCTCTGATCCGCTTTGGCCGGACGGGTGGTTCTTAGCCTGGACTGTGACTTCAGAGGGTCCCCAGGTCACAGCCTGGGCTAGCTGCCAACACCACCTGAGGCAATCTTGGGCCAACATCTGGTGGGACACGGTTACATGTGCCACCAGGTCCTGAGCCAAAGTGGGCCCAATGCTCATCTGTTTTTACCCTCAGTGCAATGTCCAACATGACCTATGCTGCCAATGCAAGACTCTTCACAGGTATCCAGAGAAACAGGCCCATAGATGAATTAGAATAAAAACCCATAGAACTTGGGAGAAAATGGCAGTAAGAGAACTTATTCCCTATCCCTGTCACAACCCAGCCTGCATTGAGCGGTGGGTGTAAAGTCAACAAAATAGCTATTCTGAACCTGATATTTTGGGCTCTGTTGTGATTTCACATGAGTTGAAATCCATAGCAATTTCCCTAAATCAATAGAACTGCAGGTGTTGTGAGTGCGATGAGAAAAAAACTGTTTCACTGCAATCTAAGATCAGCTTCAAGGAAAGAGCAAGTGTTGTTACTAAGTGGAGATTCATCCCAGATAAAATAAACAATGCTAATGTCAAAATGTGCACACTGGCTATCTATCTATCTATCTATCTATCTATCTATCTATCTATCTATCTATCTGTCTATCACAATAACACATTAGGGGCTCAATCCAGCTCCCATTGAAGTCAATGGCTAAACTCCCATTGATTTTAATGGCGCTGGATTGCACCCTAGGTGTGTACAGACAGAGAGCAGCCCTGGGGGTGTCCATGGATGCCTCTGTCACCCCTGAGCTTACCAGTCTGTTTTTTTTAATTTATTTTTTTATGTTGCCCAATTTATATGCTGCCCTTCCCACAGAGCCTCAGGGTGGCTTACAATAATAAAAACAGTAATAATAATTAATAATAATAATATAATATAATATAATTAATAATTAATACCCTTAATGCCCCCCACCCTCACCAACAACCCCCAATCCCATCCAGCCCTATCCCTGCCTACTGAATGCCTGGTCAAATAGAAAGATCTTACATTGTTTCCGGAAGATGAACAGGTTCAGCCTTAGCGGAAGGAGTTCCATAATTGCGGGGCATCCACCAAGAACGCCTCCCTGCGGGCCCTAGCTGTAAAACATCTCAGAGAGGTGGCACCTGCAAGAGGGCACCCCTGGCTGATGTTGGGCTGCAAGGGAACGTGAGGGAGGAGGTAGTCTTTCAGATACCTGGGCCTTAACTTGTTTAGGGCTTTATAGGTTAAAACCAGCACCTTGAATTGTGCCCGGAAAGCTATTGACAGCCATTGCAGACTCTGGAGCACTGGTATAATGTGCTCTCGGTGACCCATATCTGAGAGAAGACAGGGCGCTGTGTTCTGCACCAACTGCAACTTCTGAACAGTCTTCAAGGGCAGCCCCACATAGAGCGTATTGCAGTAGTCCAGCCTCAAGGTTATGAAGGCATGGATGACAGTGGCCAGATCTGAACCTGATAACAATAGTCATGGCCTTCTCACCAGAAGTAATTAGTGAAAGGCACTCCTGGCCACTGCCGCAACCTGACAATGCAGGCACAGCAGTGGATTCAAGAGCACCCCAAGGCTATGAGTGACCAAAGGAGTTTTGAACCCCTCAATAACAGGGGTCCCTACCTCTCCCAGGTCACACTGCTGGCCAACCATCATCACCTGATTCAGCTTCAATCTTGTCTGGATTCAGCTTCAATCGGCTTGCCCGCATCCAGTCCCCAACGGCAGTGAGGCACTGGGTAAGCACCGAGACTGCAAGACCTGGATCGGATGAAAAGGAGAGATAGAGCTGGGTGTCATCAGCTTATTGATGGCACTTCACTCCATATCTCCAAACGATCTTGTGCAGGGGCCTCAGATAAACATTGAACAGGATTGGAGACAAGATGGGACCCTGCGGGACCCCACAAGGGAGCTCCTGAGGGAACGATGAGCCACTGCCCATCACCACCCTCTGAGTTCTCCCAGCCAGGAATGATTGGAACCACTCAAGAGTGGTCCCACACACCCTGGTCAGGTCCTGCAGCCATGTCAACAATAACCCATGATCAACAGTATCAAAGACTGCTGACAGATCTAACAAAATCAACAGGGTACAATTTCCCCTGTCAATTTCCAAGCAGAGATTGTCAACCAAGGCCACAAGCACAGTCTCAGTGCCATGCCCAGGATGAAAATGTGACTGACATAAGTCCAGGAATCCAATAGCATTAAGATGCGCCTGGACCTACAAGGCAACCACCTGTTCATAACCTTCCATGAAAAGGGAAGATTAGAGAGAGGGAGATAGATGGCAGGGGAGTCAACATTGAGTGATGGTTTCTTGAGCAGGGGATGGATGACCGCAATTTTAAGGCCAAAATGCACCCTGCCCTCCTGAAGGGAGGCAAACAACCCCATTCAGCAATGCCCCAGTGTCTCCCAGCTGGCTTTCACCAGCCAGAACAGGCATGGATCTAATTCAGAACTGGTCCACTGAACCCCTTCAAGCACAACCTCCACATAGGTGGGCAAGATTAACTGAAGCTGATCCAAGTAAACCGGACAAGACTGGGCCTTACCAACCCCAAACTCTGACTGTGCACCCAAAGTAGCAGATCCCAAGTCAAGCCAAAAAAAGAAACTTTATCTGCAAAGTATGTGGCAAAATTGTCACAGCGGGTTGCCGATGACTCTAACTCCGGGCAGAGACATCTAGGATATAAGGTATTCACCACCTGGAAGAGCTCCGCCGGATGGCACTTTGCAGATGCTATGGTGACAGAGAAGAAAGCTTTTTTAACTGCTGCCGCAGTCACAACATAGTCCCTTAAAAACAATCTATGCCACAGTCGGTCAGCTTTGGCACAAGTTGAGTGCCATCTGTGCTCCGACCGCCTACCCTCTTGCTTTAGCAGCCTCAGGTCCTCCGTATGCCAGGGATACCTGTGCTGCCACCACAGAGGAAGCTGATACCTGGGTGCCACCTCGTCAATATTTAGCCCAGATCAAAATGTCATACCACAGATTGACCAAGGCATTGACAGGGAGGCCATCAAGGACAGTGGGTAAATCCCCCAAAGAGTTCTGGAATCATATTGGACCCATTAGTCTCTGGGGGTGGACCATCTGAACCTGTCCACCACCCCAATGGTGGCAAAGGAGGGAAGGAATCTGGGCCTTCAGAAGGTAAATGCCCGACCATGACAATAGTGGCATAACGACACTTCCAATAACCGGAAGCCCTCTTTCCAGGTCAATGCAAAATGTAACATCCAACATGTGTCCAGCCTCATATGTTGGGCCAGATATTACCTGGGATAGGCCCATGGTTGTCATTGTGGCCTGCATGTTTTTGAGGGTGTCACCATCTGGCCTGTCCCTCAAGCACATACCCTGGGATTCATTTTTGACTCCTCCCTCCCCTTTATGCCTCAGATCCAAGCTATTACCAAATCCTGCCACTTTGCCCTGTATAATATTGCTTAAATCCAGGCCTGCCTTATTGTTGCCATTGCAAAAACCCTAGTCCATGCTCTAGTCATCTTTCGCCTTAACTACTGTAACTTCTTCCTTTATGATCTCCCCTGTGCTGATCTCACCCCCATCATCTCCGTTCAATACTCTGTTACCAAAGTCATCCACCTTACCCATCACTTTGACCACATTCAGCCCCTCCTCTCCACCCTACACTGACTCCCTCTATGAGAACTCATTTAACACAGGCCCCTGGTCTTCACCTTCAAGGCTTATGGCCTTGCTCCCCCATATCTCTCCACTCTTGTATCCCATCACATTCCTGCCCGGGAGCTTAGCTCCTCCTCTGCCCCCACCCTTGCCTGCTCATGACTCCCCTGATCCTCTAAACATCTTTGCCCCTTCTCTCTTGCTGTTCCCCAGGCCTGGAACTCCCTCCCTGGATACATTCATTCTGCTCCCTCCCTCCCAACTTTCAAATCCCTCCTGAAAACCTACCTCTTCTGTCAGGGTTTCCCTTGTCATGAGTCAAAAGGCTTGTCATGAGTGAAATTGCATCGTCATCCCTCCCTCATTCAGAATCTCTTCCTTGTAACTAAATTAAGCACATGCACCTGTATTTTCTCAACCTCATGAATGTATTTTTGTCTCTCGCAATGTTCACCTCTCCCTCATCTCCCTGTTCCTTGTCTCTCCTAGATTGTAAGCCCTCTGGTTGTCCAGTGCCAGGTGCACTGCTGATGATATAATCAAAATCATAATCATAAATAAAATATATGTTGAAACCATGCTATACAATAAGTCTTGGTGACCTCAAACACCACCCCGAGACCAGCTTGGCTAGAGCAGTCTGGGAGTCTGCTGTGCAGCAGGGTGGACATTACACTAGCAGAATCCTCAACCTATCCCGGTCCCTGAACACGAGGGACACACTACATGTTGGGTAAGTCAGACACTGGATACCTTTAAAAGATCAGATTGTCTTTACATATCACTGCCACTACACACACACACACACACACACACACACCCCAATCCGAGGTCAATGCTGCATCGAGTACCTGGCCAGCACAATCTGGGCCAATGAAGCCTCAGAAGCCTTGTCCAGGGAAGCGTTGGTGATACATAAACCATCAGTGACCTCATCCTGAATGAGATGATGGATGGTAGATGTTTTATTACCTGCTGACCTTGCAACAGATCAGAGACTCCACTGACCTCCACCTCAAAATATCCCAAGACGGGGGAGAGGAGGACAGGGGAACAGATACCAAGCATCTGCTCCTGTACCCACAATGACTTTTCCTCCCCACCGCCCCGGCATACCTCCCCATTCCCAACACAACCCCAGTTGGTTTCACAGCTGCCTCAGTATCTTTCCACACCCCCACCCCATGGATAGTCTCCTTCCACCAGTTCCACAAGAGGGCCTCCACCACCCCAAACATCCCCAGAGAAAAATTAACTAGGGAGGCAGTACTCCTGTCAGTACGCCCCCTTTTCACAGGGGGGTTGTGGCACACACACCTCACCCAGCCTCCCTATCCCTGTACCCCCATCTCACAGAGGAGATATGGCACGGTCCTCCACCCCCACCTTTGCCCACACATCCCTCTCACGGGAGGGTTGTGGCAGAGCCACCCCCCAAACACTTCCAAATCTCCTATGCCTGTACCACCTCTCACAACGGAGACATGGCACAGTCCTCCACGTCTCCCAATCCTGTCCATGCCCCCCCTCACTGGGGGGGTTGTGGCACATCCACTCCCCCACACCCTCAAACCCCCTAAATCTGTACCCCCTCTCCCACCCCATAAATCCTTCCCTATTGCACCAAAATTACACCTTCCACCCTCATAGTACCTAATCAACTCCTCCATTACTCCCAACCACCCTTCCCACATTCCCAACCAACTCTAAAAATAATTTTAAAACACTAAAAATCAACCCAACTCTCCACCGTCCTCCCCCAAACAGGCCCCCAAACAGCCAGAAAATGGCCACCACCTTTGGTGCCGGCCTTCAGTAGCCACCTGGAGCTGGGGGGTGGGGGGAGAGGGGGAGGGACAGCCAAGCTGCAGCAGGTAATGGTCAGCAATCCCAGCCAGTCCAGCAGCAGCATTTGAAGAGCGCCTGCCAGATGTGCAACCCAGAATGGGCTGGGGCAGCCCAGCACGGCATGTGCTGTAAGGTCCTGGAGCATGCCCTGTGGAACAGGCCGGCCAAACCCAGGGCAGAGGCCAAACACGGCACTGCTCTCCATCTGTCCGTTGCCACTTTCAGCACCATGGAGTTGCGGGTGTCAGACTAGAGCACCCACAATTCTGTGGTGCAGGAAGGGGTGCCATGCAGGCGGGCAGTGGCCTGGGGACACTGCTAGTCTGTCTGATGTAGCCCCAGACAAATCTGGTAACTGGCGGCTGCAAGCATGGGCCCTCAGACTATCTCCAGGCTCTGGCAAGCTCCCAGTTCATCTGAAAACACCCATTGGGATGGTAAAGAGAAGTTGTGGAAAGGATAGCAAAAAAAAAAATCAAAAATCAAATTAAAGAACAAAATTTGATCTGAACACACTAATTGTCTATGTTACAGCTAGGATTATTTCTAATACGCTTCAAGCTATTGATACATCTCTTCTGAACAGATTGAACAGCTTGGTCTGACTCTGCACTCTTCTGTATGAGCAGACGGAGCATATTGGGTGTGATGACAAATGTATGGCCCCGGGGGCACTATATTTTGCAAACAGCCTCAGTGTTTTTTTATTCCAAACATTCTCTTTTGCCCAACTTGTCAATTTCTCCCTTTATTTTATTTTTCTGATCTTCATCTGCTTTCCTTCCTGACATTCTAGAACAGTCTTGGGACCAGGTAGATGAATCTTCATTATTTTCACTCAACAGACTCTCTAGCATTTTACTAGAAATTCAAATTCCAAGGGTATTGCAACATGAATTCTACTCTTTTTTCAACAGTTCTGTGTCTATAATGCATTTATACTGAAATCTATTTGCATCTCCAGCTCAAAGGTTACCTGTGTTAGCTACATGTTTCTTGTGTAATCTCTCACTGGACTGTTATACACCAACACATTTTTATGAGGAAAAAACTTAGCAGCCAAGTCAGCCTATGGTAAGACATATTAGTAATGATGCCATATTGCTACTGTCATATCAAATTACTATGCATGTTAACAAATAAGATGGTAAATCCACACCAGGTGGGTGTCCACCTGCCTGTTTATTATGTGTTTGCCCCCACCAGCCATGTGGCCATCACCCACCGGTCATGCAGCCCCCACTCATGGTAGAGTCCCTGAGCAGCATGCAGAGCCCACTGTGTAGGCAACTGTAGGCTAATATGCACCCATGTGTCCACATCCTGTCAGTTAGGTTGCATGCATCCTCCGCACATACCGGTCCAAAAGTACCATATGGTCATGGGTGAAAAATCCTAGAGTGTTCCCATGAGTGACCACTTCTGACCCCTTTCTCCACTCTTGCTCTTATTGGTGTGCATGTAGCATCCACCTTAAAAGCCCAAGGTGCCATTTTAATTATTTATTTATTTATTTATAATTAAATTTATATGCTGCCCCCCTCCTGCTTACAACCATCTCAGGGCATCTAACAACATTGTAAAAACATATAATAAAAACAATTTTAAATCAACATTATTAATTAAAAAACCCAATATTCAAACAGATCCCCTCCCTTACCCAACCCACCCATCCCATCTCCCTCAGCAAAGGCCTAGCAGAACAGCCAGGTCTTACACTGTCTGTGGAAATGGGGGAGGTCAGCAACCAGGCTGACCTCCAACAGGAGGGAGTTCCACAGCCATGGTGCAGCCACAGAGAACACCCTCCTCATGGTCAACACCCGAGAAACCCAGGGGACCTCAAGGAGAGCACCCCCAGATGACCACAGAGGCCAATCCAAGAGCTGGAGGGTGAGGCGGTCCTGCAGGTAGGTGGAGCCCAGGCCATTTAGGGCTTTAAAGATGTGTTTCAAACATGTGTTCTCCCAGCTCGTCCTGATTGGCAATACATGCCCATCGACGCTAGCTGTTTCCAAGTCACTGCATTATCAGGAACAACCTATTCACAATTGTACATGCTGATTATACAGTAGTAGGTTTGGAGTTGTGATAGCCATGGGGCTTACAACTAATAAATAACTACTACTAAAAGAAGGAACAACTTGCAGAGGATAACCATTGCTGTGATAGGGGTGGGAAGTTCGGATCATCCGATATCCAATACTGCCGGTATTTTGGTGTACCGGCAGTATCAGATTACTCCGGTATTTGGGGGTTCCGGTACCGGACCCCCGTTCCGGATTTTTTTACATTGCAGCCATTGAAATGAATGGCCGCAATGTAAAAAAAGAAATAAAAAAAACCCCAAACACTTTCCCTCCCCCAGTTCAGGCTGCACGGGTGGAAGGGCGGACAACCCCCACCCACCCTGCCCAGCCTGGATTTTTTTTTTAAAAAAAATTCCCCGAAGTCCCTGCTAGTGCAGGCTCTGGGCTGCCGCAGGTGACCCAGAGCCCGCACCAGCAGGTAGGTACTGTGGTACTAGGGTGATCCCTGGGGTGGGGAGTGGTTTAACACGCCCCCACCTCAGGGATCACCCTACCTCCCCACCCAGGGATCGCCTACCTTTGGTGCTCCGGGTGGCGGTGGCGGTCCGGAGGCTTCAGCGCTGGCTGTGACTGCCAGCTTCAGCGCATTCTAGGCCTTCTGGGGAAACCCGGAAGTTCCCCGGAAGGCCTAGAAAGCGCTGAATCCAGGAGTAGGCTACTTCTCCTTTACTAACAGCAACACAAGCAACTTGCAGGGAAGCGGAAAGGCAGTGAGCGAGAGCAAGAGAAAGTTTCAAAGAACCAACACACATGCAGACACACTTGTGCTCCCTTAGAGGCCAGTGCTCTTTGGGGTGCTCGGAGTTTTGGAGGGGAAGAAGGGGTTGAGGTGTGTATATGTNGAGCACCCACAATTCTGTGGTGCAGGAAGGGGTGCCATGCAGGCGGGCAGTGGCCTGGGGACACTGCTAGTCTGTCTGATGTAGCCCCAGACAAATCTGGTAACTGGCGGCTGCAAGCATGGGCCCTCAGACTATCTCCAGGCTCTGGCAAGCTCCCAGTTCATCTGAAAACACCCATTGGGATGGTAAAGAGAAGTTGTGGAAAGGATAGCAAAAAAAAAAATCAAAAATCAAATTAAAGAACAAAATTTGATCTGAACACACTAATTGTCTATGTTACAGCTAGGATTATTTCTAATACGCTTCAAGCTATTGATACATCTCTTCTGAACAGATTGAACAGCTTGGTCTGACTCTGCACTCTTCTGTATGAGCAGACGGAGCATATTGGGTGTGATGACAAATGTATGGCCCCGGGGGCACTATATTTTGCAAACAGCCTCAGTGTTTTTTTATTCCAAACATTCTCTTTTGCCCAACTGGTCAATTTCTCCCTTTATTTTATTTTTCTGATCTTCATCTGCTTTCCTTCCTGACATTCTAGAACAGTCTTGGGACCAGGTAGATGAATCTTCATTATTTTCACTCAACAGACTCTCTAGCATTTTACTAGAAATTCAAATTCCAAGGGTATTGCAACATGAATTCTACTCTTTTTTCAACAGTTCTGTGTCTATAATGCATTTATACTGAAATCTATTTGCATCTCCAGCTCAAAGGTTACCTGTGTTAGCTACATGTTTCTTGTGTAATCTCTCACTGGACTGTTATACACCAACACATTTTAATGAGGAAAAAACTTAGCAGCCAAGTCAGCCTATGGTAAGACATATTAGTAATGATGCCATATTGCTACTCTCATATCAAATTACTATGCATGTTAACAAATAAGATGGTAAATCCACACCAGGTGGGTGTCCACCTGCCTGTTTATTAGGTGTTTGCCCCCACCAGCCATGTGGCCATCACCCACCGGTCATGCAGCCCCCACTCATGGTAGAGTCCCTGAGCAGCATGCAGAGCCCACTGTGTAGGCAACTGTAGGCTAATATGCACCCATGTGTCCACATCCTGTCAGTTAGGTTGCATGCATCCTCCGCACATACCGGTCCAAAAGTACCATATGGTCATGGGTGAAAAATCCTTGAGTGTTCCCATGAGTGACCACTTCTGACCCCTTTCTCCACTCTTGCTCTTATTGGTGTGCATGTAGCATCCACCTTAAAAGCCCAAGGTGCCATTTTAATTATTTATTTATTTATTTATTTATAATTAAATTTATATGCTGCCCCCCTCCTGCTTACAACCATCTCAGGGCATCTAACAACATTGTAAAAACATATAATAAAAACAATTTTAAATCAACATTATTAATTAAAAAACCCAATATTCAAACAGATCCCCTCCCTTACCCAACCCACCCATCCCATCTCCCTCAGCAAAGGCCTTGCAGAACAGCCAGGTCTTACACTGTCTGTGGAAATGGGGGAGGTCAGCAACCAGGCTGACCTCCAACAGGAGGGAGTTCCACAGCCATGGTGCAGCCACAGAGAACACCCTCCTCATGGTCAACACCCGAGAAACCCAGGGGACCTCAAGGAGAGCACCCCCAGATGACCACAGAGGCCAATCCAAGAGCTGGAGGGTGAGGCGGTCCTGCAGGTAGGTGGAGCCCAGGCCATTTAGGGCTTTAAAGATGTGTTTCAAACATGTGTTCTCCCAGCTCGTCCTGATTGGCAATACATGCCCATCGACGCTAGCTGTTTCCAAGTCACTGCATTATCAGGAACAACCTATTCACAATTGTACATGCTGATTATACAGTAGTAGGTTTGGAGTTGTGATAGCCATGGGGCTTACAACTAATAAATAACTACTACTAAAAGAAGGAACAACTTGCAGAGGATAACCATTGCTGTGATAGGGGTGGGAAGTTCGGATCATCCGATATCCAATACTGCCGGTATTTTGGTGTACCGGCAGTATCAGATTACTCCGGTATTTGGGGGTTCCGGTACCGGACCCCCGTTCCGGATTTTTTTACATTGCAGCCATTGAAATGAATGGCCGCAATGTAAAAAAAGAAATAAAAAAAACCCCAAACACTTTCCCTCCCCCAGTTCAGGCTGCACGGGTGGAAGGGCGGACAACCCCCACCCACCCTGCCCAGCCTGGATTTTTTTTTTAAAAAAAATTCCCCGAAGTCCCTGCTAGTGCAGGCTCTGGGCTGCCGCAGGTGACCCAGAGCCCGCACCAGCAGGTAGGTACTGTGGTACTAGGGTGATCCCTGGGGTGGGGAGTGGTTTAACACGCCCCCACCTCAGGGATCACCCTACCTCCCCACCCAGGGATCGCCTACCTTTGGTGCTCCGGGTGGCGGTGGCGGTCCGGAGGCTTCAGCGCTGGCTGTGACTGCCAGCTTCAGCGCATTCTAGGCCTTCTGGGGAAACCCGGAAGTTCCCCGGAAGGCCTAGAAAGCGCTGAATCCAGGAGTAGGCTACTTCTCCTTTACTAACAGCAACACAAGCAACTTGCAGGGAAGCGGAAAGGCAGTGAGCGAGAGCAAGAGAAAGTTTCAAAGAACCAACACACATGCAGACACACTTGTGCTCCCTTAGAGGCCAGTGCTCTTTGGGGTGCTCGGAGTTTTGGAGGGGAAGAAGGGGTTGAGGTGTGTATATGTGTGTGTGTGTGTGTGTGTGTGTGTGTGTGTGTGTGAGAGAGAGAGAGAGAGAGAGAGAGAGAGAGGAGAGCGGGAGGGGGACGATCTCAGGGTTACCTCTCCTGTCCTGCTGCAAAAAGGGGCAGGTGCCAATGGGTCTGGCAATGTTACTGGAGAAGGGAAGAAGGGTACAGACAGGTAGTCCGCGAGACCCTTTTGGAAGGGACACGCACAGAGCGGTCTGTCTGGAACCATAGCCAAACTGAAATCAGAATGCCAAGGGAAAACTGGGGCTGGTCGTAGTAAACTGGAAGGATGTCACACAGAAAGACTCCCTCTGGATGCTCTAAGCTTGTCAAAAGACATCCTGGGTGCAGTGATTTGCAGGACAATAGGTTTCTCTGCTGCTGTTGAGATGACAGTAGGAATTTTCTACCTGGGTGAAAGGATTAGGGGGAGCTCCTACTATGGGGTCATCAGAGTTTTCCAGGTGGGTCTAGGGCAGACAGAGGGGAAAGATGAGCAATTATGCAGGTATGGGACTGGGAAGACCTTTTAATCATTTATCTAAGGGGCCCTTGACGCTTTTCAGGTGGTTCAATTGTCCACTGATTCCTCCCTTCTGTTAGTCAGAGTTTTCCACAATGACGGGGTGTCTCGAAAAAAACACATAGAAGCCACCTCGAGTCACCATGCTCCAACTTTAAGCCAGGAGCTGTTACATTCTTTTCACCCAGGCTGTCCTATTTTGCATAAGGGCTAGTTTCTCTGCTACCAAATTTGACCTTCAGTAACTCCTGTTATTGGCTTCATAGCGTCCAAGCATCCCACATATTTCTGGGTGCCTCTCTTTCGAGGTGGGGAGGGGTCCTACCATTTTTGCCCCAAAAATAGCGATGTTGCTAACAATGGCTAGTTGGGATTGTCTGCACACCACATGTGACCAGCTATTGGCCAATATTCATCATGTGTCCTTACAGGACTGACTGCACACCAAGCATGAGATGCTGTTGGCTGCTATTGTAACAGGACAGCTGTTGGTTGAATTTTTTTTCACAAAGTGTATGATGAGTGTGTGTGTTGCTACACTGGCACTGCCAATCTATGTGGCTAGTAAACTGCATAGACATTTCTGTCACAAGCATGGCAGTGCACTTGCCAACTAATCTAAAAATGTTGCATATGTTAGCACCACAAAAGCATGGGATTTTTTTAACGTGGGGGGGAGCACTTAATGTTAAGAAATGGGTAGTTGAGGGGATCTGCAAGGCAGTGAAGGTCACTGTGCTCAGAATGTATGTGGTAAAAGAGCTGCCCATTGGTTAAAAGCTACCCAGAGGGTGCTTCCAGCTGACTGCAGGGGCCGCAATGGAGCATGGTAGGACTAGTGATATTTCAAATATATGGGGACCAGGCCATTTAGGACTTTAAAGGTCAAAAACAGCACCTTGAATTGTGCCCAGAAAGCTATAGGAAACCAGTGCAGACTCCAGAGCACTGGTGTAATGTGTTCTCAGAGACCCATTCCCAAAACGAGTCGGGCCACTGTATTTTGCACCCCCAGATGCTAACGAAGAATTGTTCCAGGCTGATGGCAGCTAGTCTGGGTTCTGACCTTGGAAAAACCCCAGAGTCACAGCTTGGACTAAGGCCTGTCCAACTGGGTCAAAGCAGGCTGCCCAAGGACATAATGGCAGGACAGTATGATATTGCGGCATTCTGTGGGGGCGTGGCCACACTGGAAAGAGGTAAAGCTATGACATTCCCCCCGCCCACCTCTTTTTTGCTATGGCCCTGCCACCATGGCGGGCTCTCATGGAAAGCTATCTGTGCAACTGGGGCTGGGTCAAGACACAATTTCTAAATAGCCAGCCACGCTACGAAACAGTATTCTGGATTTAAAACTGTAGCCACAGTTAAGCAAGTATGAATGTTTTAATAGTAAAACTGTACTGACTGCTAAAATTTCCCTAAGCAATATTTACAGGGGTGTTTAAGAAGTGTTTAACTAGTTTGTTTTTTTGTTTTAGAAATGCTACCATTTCCAGCACGCCCAAGGACATCATGGTTATGATGTGGGACAGCATGACATCATAGCATTTCAGGGAGGCAGAACTACTGTAGCTCAAAAACCCTAATAGTTTCTCTAAAAGAACAATACATTATTTGTGTACCTCCTGTGTATGCCCCCCCAAAAGTACTTGTAGGTGTTATTTCAACTTCATGTTCAATTGTATGTGTTCAGAATTTTTGTCCCACAAGTAAGAAACATCAATCAACTCTTAATTTTTTTAATTTTTTTTATTTTAAATTGGACTGAGCAAGTAAGCAGAAGAATACAGGCAGTGATCATGCCCTACAAGTAAAAGTCACTAGGAATCTAGGAGGCATATCAATGAGTTTCTAAATTTTCTGTTAATTACAAACTCTCTCCTTCTCCCAAGCAACATGTGCTAAAATTAGTGTAAGCCTCTCTCTTTTTTGAATGGGAGTTTTTGTGCCAATTCTGTTTGGTTACCAAAGACCTTTGTCTGTAATCAGTTAGCTAAATGTCTGCAAAAAGTGGATACTTTTGGTCGAAGTATGGAACAAGTAATTGACGTATCTAAACCTCCGTGCTCTTTGATTAAAGACAGTGTGCTTAAGGGGGAAAGTCAACAAATCATTCTCAAACATATACAAGCATTTAATTGTAGTAATTAATTCAATTATACAACTTAGTGTACTTTTAAATAGCTTCTTGACTGAAAATAAATGCCTCATCAGTCTTAAATATAACAGCCTGGAAGAACAAGTAAAGTGAATAAATAAATAGTGTTAGGGACCTCAGACAAATGCATTAGATAAGCAGACATTTCCAGCTCCATGCACATTGCAAAGCTATGAAGGAATTAGACAAGAGAAGATGCAAATAAAACATTCACAAAAGCAGAGCCTTGCAAATAAAGTACATGAACATATTCACTGGCATGTAAATGGAATGGGGGGGGGAAACTAAAACACTGAACTATAATTACTGCAACTCCTTTGTTTGGGATGGAGGGCACCTCTTTGCAGTTATTCAGGTGTCTCTTTCTGTGAACCTTAGAAATTACAGCTTTTTTCCTTTGCCAGAAGCAGAGCAAATAGTTCATGATATATAAAAAGACTAGAAAAGTGAGGAAAGAGAGCTATAAAATCTTACGAAGACAGATGAACAATGCAACTGGCGGTATGCATGCACAAGCACATATATCCTTTATGCAACTGCACTCCTGGATATTGGCTTTTAGTCAAGGAGTGACAGGTGATCCTGGTCACAGTAGTCAGATAACTATATCTCAATTGCTCCTGTAATTCTAAACGATAGATTTCTATTGAAGGGAACGCCTCAGATATCATTTATGCACATGGCCACTGATATCTCATGCAGGTGTAGGAGCTGGGTGTACTCTGGATGTAATTATTATATTCTTTTTGACAGATACACTGGCATTTAATGTCAGCTGGAAGAAGTTAAGCTTTTATATAGTTTTGTTCAGGCTTTGTCATGAAACTGAGGGGTACATCTTTCAAACAATAAGGGAATTACCCTGATACACATGTGCTGGTTGATTTTATTTTTGATCCCCACAGATAAATATTCAAGTCTAAGGTGAGTGCTGGGATATTCTCTGAGAATGTCCTGGAAACCACAAGGGATTTTATTTTCAAATCCTGGCTGCTACTCTGCGAATTTGAGAATGGCTTCTACTTTTAACATCTGATCTTGTCATAATATCTGAGGAGATTCTTCTGGATCCTAGGAAGAGGAAGCAAAGCTTTGTGCCTCAAGAAGTAAAACTACTGGTGCATATCACCATATCATCATGCAAAACACAACACATCCAAGCAGACAACAGGACTCCATCTTCAGACAGAGGTGGATGAAGTTCAGGCTTGGATGTCGGTTTAAAATTAACTTCCAAATCTCTATTACTTGGTAAAGTTTTGAATATGAGCACTGAAACCTGTGGGTTTCCAAACTGTGGAATTGCAATCCTAAGTTGAATCGGGTCCTCTGTTAGAGATCTTAATAGATATTCAATATATTAGGTGAGTACAGTCCTCCATCTTTTGAAGTTCCCATTGTTTTTGATAGTTGAGGATTGTGCCATGCATGACTTTGTTGCTGGCTGGGGTTATGGGATCATGTTGGAAGTAAATTTTTGAGAATCACTGCTCTACACAGAAAGCTTTTTGGGTCAAAAGCTATTGATAGACTGGAGTAGAAGGATTTGAACTGTTAAGCTCCATATTCTTCACACACTAGAATTTTAAATTCAGGCCTAATTGACCCTATCATCCCTACAGTCATGGACTGTCACAGCATGCCTGGTTGGTTACAAATGTGCCTTGCTGAAACAGAAAGGGTTCCTCCAACACACACATTGTTACCCATGACTGGCCTACCAAAATGGTAGCTTATGGTGAAGTTCAAGATAATAACCAGGCTTGTAATGCAACAGATTAACCTGAGCCCATAGAAGGATCACAGAGCTTTGGATCTGCTTTTGAAGAGAACAGAGAGCTGCTTGAAGTGAAATCGGTGCACTATATATAACATTCAGTTGACTTTAGAATTGGAGTGAAGGATGAATTTTGCCCTTAGAAAATAAAAAATCAATATGGGAAGAAGAAGCAGCTGTATTGGTTATATCCCAGGGGTGATGTTGAGAGTCACTGAATGAAAGAAGAGCTGAAATAATTTTTCCAGTTATTTAGCTGAGCCTGAGGGTGAGTGTCTAGGGTCTTCATTTTACTTGCTCTTCTGGAACGGCACCATGCACACACACCACTGCACTGCAGTTATTAGACTAAC
This sequence comes from Sphenodon punctatus, assembly GCA_003113815.1. NCBI lineage: Eukaryota > Metazoa > Chordata > Lepidosauria > Sphenodontia > Sphenodontidae > Sphenodon > Sphenodon punctatus. The sequence continues at coordinate 33 of QEPC01000947.1, read as the reverse complement.
TTTGGATTAACAAACAAGATGATAGCCCAGCTG
>QEPC01000943.1:129392-142301 GCA_003113815.1 Sphenodon punctatus | reverse complement strand
CCAACAGTCTCTCCCCCACAGAGAACTGTGATTTCATGGCACTCCTTGGGTGGGACCTCTTGCTGTAGATGACAGAGAGCCAGTAAAGGGGGAGCTGCCTCTGTCCCTGATGGTATTTGGGAACAGGGGTAGCAATAGGTGGGGATCAGGATCCCTACCCCTGGACAATAATGGCCATGTCCCCCTCTGGCCCCTCACTACAGTCTTTTTGAGAGTTTATTTTTTACCAGAGTTTGTGAAACAAGTTAATTTATGAACATGTGTGAAACCTTTGGTGGTTTCCCCCCCAATTACAATTGATTAAAATATAAAAGTGTCTTGTGGTTCTTGGTGATCTGAAGGTTTTTGGTAAAAGGCTCTAGGTTGCAAGTTGTGCTCACCCTCGGCCTTAGGTGGAGCTGTTTTCCCCCGCTGCGGCAATTCAGTGCTTCACAGACAGCGATGCCTGCAGCAGCCCTGCTCCACTGGGTTCTCCACACGCTGCCTGGTGCAGGGGTCCCAGGTTCTGCTCAGCACCCTGCCTGATTGGCAATCATAAGAAGTCATTTATACTTTCACTGCTACACAATGGGTCTTCAACTGAGCATATTACTAAATTTAAGGCTCTCCTACTCTCCCAGAATGGTGCAACATGAATCAGGCCCCAAGTTATTAATTACTATTAAGTATTGGTGATTTATTACGACTGAGGTTCAATTCAGTAGTGTGGGTTTTAAATGGTTTTTGTTAAAATATATACTCCTGTTTTCAAATCAAAACACTTCACTTAGAACATAGCTCCAAGATTCAGAACATGTTTACAAAAAATGGAAGAAGAAAAAAAAAGTTCTACATGAATCAAATCTATTTTTATTCAAGAATTAGCTAGTTTTAATTCCAGAATAATTAATTTTACTAGAAGGAATAGGTTGAGTAAATTCACCAGCACTTCGGAGAAAAGGTTTTTGCTCACATTATAGTGTTTTATTAGAGCTGATGGTTTGTTTAGCTGCCAATATTAATTTTTATTTTTTTTACCTTTTTGTGCATGCTTATTTCAACAAAACGTTTTTATAGAGCATTCTCAATGCACATTGGTTTCCTGTATTCCTGGACTGATTTTGACCATAAACCTTTGAAGTTACTTGAATTCATAAGAAGAATAAACTAACTGTATAGAGAGGGGACAAGAAACCTCACTGCAGGCTTAAATCTTAATACTGTCAATTGGCATATAGTGTAAACTTTCTGATCTTTAGAACTGACTCTTCTAACTTGGCAATTTCATTAAAATCCTTTAATTTTTGCTCCTTTAGAGGATTTTAGATTCTGAAGCTACAGGAGGATTTTTTAAAATGACGTGTCTTCATTTCATCATATTTGGTATTTGATAACATGCAGATTAGCACTATGCAATATCAGTTAAGCACATGTTAAGTAGAATAAGAACTGGCTGGCAGGTAGACTGCAACAGTAGCTGTAAATGAGAAATTAGAATTAAAGCAGGGTGTTTTTAATGGGTTCTAGGTCCAACGTTCTTCAAGATTTTTTACCAATAAGATAGAAGATAAAATCACTGCTGATAAAGTATGTGGATAACAAAAAATTGAGAAGTGGTAAATGATGATGAGCACTGGGGCAGTGATGATCTGGCGTGCTTGGTAAGCTGGGTCCATTAACATGTACTTTAATACTACCAATGCAAGGTCATACATTCAGGAACAAAGGTTATAGGCCAGAACTACAGCATGTGAGCCTGCAGGTTTGAAGTCAATTACCCAGAAAAGGGCTTTGGGGTCATAATGGACAAACTACTGAACAATAAGCTCCTACTGTGATGCTGTGTCAAAGACTTAACTGTCCTCCTTGGATGTGTAAATAGGGTGCTTATAAGAATGAGTTGTTTTGACACAGTATTGACAAGACCACTATCTACCCCTCATTCCTGGAACTCTCCCTAAATGCATTAATTCTGCTCCCTCCTTCCCTATCTTAAATCCCTCATGAAAAACCTACCTCTTCCCATCAGGCTTTTCCAAGATCCTCATCCCCTTAGTCTCCATCCTCATTTTCTTAGGTTCTCTTCCTTCCCTGTAACTAATGCACCTGCAATTTCACAACTTCTTGGATGTATTCCAACTGCTGTTCCACATCCCTTCACCTCCCCTCCTTTGTCTGTCCCCTTGTCTGCTCCCTTCCTTGACTGTAAGTCTACTGGGGCAGGGACTTGTCCATAATGAATAATTTTAAAGTGCTAGGTACAATGCTGGTGCTATATACTTAATAATTCTAGGATCAAAAACCTTTGGTTTAGGAGAGATGTTAAGGCTCATGCAAATTCAATCATACTCCAAAAAGCATGAGTGAATTCAATCATGCCCCCCAAAGCATAGACATTGTAAGTTAAGGCTTCTGCCTTAGCTTGTGCACCGTGTAAGCAGTAAAAAACGTAGTCTTGCATATTGTGCTCACTTACAATTTGGGCACCATGCACCCACATTCTGCCTTGTTCCTTCAACCCTAAGCATCTTTCTCTACAGGTTGGGAGCATCACAGAAGCTGGGCCAGGACAGCAAACTCCTCCCCATCCCAATATTATGGACTTGATCCCTGTCTCCACTGTAGCCATAATTTCTCCATGAATATCTCCCCTCTCAGGCAGCACCTCTCCCCAAAAGCTTGTCCCTGAATACATACCCCTACATCTCTCAGCCTTCTCTTCCCATATATATCATCCCAGGATAGGGGTACCCCTTCCCTTTAAACACACTGCTCCCCATGCCTGGCTGACTGCCCCTCACATCACTTGTCTTCCCATTGCTGATGCGTACACTTCCCCTGCCTACTAGGGGTGGGCATCCAGAGGAAATTACGGATTCATATGTTGTGAATCTGGATTTGTAATTTCTGGATTTTGTTATGGATTTAGATTATGGAGCTGTATTTAAATCAAGATAAAAAAATATACGCCTCCACTCTCATCTCAGAAAACCTAGCAGTCCTACCTCCTAGCCCACCTGCTGTGAACCAGTAGCCTGCACTCCCCTTTGAGAGAACCCAGGACTTCTAGCTCTCAATGTTCCCCCCCACTCTAACCCACTAGCCCCCCATTGTCCTCCCAGAAAACCCCAGAGCTATGGCTCCCAGCTCCCCTGTTCTAAACCACAAGCCCCCACTCCCCTCCCAGACAACCCAGGAGCTATGCCCCCCACTTGCTGTAATACACTAGCTTCCACTCCTCTCTGACAGCAAGTTAATGGGTTAGAATGGGAGTGGGGCAGACTTCTCCATTCTCTTAAAATGGGAGTGGGGACTAGTGGGTTAGAATGGGGAGCTGGAGCTGGGAGCTAGGACTCCTGGGTTCTTTGAGGGGGGAGTGGGGGTTAGAGTGAGGGGCAGCTACAAGACAAGATTCCTGGGTTTTGTGGGAGGTGAGTGGGAGCTAGTAGGTTAAAACAGGGAGGGCTGGGAGCCAGGACGCTTCTTCGACGTATAAAGCAAGTACGTCTTGATGTTCCCTCTGAGGTCCTGTTCCCCTTTTTGGTACTATTTTCTCACTGCTCCCTCCTGTTAAAAATCCCTGCCTGTGACATTTTACTTTGCAGTGATCTCCCCCTCCGTCTGAGAGAACCCAGGAGTCATGGCTCCGAGCGCTCATGGTGTAACCCACAAAACCCCACTCCATATCCCAGAGAATCCAGGAGTCCTGGCTCCGATTCCCCCTCCTCTAACCTACTAGCCCCCATTCCCTTCTGAGAGAACCCAGGAGTCCTGTCCAGCCCCCCCACCCCCTTAATCCTCTAGCTTGCACTCGCCTGATTATCTCATGTTGCAAACTTCCCCAAACTCTTATCTCTGGCTGCCAAATAAAGCCTTACATTGCCTCCAGAAGATGAGCAGGCAACCACAAGGGGGAGGGAGTTCTACAATTGTGGGGCAGTGACCAAGACTGCTTCTCTATGTTCCCTTTGCTGTGGGAACTTGATGAGATGGTACATGCAGGGGGCGGAACCAGCTGACCTCAAAGGCTGTGATAGGATGAGGCAGTCACTCTGATGTGGGTCTCAGGCCGTTGATGCTTCCATTAGCATCCAAAAGCTGTCATCTTGTAATGTAGCTCAAAATGAGTTGCTGCTGTTCTGTTTCCCTGTGTCTACTATTGCAAATAAAAACATGGGAGGTATAATTTCAGACTGATTTTTCTGAGACTTTACGCTGATAGATTTTTTTATAAAATGACTTGTTGTTTGTGAGAGGCTTAAATTGGGCAGGCTGAACCATCTAGCTCCCTCTGCAAGGAACATAATGTCACACTAACTTTTGCTTTTTTACTCCATCTGCTGTTTCTAAAGCATTTATGCCATGTCTGAAAGCTGCAAGCAGACAATGAAAAGGTTAAAAATACATTTGATCAAGTCATTGGTCTTGTTTGAATATTTATGAAAATGTATATTACGCTAACATTTTCCATCACAATATTGGTTTCAAAAAATCCTCTGGCAACTGGCATGCGCATGTAATGGATATGTCTGCAAATGTGAGCATTACTTGGCAGTTGCTTAATTTGGTGAATTGCAGTTTTCCTGGTCTCATATTTGTAATGAGACATTGGGTATATACACTGTTATCCAATTATTAGTGGTAATTAGAATAATTTGAATTGATGATGATATGACACTGTGATTTTATTACTTAATGGGAAGGGAGTCACAAAACAATTTCAGTCTTTGTGAGTACGAAGTTTTTTCTCTTCATTGTTCTCTGAAAACTGAGATGCTAGCGATGTTCAGGCTTCCCTGGAGCAATTACAAATTAAAAGGAAGTGAGACTATTGATCCTTAGCTGTCTACTTTAATTTAATTTATTAATTATATACTTCTGCCTGCAGCACAAACAACTTCCTAGGAAGTCTAGCTCTGAAAGGAGAGAGGAATTTAGCTATAGCAGTGAAGAGACAAAGCTATCTGGATCTACAAGAAGAAAATGGGATTCCCCCCCCCCCCCACGCTCTGGGGTTTTCTGGGAGGGCAATGGGGGGCTAGTGGGTTAGAGTGGGGAGGGGAGCATTGAGAGCTAGGAGTCCTGGGTTCTCTCAAAGGGGAATGCAGGCTACTGGTTCACAGCAGATGGGCTAAGAGCGAGGTAGGATTGCTTAGGTTTTCTGGGATGAGAGTGGAGGCGTATATTTTTTTAATCTTGATTTTAAATACAGCTCCATAATCTAAATCCAGAAATTACAAATCCAGATCCACAACAAATATTAATCTGTAATTTCCTCTGGCTGCCCACCCCTAGTAGGCAGGGGGCAGGGGAAGTGTATGCATTTCATCAACCCAGAAATAAAGGTATCTACTGTCGCCCTCGGCGTTTCAACACCTTATCTGTATAAATATATTTATATCCCGAGCTGCTTGCAGGAGGGGCGGGATATAAATATATTAAATAAATAAATGTCCAGACAAAAATGACCGATGTGGCAAAGCATTCTCTGTGCTTCAGTTTTAAGTTGTCTTTGCTAGCACAAAGCAGACCATCGCATTTGAAAATTAAGAAAAGCTCAGTTCTCCCAGCAAGAGTACCGAGCTCCATGGCTAGCTAGGTGTTTGTGTGTGTGTGTGGCAGTGCATTCTGGGCTTCCTGACAGTCATAGATAGTGTCTGTACTCTTTGTATGCATCAGAACACTTCAATCAACCATTGCTGTTGGACAACTGGAGGTATTATCTAAAGTGATATTAGCCACGGATCAAATTCTTTGCATGTGCGCTCACACACACAAACCCTGGTCCGTGGCAAATGTCATGGGGGGAGAGGTGGAAAGTGGCTTGGAAGCTGCAGCGCCTGCTCTGCGCTCCAATGTCTGCTGCTTGGAGATGGGGCTGTGGGGAACTAGCAGGAACTTTTCCCAACTTGGCTTCCCCACAGCCTTGTTCTTGAGCAGCAGTACGTACTGGAACAGAGGCACCTCCATTTCTTTAGCTGCCTCAATGGCAGGTACGTTCTACACTTCTATTGGGGAAAGGCAATGCCAGGGACTGGTGCCTCTCCTAATGGGAGTGCAGAACAGACCCAGAGTTTGGCTTCTCTCAAGCTCTTGGTCCATTCTGTGCTGCAGCTTCTGACGGTGCCGCCACCAGCAGCAGCATAGTTAAATAAATACAAAAATTAAAATGTTTAAAAATCTTCCGTCTCAGCCATATGAAGCCTTGTAATGGTATGATAAAGGAAGTAAGACAAACAGGTAGTCTTTTTCTCCTAGGTTAAAGAGAAAGCAACTTTTCTTTTTACCCACAAAATAGGGAGTGTTCTTCTAAGACTGGAGCCTTCTTAACCCCACCAAATTTCTTTAGAAACAGTTGTGGGTAGGAATCTGCTATGGTGAGCCAAACAACAACAAAAATTCATTATAAAACACAAAAATGAAAGTTTGTCAGAGATGCCCTTTTGAAAAGCACTAGAAATAGTTCTTGTAGAACTTAAAGGACAACTGTTAAAAAAGGTCAAAAAGCACTTTAGAATGGGTTTCACAGAAGTAAAGAGGAAACCTACTTACACTTCTTTCCTGAACACATACGCTCTGCTCCCATCCCCCCAACCTTCTGATCCCTTCTTCTAAAAATCTACCTCTTCTACCAGGCTTTTGCCAGCTACTCACCCCTGTAGATTGCTCACTGATGCTTCTCCCTAGGTTGTCCACATTTAAAAGTTTTTCCTAGATTAATGCACACACACACACAAGTTTATGTAGGTATTCTTCCTCATCACACCAGAGCAATACAGCAACTTTGTTTATTTCATGCAGATTCTTCTGCATTGTTGCTAAACAGTACACTGGTCCAAAATTACTAAAATACTTAAAAAACTATACATTATGTAAACAAAACATAAATAAGACAGCATAATCCTTTGTACATATAGTTTTAGTACAGATCGTTAGGGATTCAGGGATATGTACAATTTTACACCATTGACTGTATTTTTTACAGTGCATAAATATACTTTACAGAAACAAATCAAACAAAAATAAGATCTAACAAAAACAGAGACTATTATAAACAAGCTGCAACAAGTCCAATTTTTAAGATGAAATAACTCAATGTAAAAGTGCTAAACTAAAACTCAAACATTGCATTTTCCAATATATATTAACAGGTGGCCATCACTGGCCATTTTATTTAAACAATCCTTTGAGAAAATTTAACAGGTTCTCCTCACCATTCCCATAAGAAAACTGGAAAATACTGCAATTGAAATATAAAATAATTTGAAGAAGTGAACTATTATTTATGGCATGTTTCAAACAGTATAAGAAATGTTTAATCATTATAAATTAATTCCATAGTCACAATGCCCAGCATCTGAAAGTGGCTCATTCATTCTAAATTCAGGATACAGCTGGATTAGGTTTATCTAAATGAGAAGACTTTAAATTAGGGAAGACAGTAGCAGTATTTCTGGTTGTTGACATTACACTAGGTGACAGGGATGAAGACAGAGAGGAAACCATTGATGCTGGAGTATTTATAGCATTCAAAATGGCTCCTTCTGGGCTGACCAACAGCTTCTTAATAGACTTATCTAATTGAAATACCGAAGTGCTACTTGGTAGCAGAGAGTTATCAGTGTGTACAGCAGGAACCAAGGAAGCTTTTGCTACAATGGCAGGTGAAGGTTTTATTACTGAGGACATAGAGTGTGTTGTTGCAGAGGGAGGAGTGCATGACTTAGCAGTGGTGTTGACTATCTGTGGTGTTGCATGTACAATAGGCACAGTGTTGGCTGTCCCAAGAGAGTTCACAATTTTTGTAGAGCTTTTCAGAGGGCATTTTGGTGGCTGCCAATTTAAGGAATGATGTGGTGTTAGCGTTGCCTTCTGGGGAATAGGATTAGAAAGGGGTACACCTTGAGCTCCATGGCCATTGTTAAGAACTACAGGAGGCCCATGTTTGGGATTAGCAGAAATGAGAAGAACATGGCTGCCAGCTCCAAGGCCTTGAGGTGGAACAATGAACCGAGCGCCATTAATCATTATCTGAGTTCCAGGTGCCAAAGGGGTACAGGTGTTGATAATTATTTTCTGCTGAATGCAAGACTCACTCAACTGAGCTGCTGACTGGCTAGTTACAGCTGGTGAAGCTGGGGCAGTCTGAGTGACGGCCACACCTGGAGCACAATTGTAAGCAGGAGCTGGTTTTATTAAATTAGGAGGCATCGGCTGGTACGGCAGAGGAACTAAGTTAGAAAAACTAATAACTTTACCTGCATTTGGTGAAACAGGTGGCAATACAGTTTGAGATTTATGGATGTTTGTACTTGGCACTGCAGATGAAATTCCTGGTGTTTGGAACTGGACCAGGGCAGGTGGCTGTCCTTTTGGAAGAGGCATGCACTGTGCAGCAGCTGGTACTGATGCCAATGGTGGAATAGTAGGTACCACTTTAGGGGCAGCATTCATCACGGGTCCAGGCAAGGCCACTGTAACTGGAAACTGTAAAGAGGATGATAAACTTTGAGGACACACTGTGGGTTGCGTAGTTGAAATTAGTACAGATGAAGCAAGATGTCCAGTTTTCACAGTTGATATAGCTATAGTATTTCCAATGTTCGATTGTGTACCTCTGTTAGATAAAACTGGCATTATTCCTGAAGTATTATTTCCATCAGCCAAGACAGTAGGTCGTGTCCCAAAGGAAATTCCACTTGGTGTCACTGAAACAGGATCTAAAGAAGCATTTGCTGCTGTTACTGTACAAGCATTTGCCGCTCTTGTGGCACCCATCGATTCACTAACAGACGTAATACTTTGACCTTCAAAACTTGAGCATAATGGAACTAAACCACCACTTGTTGACAAAGGTAAAATAAAACCTTTGCTGTTTTTATCTTCTGTTCCTTGAGGAGCTGCAGACTGCAGTATATTAATTGGTGGACCACTTTGTGCATTACTTGTGGTATTTACAATGGCCTGACCTATGTTTAGGCCAATTTTCACATCTCTTACTTGAGAAACAGTTTGTGATGAACTCATTTTTATTGGTGCTCCTATGGTAGATGGAATCAGAACTAAATGAGGTTGTTCTGCATTTTTAACAAATGTTTTACCAATAGAAGAAGGGAAGGTCTGTTTAAAGGATTCTGCAACTGCACTTGTGTTTGAAAGGCCACCGGCAATTGGAGTATTAATGAAAACTAATTTCTGGGCACTAACACCAGTGGATGTTGGAGCAGGCATTACGCTAAGTCCTGTTGTTCCACAGGAAGAAAGAAGAGGTGGATTTGTTACCAGCATAAGTTTTTGAATTGAGGTACCACTAGCCACATCTCCACTTGTTGTTGTGATAGCTTCAAGTTGGGTAGCGGGCTGCTTTTTTGTTTTAAAATCAACTTGCTGTGGTGTTAGAGGAGTTTGGGCAATGCTTGTGTAACTCTGACAAGTACTCCCTGGAGGAATACTAACTACGTTAGGAGAACTGTTTGGAGTTGCTGGAAACAAACTGCTAGATGATGAAACAGGGGACAAAAAGGTAGGAGATGACACATGTACAGTTTTCTCCATCACTTTACCCAAACTACTGCCACTGTATGGCTGTCCTAATGCAAGTTTCAGATTTTTCCCCATTACCTGGTTCACACCAGCAGGGAGGGTTGGAATGGAAACAGAAGTTGCTGTTGGGGGGGAAAACCCAGACACAGAAGGCTGACTAAATTGTGGGAGAGTTGATGTGGCAGTTGCTACAGATGAAAAGGTAGAGGTTGACAGTGTTGTGGATTTTGGAACAAAGAATGCCTGAAGCTGGGGTGCATAAGTGAAAACAGAACTTGGAGATACATTATTTGGTGAAATCTGGTCTGGGTTTGTCTGTACCTTAACAATTCCTGTATTCCCACCTCGTGTCCTGACAAGAATAGACTGAGAGTCCCTTATGCATACTGTTTTCAGTTCTTGTTTAGCTTCACATAAGTCACTGCTTTGTTGTGGTACTAGACTGGGGAGGGAACAACTTGTGCTTGTAGATCCACTTAGTGTTGTTGCTGATGCTAAAGACTGAACGGCTGCAGAAACAGCAGGTAAAGCTCCAGGGAATGTGGCAGTTGAAATTGTAGTCTTGCTTTTGCCAGTCTCGCTTTGACTCATTTTAACTGCTGATCCTAATAAGTTGCTTGTGGAGGCTAAGGAGGGTAAAGGTTGAAGTCTGTTCACTGGACTAGTCCCTTGTGACAAATATGTAACACTTTTATTAAAAATTGCACAAGACACTTGAGTGGCGGTAGTATTTACAGTTGATGTTACCGTAACAGGTGTTAAAGAAGGGTTGATAGCTGCAGCCTGAGGCAAAGATGTACATTGCTGTTCAGAAGTTTTTTGTTGCAATGACTGGCTTTCTTTTGTCATGTTTTTTTGTTCTTTATGCTGAATGAGAAAGTTTTTAGGTAAAATAAGAACTTGCTGCATGACTCTCTCTCCTGTTTTAGGGTCAATCACAGGCTGCATTTGAATTTTCATTGAACTGTTATGAAGATCTACTGGTATGCAATGGCCACTTGGCATTTTGTACACCATTTGTAAAGGACTCTTCAAAGTGGCCTGGCAGGGCAATGCTGGTTTTATTGGGGAAGACTCTGTATGTGACACAACCAGCTTTTCAGAAGCAGATATACTTCTTCCTACAGGGGGTGGCAGCTGACTTGTTAAGGTCACTTTGTTCCCAATATTTTTAGCAAGCAAGGCCTGGATGGATTTGGTCCCTTTGGATATTGAAGTTGTAGAGTCTGTCAAGACTAATGATTCTGGAGATGGTGGTTCAGTTTGTTTCAATTTACTCAGGCAATGGTCAGCCTCGATTTCATTTTCTATACTTTGGACTGTAGCCTCATTTGTGCTTAATTTAGCTTTCTTCCTTGGTGAAAGCTCTCTTGTGCTATCATCCAGATAACTGTTTTGCTTGTACTGGCGTTTAGTAGATTTAGGCAGTGTCTTCTGTATTTCTTTAGAAGTAAGTTCTTTTTTCAGTGATTTGATCTTTCCTGAAGGAAAATCCATTTCTAGCACTTTCATATCATCTGAAAAAGTTAAAATAAAGAATTGTAATTACAGTACAACTTGAACTTGTTGCAACTGGCATAACTGTGCAACAATTGACTAGTGTTTTGCTAAAAGTCAAAAAGTAGTTTATAAACATGTCGTCATGCCAATCAGCAAGAATAAGAACGTAAGAAGTGCCATACTGGGTGAGACCAATGGTCCATCCAGCCCTGCATCCTGTCTCCGACAGTGGCCAATCACAGTGGCTTGGGAGAAGCACCCAACAGGTCACAATGGGGGATCCATTCCCTGTTGTTTCCCCCCAGCTCCCGTCATGTTCCCTGATCCTGTCTGACTAATAGCTGCTAATGGACCTACCTTCCAGAAACATGTCCAAACCTCTTTTAAACTCCGCTATAGTACTGGCCCTTACCACAGCCTCTGGCAGTAGATTCCACAACCCAACTGTATGCTGAGTGAAAAAATATTTTCTTTTATTTGTTTTAAACTTGCCACCCGTGAGTTTCATGGAGTGTCCCCTAGTCCTAGTACTAGCTGAGAGGGTAAATAACTGCTCCTTGTTTATTAGTTCCACCCCACTCATGATTTGATAGACCTCTCTCATATCTCCTTTCAGTCGTCTCTTCTCCAAGCTGAAGAGCCCCAACCTACCAAGCCTTTCCTCATACGGGAGCCCTTCCATGCCCTTGATCATTTTTGTTGCCCTTCTCTGTACCTTTTCCAGTTCAGCTATGTCTTTTTTGAGATGGGGCAACCAGAACTGCACACAATATTTGAGGTGCGGTCGCACCATTGATTTGTATAGAGGCATTATCACCTCCTCAGTTTTATTCTCTATCCCCTTCTGAATAATTCCTAACATTCTGTTTGCTTTTTTGACTGCTGCTGCGCACTGCGCTGTGGATTTCATTGTATTGCCCACAACCACCCCCAGATCCTTTTCCTGAGTGGTAACTCCTAGCTTGGTACCCAGCACTGTGTACGCATACGTGCATCACTTCATACTTGTCCACATTCAATCTCTTCTGGTATGATGGCAATATTAATTCTGTCATCATCATCAACTAATTAACCGTATGTTTTTGAAAACCATAACTCAGGCTAACACCAATTTAAATTTAAAATTCTAGACAGACAAAATCCCATTAGGAAAATCATTAAGAACAAAAATTAAGTGCTTATGAATGCATAAAATTAGAATATATGCATTCTGATTGACAGTAAATGTTTTACTATGTAATGTTACAGCAGTTTGATTTAAAGTATATTAATTCAAATCAATTTTATTTTATTTATGGCATACGCCAAACAACTGAAATAACAGCCAAGAAAAACGCCTCACTGCGCCATAAATCAATAGAAAGAAACAATAAAATTCAGACTGACAGATCATATTATGACAGAAAAAAGAAACCATAAAACAGAATAGATCTAGACCAAATATTAAAACTTTGAAAAGTCTAGGCCTCTAACTTTCCTTTCTTCCTTTCTCCATTAACAAAAAATTTCCCCACATGCTTTCAGAGTTTCCATTGCATCGTTTTGGAGTAACCACAAGGTTACAGCAGTAGCATTTAACTTTAAAAAGGGAGACTATGGGTGATTTCAGATGTTACGGGTGGGCGGTTCACCACAGTGAACCCCCAGGGGGGGTGAACAGCGCAACCACGCGCGGGGGTGGAAAAGCGACCCAAACAGACGTGCCGGGAACGGGACCACGGGCGGGAACCGGGCCGAACCATCGCGGACCGGGGCAGCACAACAGACGTGCAGCCGAACCCCCGCCGGGCGCAAACCTCCCACAAGGCACCGGGCAAGGGCAGGACACAGACATGGCCGACTGAGGGCAAACGAAGCCAAAAGGCACACAAGGGAACGCCCACACAA
>QEPC01000943.1:33775-124512 GCA_003113815.1 Sphenodon punctatus | reverse complement strand
TGAGACCTCGCATCTTCATGAATGTTAGACCCCTTGTCTCTCCCTCTGTTCCCCTTCCTAAGTCTCTCCCCCAGCTCCTGTCTCTCAGATTGTAAGCCCTAGGGGCAGGGACCGTGTCTATTTTATTACTTTGTAAAGTGCCAGGTACACTGCTGGCGCTATATAAATGTTTGTTAATAATAATAATAATAATAATTAATAATGCTATGGCTCCTCACTAATCATAAAAGTGGGGGTGGGTGGGTGGGTGGTGAGAAGGAGAACAGAACTGCGTTCACTCGAACGCCAAGTCCTCCCCAACTTGGGGGCTTGCAATGCAGGCATGTGGCAAACATTAAGCACTTGGTAGCTAAACCCTGAGCCTTCGTGGGAAAGGCAGGGTAGAAATTGACTAAATAAATAAATTAAGCACTTGGTACGCACTGACCGAGATCATTTTGTTCAGGTCACTCTTGCAGGTGTTCTTTGTATTAGGGTGATTTAGTTATCCCATTTCCTGCACTGTAAAATGCAGGTTTCACCATAATGAAGTACAATTGTACATGAATGATGACAAAAGGTCAGCCAGGCACAATGTTGATTTTTGTGTTACTGTATTCAGTTAAAGTTACAGCTGAAGATGGTTTAAACATGTTTTGTATCATATTTTATAGTTCCTTACACTAGAAGTAAATTCCACCCCCAAGCTATCATAATACGTACACTCAAAATAGATAAATTAAGCTTTCTATTTATCCCCAGTGCACATGTTATCTGAATCCTATAAAAGTAGGAACTCTAGGCGTAGTGGTGGCATTCTATCAACACTCCTTAGGCCCCTTGGTGGGTGCTCCTAGAATAAAGTTCCCCAGGAGCTCCCTGTTCTCCCAAGGCCCAGGCCTCATCTAAGGCTGGTCCTGTTCTTCAACCATGTTTTCTGGTATCACAACCTGTGAAGGGCACATGCCAAAGCATGTTTGCACAAACAGATGTAACGGACAACTGTCCAAATGAGTGGCTAGTGTTACATATGGGAACACCTAATGGCGTTTACCCACCCGTGAAGCCTGCTTCAGGAGAGACTGGACTGTATTGCTCTCGAAAGACACCAAAACCACTTTCCAGCACTATGAAAGGGATAACCTGAACTTGAGGAAGACTGCGAGAAACCAAGGCTGAAGCTACCTATGGACAAAAGTGTGTCCTTTCCTCTCCCAACTTGCTGAAGGAAGCAAACATCCTGGTGTATATTACCTAGTACCTTGAATTTATATGCTCTTGTTCTGATTTTGATAATAAAGCACTCTTTCCAAAAACAATTTTATTTATCTATCTATTTATTCTTCCTTGGTTGCTGAACATCCATCCCCACTGACTGAAAATTATATATGTACAATAGTACCAAGCACACTAGCATGTAATATTAACCTGTGTTGGTTTGTTTTCATCTTAGAGAGTACATAAAGAAAGTTTCATATACAAAACTACCTTTCTTATTAAGTAGTTTATAGGGGTCAAAGATGGATTGAATAAACTACAGTTTCTTAAGACACTAATTTACCTCCAGCAAGTTGACTGACCGTCTGAACTGAGCAGGATTTTTTGTTGTAGCAGTGCAGCTATTGCATTAACTTTGAATTAAGAAATTGTGCATCAAATACTGATCAAATGAACGAAAGAAGATGTTTCAGTACTGGAATGAACTTAAGTATCACTTGGGAGAGGAAACAATAGGTAAGTGGCTACCGTGTTTCTTTTAATTTAAAACAGAACATTTTAAATTCAGTTAATGTAATCTGGAAACTACTAATTGCACAACTTTACACTGTTTCCCCAATCATTCCTGTGCCATTATGATAAAAACGTATCCAACTTTAAATCAAAATATCTTCTTGTATGCCAACTAATCCTCTACCTCAGAATTCTCAGTTACTGAAGAAATACTCAGTAGTGACAATGTGCTGAGCATATGCCACATGCTGTGTTTATTTTCTTCACGAATACTCAAAGCACAGAGTAGAAAAGCAAAAACCCTGGTTCGATAAAACAAGTGTTGCTGAACATTTTCACTACAGCAGTTCAATATGTATTCCAAGACTAAAAAGGGGTGGGTGTGTGCAAAAGTCAAATGTAGAACAAATGACTAGAAGCCAGCATGGATTTGTCAAGAATAAGGCTGCTTGCCCACGTTACCTGGCCTGGCAAGCACCCAGTGCGGCTTCGAACGTGGGCATAGGGGTCAAAATGTCATCAGTCAGGTCCTGCAGCAATTTCTCTTACAAATAATAGGGATGAATTTAGAGCCCTGTCATTCATAAGAGAAAATTCTAACCCCACACCACCTTTTTTGATCAAGTTACTAGTTTAGTGGAACACCATGGATGTAATATATCTTGATTTCAGCAAAGCATTTGAAAAAGTCCCCCATGATATCCTTGCCGACAAGCTGGTAAAATGTGGGCTGGATGATACTATCATTAGGTGGATTTACAGCTGGTTGAAGAACTGTACCCAAAGAGTGCTCATCAACAGCTCCTCATTAATCTGGAGGGAGGTATGGAGCAGGGTGCCACAGGGTTCTGTCCTGGGTGTGGTACTGTTCAACATCTTTATTAATTACTTGATGGAATAGAGGGAATGTTTATCAAATATGCAGATGACATGAAACTGTGAGGGATAGCCAACACCTTAGAAGACAGAAATAAAATTCAAAATGATCGTGACAGGTTGGAAAACTGGGTCAAAACTAACAAAATGAAATTCAACAGAGCTAAATGTAAAGTTCTGAATTTTGGGAAGAAAAACCTAATGCACAAGTATAGGATGGGTGCCACCTGGTTTGGCAACAGTACATATAAAATGGATCTAGGTATTATAGTTGAACACGAATCAGCAGTGTGATGCAACTGCAAAAAAGGCTAATGCAATTTTAAGCTCCATTAACAGAAGCATAGTTTCCAAGTCATGAGAAGTAATAGTTCCATTCCATTCGGTGATGGTCAGACCTCAATCTGGAGTACTGTGTCCAGTTTTGGGGACTGCACTTGAAGAAGGACATCAACAAATTGGAATGAGTTCAAAGGAGGGCAACAAAGATGGTCAGGAGTCTGGAAACCAAGCCCTATGGTTGAAGGAACTGTAGGGATAGGACTTTCGGTTTCGGAAAGAACCAAGAGTACCGGATAATGACTATATCTGATTAATCCAATATTTTGGTACTTTCTCGGTATCAGATCTTTTGCATTGGTTTTTTATCGGATTCTTAACATTGCAGTTTCCCCACTGAAGTCAATGGGGAAAACTGCAATGTTAAAAATCCGATACCAAGAGAACCGATACAATGAGAACCAAAACCAATATAAACTGAAACCGAATTTTTCCCCAGAGTCCCACCCCCAAGGAACTGGGTATGTCTAGCTTAGAGAAGATAAGACTAAGGGGAGACATGATAGCAGTCTTCAAATACCTGAAGGGCTGTCACAAAGAAGATGGAAAAAACTTGTTTTCTGTTGCTCTGAAGGAAAGACTAGAAATAATGGGCTCATATTACAAGAAAGAAGATTTTGGTTAAACGTTAGGAAGAACTTCCTAACAGTAAGAGCTGTTCGACAGTGGAACAAATTGCCTAGGGAGGGAGTGGCCTCTCTTCGCTGGAGGTTTTCAAACAGAGGCTGAACAGTCATCTTTCAGGGATGCTGTAGCTACGGGTTTCTTGTATTGGGCAGGGTGCTGGACTAGATGACCTCCAATGTCCTTTCCAACTCTATGATCTGTTGCCATGCTTCATAGCTAAACTACTTATAAACAACAATGAAAACAAAATACACTTATGAATTTAAGGCCCATCACTACAAAATCTAACATTAAATTGCTTGCAGATATGCAAAGTATCTAGGACTCATCTAAAGTGTTTAATAAAACCACTGACTGTTTATTCTTAATTTTGTAACTCTATGGTTCTGTTGAACAGGGGAAATGGTGTAGCTGTTCAGGGAAGTGCCCAGAATGGAGTATGACGTGGCAGAGGCAGCATAGAGAAGTGGCTACCAGTTTGTCATGGATTGTTCAACACAAAACCCCTCTTTTCAAAAGGCTAGACTGTGTGTGGTACCAAAGCCCAGGCATTGGACTAGTAAAGATAGAATGGCTATCTGCGTGCTACACACACACCATGCTTAGGACCCAGAATTCTATGCTGCTCTGATTGTTGCAATTTTTGTGGAATTTGGCATTTCTCCCAGATAATTCGTTCAGCAGCACAGAATTACAGTCCGAGTGGGGAGCAGTATGAACAAGCCAATGGGATGCCAGCACCACTCTGAGTGTGCCCATGGGGTGCAGGCACTGTCAGCTGCCAACATATACCTGGAGCCATGGGGCTCTCCACCAAGACCTCTGGAGTGGAGCAGCCCCTAGCTCACAACCCCTGTCACTGGAGAGCCACTTGCTGAGTTCTGTAGAGTATTTTGTGAAGCATTTTGCAATATAAGGTGTCCAAAACTGATGGACTGGCATGCTTGGAAACCAATCTGTAGTAAAAAAAAAAAATTTTTTGCATGGCTTACACAATGTAGTTAATATACATAATTTACTCGCAGATTTTGGATTTTCTGGTTGCAGAACTCAGATTTCTTCCCCCGGGGGGGCCCAAAATTCACGGGGCCCTGACGATGGCACTGTATTAAAAGGAACAGGAATTCCCTGAGGTTCAACATAAGGAAGGTAGGTGAGGTATCCAATGCATTCTGAACTTAAAACCCTTACCTTTTGAAATGCAGGTTTCCGACATCCAGAGCAGCCATCTGAATGCTGACTCCTCTCTCCGTGATGCCCCACCACACACTATTCTGCTTAGGGCACATTCACCATAGAACCCCAAAGCAGACTGGAGCCAGGATACAGGGATTAAGAAGTAAACTTTTTTTAAAAAAATAAAAAAAAATAAACACAAACACAATATTATGCAGTTTTATAAGATTTTTAAAATCCTTATCTTATATCCTGAGAGATATAAAATAAAGGATATTATAAATCTTACAAAACCATGCAATATTGTTCAATGAAGGTGCTGGTGGAGGGAGAAAACTTACCTTACCCTTATAGGCCTGCTCCATTCTGCAGCGGGGTTCTTTGGTAAGTATGACATCACCAGCTTAATGTGTTCTAGTGATGTTTATATGGAGAGGGAGTTGCTGATCTGCAGCTGCTTTGGACATCAGACACCTAAGGAAAAAAATTGGTACTTTTTAAGTTCAGAATGCTTTTCCTAAACTAGATATGGACCAAATCCGGTTCCATGGAAGCTTTGAATGACTGAAGAATGTAGGATTTGGTCTTATAAGGGGACTTTAGCATATCATTCAAAAGTGTTTGCATTCAACTGGTGGCCACTTTCAAACACAAAAGCAACTATAGATCAAGGGCTTGAGTCATATAAGATTAAGGATTAGAAACAAAAACGTGACCCTTCCTTCAAATTAAGAAAATGCTGTTTTGTGTACTGTTTACACAGTATGCATTAAATGATACAGTTGATAATCTATTTTACAACTAATGATACAATATTTGTATTCAAGATATGCAGGGAGTCAAGAAGATCATTCATGAGTTCAGGTTTCTATGCAACTTTAAATTCAAAACACACAAGTGCAATATAATATTACCGAGAAAAGTAAAATGCAGGATCTGATTAGGAGTTGCATCACATCCTTCTATAGTTATGTTACAAACAGAATATCAGAAACTCATTAATTTCATACCTCAAGGACTGAATATCCAGACTCAAGAGCCCAGTGATTTGCAGGGATAAGAAGTTATGTTTATACACATTATGGCTGTTTTCACATGGATGGCCCCACCCACCGCTGGGTGTTTCGGCAGCTGTGTGGTGGGGGCGTTTGTGGAAACGGGCAGGCAGTGGGTGGGGGGATGCGTGTGTGCTGGGTGTGCGCCCGTGTAAACACCACAGGCGGTGGGGTGTCTGTGCGTGCGCACTCCCATCTCCACCCACGGGGCCATCTGGAAAACCTAAGGACGCCCCGTGGGTGGAGATGGGTGTGTGTCTGTGTAACAGGACACACACACACACCGCCACCCACCGTGCAAGCACACACACCCCCACCCCATCCATACGAAAATGGCCAATGTTGTTCAAGTAACAATCTACCTTGCTTCTTTTTTGATAAATTTTGTATAGTCTCTAAGTCATTATTAAGTATTTATAGGCCATTTTTACACAGACCTGGGTGGGTGGGTGTGTCAGCGCAGTGGGCGTGTGTCTGCTTACACAGACACCCACCCACCTACACCTACCGACACCCATCTTCACCCATGGAGCTTTCTCCGTTCTGTTGGAGGGTTCTGTGGGTGGGGATGGGTGTGGGTTGGTGTGTGGCGGGTGTTAGTGGGTGTGTGGCAGGAGCGCAAATGAACAAACACCCGCCGCCTGTGGCGTTTACACAGACGCACACCCATCCCCCCACCTACCGGTGCCCATTTACACAGACTGCCCCCACCCCCCGCCTCACACCGAGCAGTGGGGGGGAGCCGTCTGTCTAAAAATGGTCATATAGTACCAGCAATGTACCTGGCACTTTAAACAAACAATTATAGACAGGTCCCTGCCTCAGTGGGCTTACACTCCAAGGGCACTTGCCCACGTTACAGAGACACAATGGGGAAATGCTTGGTGGACAAACTCATGAGTAGCTCCGAATGTGGGCGCAGGTAAAAGCATCATCAGGTGGGTCCTGCGGCGATTTCTCACAGACCATGGGGCTGGATTTTTGAGCCCTGTCATCCGTGAGACACACCTGATTATGTGTAATCCCCTGCACCCACATTCGGAGCTACTCGTGAGTTTGGCCGCTGAGAATCCACCGGGAGTTTCCCTGCCATGTCTTGGTAATGTGGGCAAGTGGTGTTAGAGACAAGAGAGGGAAGATGAAGGGGAGGAGAATAGAGGGAGAGACAGGATCCAAGAAGTTGCAAAGTTACAGGTGCAGCTGCTTAGCTTAGTTACAGAGGGGAAGGAGAAGAAAATAAGAATCAAGGAGATTAAGGATGAGGAGCTAGGAGAAACCTGACAGAGGAGGTATGTTTTCAGGAGGGATTTGAAGATAGGGAGGGAGGAAGCAGAATGAATGTATTTCAGGAAGAGATTTCCAGGCATGGGGGCAGCAAGGGAGAAGGGGTGGATACATTTTGAAGAGCAAGGGAGTCATGAGGAGGGAAGGGTGGTAGCAGAGGAGGCGTGGAACTCCCAGACAGAAGCGTGGCGGGAAACAATCGTAGAAAAATAGGAGGGGGTAAGGCCATGAAGGATATTGTTGAAAGTAAGGATCAGGAGCTTGTAGTTTAAACTAGAGCAACAGGCTTGTTGACGACAAGTCCAGTAGTAACATATATACAGAAGAACAGTAAAGCAAGGAGCAACTTCCAGTCCACCAACGACCAGCAAATGAACCAGAGAAGGACTTCAACAAGCACCTTCTACATTGCACCTTCTACAATGCACCCTTAAGATATCATTCCAGAATGCAACATGGCTGAAGTAGCCACTTTTACTACTTGAGGAAGACAAATATCTGGAAATATTTCTACTTGATCAATGTATTGTGTAAAAATGCCCTAAGTCTTTGGATTGCAAGGCACCTATGCAGAGGACAAACTCTCTCTAGCTTACACCAGGGCCACTGGTCACCCACAACACATTTGTGCCCTTCTTCTAGAATTGACAGACTGAAATTTAGAAAGTAAAGAGCTCTATGGAACAGTGGAGTTCTGAAATAAGATGTCTGAAAGATAAGCTGAAAGAAGAAAAGGCTGAAAGATTTGGGTATGTTTGGTGTAGAGAAAAGGCAACATGATAGCAGTTTTCAAATATCCAAAAGGATGTGACAAAAAAGATGGTGAACATCTGCCTCCACTGTCACAAGAGGCAAAACAAGAGAGAATGGAATTATATTGTAGCAAAGTAGTTTTTTAGATATTAGGAAAAACTTCCTAACTGTAAGAACTGTGGACAATTGAATAAACTGCCCAGGGAGGCTGTGGAATCTCCTTCCTTAGTTATTTTCAAAATCCGGTTGAACAAGCATCTGCCTACAATACTGTAGACCGAGGATATCCTAATTGAAGCAAGGGGATGGGTTTTGTTAAAAGAGAAGCTGCAAAAAATGTACTGTAAAAATAAGAAAAGGCTTTCCTACTAGCAATCTGATCTCTTCAAATTTTATTAACCAAACTAGGACAATCTGATTTGGCAGTGAATTGGTCATTTACTCCTATCTTAAAAGTGAATGGCTAGACATTACTTTGGGGACCAAATGGAAGATTTGCATAAAATAAAATATGCAAATTGGTGGGTGTTGGGAAGGTCCTGGTAGGGGCAAGGAGAGGGGCAGAGTGAAATGAGCAGGGCAAAAGTGACAGAAGTGGAAAAGAGCCTAGCGAGGGCAGGACTGAAAGAATACACAGGAAATATGGCAATGAGAGGGAGCAAATAAGAGGAGCTGAGTGGGTGTCTTACAGTGTTTTTAGACAAGCGCCTTCCCATCCATCACCCACCCATAATGCATGTCGCAGGGCCGCATTGGCACCCTATGCAGCTCTGCAACATGCATGATGGGTGAGTGATGTGTGAGTAATGGGTGGGAAGGTGCTTGTCTAAAAACACCCAAAGAGACACACATGCGCTCTGCAGTGTCCGTACTCTCTCTCACATAGAGAAAATGCAATGCTCCTGATGTTGGGGAGAACTGAGGTTCATTCTCCCTTCCTGACCAAGGGAAGGCTAAGTGAGGAACAACCTTCTCCTTTCCAATTTCCATGAGTGAAGCTGAGTCAACATAACTGTGGCTCAACTCAGGAGAGGAAGGAAGGGCAGGGCTTATCACCTGGCCAGTATGAGATGAACTTAGCTCCACTCACTCTCTTGATCTGATCTAGCCTAGACTGAGGAGGAGTGAGAGTGGGTGAGGCGTGGCTCAAATTTCAACAGCAACAGCTGAGCTGCACACCCGTGACAAAGGCTGTTTTGACACGGACGATCCCCCCATGCTAGGTGTGTGGGCGGGTGTGAGATGCGGGGGGCGTCCATGTACACGTCCCGGCGGTGAGTGGGGGGCTGGGTGTTCGTCTGTGCGAACAGCACGGGCGGTGGTGCATGCGCGCTCCCGACGCACACTCCTTTCCACCCATCACCCACTCATGGAGCCATCCGGCAAACCGGAGGAGGCTCCGTGGGTGGAGATGGGTGTGCGCTTGTGGGAACGGGTGCACACCCANTTTCAACAGCAACAGCTGAGCTGCACACCCGTGACAAAGGCTGTTTTGACACGGACGATCCCCCCATGCTAGGTGTGTGGGCGGGTGTGAGATGCAGGGGGCGTCCATGTACACGTCCCGGCGGTGAGTGGGGGGCTGGGTGTTCGTCTGTGCGAACAGCACGGGCGGTGGGCGGGGGTGCATGCGCGCTCCCGACGCACACTCCTTTCCACCCATCACCCACCCATGGAGCCATCCGGCAAACCGGAGGAGGCTCCGTGGGTGGAGATGGGTGTGCGCTTGTGGGAACGGGTGCACACCCACCTCCACCCACCATGGCAGCACACCCATCCCCCCACCCACTGCTGCCCGTGTAAAAAGGGCCAAAGAGTTGGGGGCCACAGGAGCAGACTCTGGGGGCTGGGTATGGCTCCTGGGCTGACCCCTCAGAACACTTTAAAATACTGGCTGCATACAACTTCTTGAGAAGTTAGTCAGTTTGCCTATATAAATACTGAGAAATTTATTTTCACCCTTTTCATGGGTGATATCCAAACACTTCCTTGCCTCCTCTGGCCCCAACACTTGTTATAATTATTTTTTATTTATTTATTTTATTTTAACAATTTGTATCCCGCCCCTCCTGAAACCAGTACTACCTTACTCTGGCTTTTGCAGATCAATACATATACCATCAAATATTTTGCACTTCAAAATATGTTGAATAAATAATAATGTCTCTTCCCAAAACATTATAAATACACAAATCATAAAAGGTAAATACACAAATAAGGTGTGGCATTTTATAGCTGGAACGGTTCAAACAAGAGGTAGGTTGTCAGGAGTTTGAAGGAAAGGAAAGGAAAGGAAAGGAGGGCTCTAGGCAAACATTCATGGGAAGTCTGCTCCATGCATAAGGACCTACTAAGCCTTTGGCTTGTGTGACAATGAACATCTGTGGTTAAGCTGTAAGAAGGCATCTCCTTTTTATAAGGTTTAAATTTGCTGTCTTTCTATTTCAGTGCATATCTCCTCGGTTTTGCATTCTAAGAAAAGGTACAATTTTCCTTTTTTTTTTTTGAGGCTCTCTAAGCAAAACAATCCAAATCTTCTTTCCGTCTCGTTTAGTTGCTTAACCTTCAGATTTTGGGATAACACTTATCATGTCTACCAGCTGGAGGGCTTCATTGTGCTAGGCACAGTAAAAACTCTCAGGAAGTGGCAGATGTTTCAAACATTTTATAATCTGAAGTGTATTTTTTTCCATGACTCCTTCAATTTCCTTTATGATATTTTCCTGTATTGTTCATACATTCTTTTAAGATAGGCTGACCAGAATTGAACACAGTATCCTGGGTGAAGGCATCTCTTTGATTTACGTAAGACCATTGCTACATTTTAGTTTTAAGAACAACTTGGAAAAATTAAGATATCTACATGGTCTTTTATATAATTTGCTGGTGACAGATATTATAAAAGGAGCTCTAGCAGCAGGAAAAACATGTTGTTGCTTCTCAATATCACTGTGCATATTTTTGGATTTTATTTCTCTATGGATGACTTCAATTCCTTTGGTAAATCTTTCTAGATTACCAGTCTGAAAACTAGGCTAAATTCCAGCAGCAGCAAAATATTTCAAATGGGTTCCATTAGTATGGCTGAGATTGTTGACACAGCCACCATTTTGAGATTTTGCACTGAACTCTCTCTTTCATAGACTTCTGTATTTTCTTCCATGTCCTTAAATCTACCCACTCTGCCTTTGGTGCATAACTAATCTTTTACATTCATAACTTGAAATGATCTTAACAGGTCTTTAATCAGTTGAAGCAATGTAGGATTAACAGCCTAATTTGCCTTCTAAAACACAGATATTAAATCATTTTATATTGTTAGAAATCTCTGGGGCATTTCTATTAACTCTTCATCGTAGTTGTAGATTAACATCCATCAAAAGATAGAAAGGAGAATGAGTGAGAGTGCCAAGCTGACAAACGGATTACACTGCTCATTCTTTTAAAAACATCCACCATGTTGGAGATGATTACCTATCTGTGAATTTATCCCTTTCCCACTCCAACCCCAGTATCTTCTGGATTCTTTAGTTCCCTGGCTACACTGGGTGTTAACAAGTGTGATGGTGGCCCACAAGCCACTGGCATATTTGTTAGTGTGCTACCAGATGCTCCTAGGTGTGTCATCAGCGATTCTGGAGACTTCCAGGGTCACGGTCTGGGCTATCACATGTGTTTTAGCCTGCCATGACACGGCCCGAATCTGTCATGGTGACCATCCAGGCTGCCTGTCATGGCAGAGGGTTGGGAGCTGGGTGTGGCGCAGAGGTGGAGCCAGCTGGTTGCACGTTCACACAGCTCACTGCCCTCCTGGCCGGCAGCATGTTTGCTGGCCAGCTTGACCGGGTCAGGATCATGTTGACAGTGGATTCCCAACCTAGGACCCACGCACTCCACCATCACGATTGTAAAACACCCATGGTCTTGGTTTGTATTGCCCAATATCTACTGAGTAGGAATCTGTCTCTGAGTCACCACTTTACAACTAAGAGGGTCTAAACACTGCCTCCCCTGAATTAACTTTCCAGCAAGTGGCTACTGTGTATGCAGAAGTAAAGCTAGTTGGAGTATGACAGCAGCATTAATATTATATGGAAAAAAACCAGGGGCTCTGAAAACACATGCAATTTTATGCAGGGCTACAGAGCTAAGTGGAACTACTCAGTTGTTAGGGCTATACAACATGGAAGCATCTACAGTCAAAACTCTGACACTTCCTACCCATAAAAAGGGAGGTTCAAAGAGTAATTGGGAACTAATTCACTCTTTTCTAAGTTATTAGTAGTAGAGACTTTTTTTTAGAACAAAACAAAAAAAGCTCAAGCACCACCATGTATGAGTGTTTTCTGACAGTTATAATTATAAAACTAATTTGAAGATATGATGGGAATTTTAAAAACCAGATATTTCCATCATTTGCACAACTACTGATAAAGCATGGAATGGAAATTGCTTAAAAAACTTTATACTCAAACAAAATAAAGTTTTTGAATAGCACATACCGATTTCTTTCTAATGGTCTCCAGATCCTTGAGTTCATTCTCAATTTTTGTGATTAATTCCCTGAGTTCATCAAGATTAGTGCAAATAAGCTAGAAACAAGGGCAAACGGCAACTTGGTAAGACAGCACTTAAACACCATGAAGTTACAAAAAACCCCAAAACCAAACAAACCCCGATATAAAAGCACATCCTCATACTTTTTTACTACTGAGCCTTTCTTTACTACAGAAATTAACATGCAGCAAAACAAGGAATATTTCTAGAAACTTGTTGCTTCAGAGTCTAGTTACTACAAAATAAGCTTTCAGGGCAGAATGAATACAGTTCAGGAATCCTACTCTAGTTTAACTGTGCCTGTGAATTCCTGTGGGCTTGCTGTACTGGAAAGTTTATTAGGTTATGTTCACACAAATGCCTCAACCAGGGTTATTAACCCAAAATCAAAACTTAGTGTGACTGCTTTAACTCAGATGTTGGGCCATTTCAGATGTTACAGGACCACGGTCAATCACAGCGAAACCCCTGTGGTGACCAACAGTCCTGTAATGTGTAAATGATTCCCGCCAGAGGTTCACCCCAGTGAACCTACGGCGGGAATCATTTTAACCACAATTCCGGGGATGGTGCTGGCACCATCCCCGAAATCGTGGTTAGCGCAACCACGATCCGGGATGGGCCAAATGTAACAGGCGTCTGTTACGTTTGGCCCATCCCGGATTGTAGTCCCGGCCACCATCCCGGATCGGGCGCAGCAGCTGGATTGGCCGCTGCGCCCGCCAATCACATGGAGGGCGGGCGACCGGGGGAGCACAGGGTGTGTGTGTGAGGCTGTGTGGCTGCATGTTGCGTCGCGCAGCCCCTCCCCCTCCCCGATCCCAAGAGAGAATCAGCCCAGCACATCTAAAGGATGGCCGGGCTGATTCCTGACCGGGATCCGAAATGGATCCCAGTCCGTGATTCAGCGTGGCGGGCCAAGAGGCCCGTCACATCTGAAAATACCCGTTATCTCCTAGTGAATGTAACTTGGTGAAAACAGTAATTTGAACAGTCCATGTGACCCTTTCATTGAATTATATTCACCAGGACATAAATTATTCAACCCCCAAGTTGGAGCCGTCACACAAACGGTGAGAGCATCCAAAGGTTTGGAGTGAGGTGCCATCAATATGCTGATGACACCCAGCTCTACCTCTTTTTCATCTGACCCAGGTCCTGCAGTCTCGGTGCTTTCCCGGTGACTTGCGATGGTGGCCAGGAGCGGTTTTCATCAACTCCACCTGGTGACACGGCTCTGGCCTTTTCTTTCTGACTCGGATCTGGCCACTATCATCCATGCTTTCATTACCTCAAGGCTAGATTACTGCAATGTGCTCTATGTGGGACTGCCCTTGGTGACTGTTCAGAAGCTACAGCTGATGCATGCGGCAGTCCGGCTCCTTTCTGGGGTGGGTTGCTGTGAGAACATTATACCTGTGCTCTGTAATATGCATTGATTTCCTATAGCTTTACGGGCACAATTCAAGGTGTTGGTTTTGACCTTTAAAGCCCTAAATAGCTTGGGCCCTACTTATCTGAAAGACTGACTTTCCTTCCATACTGTATTCTGGCCCCTGCAGTCAGACAGGGGTGCCCCAGTTTTGTCCGTATGACAAGGGCTCGCAGAGAGGCGTTCTTGGTCGCTGCCTTCGTACTTTGGAATTCCCTTCCCGTGGAGGTTTACCCATAGCCCGAGCATACTCCAGAGGTGGTGTAAAACTTTTCTGTTTTATCAAGTTTTTGGCACGCAGGGACAGAGGTTGGGTGGGTGGGGTTTTTGGGGTGAGGGCAGGGATTTTTTAGGAGGGTTTATTATATTTTTACTCTTTTGTGTTTTTGTAAATCCGCCCTGAGTCTTCAGGGAAGGGTGGGATACAAATTTTATAAATAAACAAACATGACTGACTGAGGAAGAGCTGCTGTGGAAGTGCTGCTACTTGACAACGCCCTACCTGACCAACAACTTGTATAAAGATGCCTTAATACTTATTTTCTCACTTTGAAATAAGATTTTAAACCTAAATTGTTTCCTTGTATAGCAACACCTTTGAGTGGGTGAAAATCTCCACAGGAATGCACTTACAGAGATCTTACCATATTCCGGTACAGGGAAGGAGATGATGTTTAACATCTACAAACTCCTAGTGGAAAAGATTAGTGGAATGGACAGGGTGCTCCTAGAAACTACTCTGTGGATCCCTACCAAACCACCTAAGAGCAGAATTCTGCTGAGATTTCCCCCAGATGTTACTGCCTGTGGGAGAGGTTTCTTAGAAGGGAAAAGGAACAATTGGGTCTCTTACCTGGGAATTGTTCTTCTGTGGTTTATATGGGAGGATGGTCGGAACACCGGGTATTTCTGCCGCATCACCACTAGGAGGCATTAGAAAGCTTCCAAAGTGTTTGCTTGAGCCTTTCCCGCCGAACCTCCTCAGTTGTAAGAAGCCGAATATTCCAGAAACTATATGAACACAGACTTACATAACAGTAACAGGAATTAGCTTGTGTATGGCCTCCCTAACCTAGGGAACTAGGCTCTGCCCCAATGGGCCAATAACATGTAAGGTCTGCCCCTAAAAGGCCTATAACATATATGGTGTGCCCCTAATGGGCCTATAACATATAAGGTGCGCCCCTAATGGGCCTATAGCAAAAGGATCCGCCCTTAAAGGGCGTATGACTGAAAAAGGGGGAGAACCTGCCAAACGAAAAAAGGCGGGCCTCCCAATGAGTCACCCTCTGGAGTGACAGGGTCCCCGAACTGGTTGCCTTAGACTCAGTCTGAGAGGGCCAACCATCCTCCCATATAAACCACAGAAGAACAATTCCCAGGTAAGAGACCCAATTGTTCCTTCTATGGTTTATTGTTCGGATGGTCGGAACACTGGGAGGTATATAGCAGTGTAAACTAGACAGAATGGAAAAAACAATTAGGGGGGAAAGTGTCTAAGGTTGATCCCCTATTAGCGGAACCCCAGAGCATTATGCAGGATCAGCTGACAGGACGCCCTGAAGCACCCTGTGGCCGAAGGCTGCCTCAGCCGAATCAAAAAGGTCCAATTTATAGTGGCGCGTGAAGGTATAGACTGACCTCCACGCTGCCGCTTTGCATATCTCTGAGTAGGGAGCCCTAGACCTAAAGGCCCAGGAAGAGGCCATTCCATGAGTAGAGTGAGTCACTACCCCAAAGGGAGGCGGAAGGGTGGAAGCCTTGTACGCCACTACGATACACCCTGCAACCCAGTTGGAGACATTAGTCTTAGACGACTTCTTCCCCCTATATCTAGGGGAGTAGCGAATGAAAAGGGCTGAGGATCGCCTGAAGGGCTCAGTTCTGTGGAGGTAGATCTTAAGAGTATTGCGAACATCAAGAGTGTTCCATGTCCTTTCGAGAGGATGAAGAAGCTTGGGGCAAAAGGAGGGGAGCACCAGCTCCTGTGCAAGGTGGAAACGAGAGCTAACTTTGGGTATGAAAGAAGGATCAAGGCGAAGAGTAAGTGTCTCTCTGTTGAATGTACAGAGGGTGGGGTCCATGGATAACGCCCCCAGCTCGGAAACTCGCCTTGCTGAGGTAATGGCTATGAGGAAAGCCACTTTTATAGAGAGAAAATAAAGGGAGACCTCCACGAGGGGCTCAAAGGGAGGCTGTGTGATCGCATTGAGGATGATATTCAGATTCCAGGTGGAAAATCTATTAACCACTGGTGGCGCCAATTGCCGAGCCCCTCTTAAAAATCTACGAATGTGTGGATGGAATGACAGTCTGTCATTCCCTAAAAAAGACTGTGTAGAGTCAATGGCAGTCAGCTGACGCATCAGAGTGGGTAGCTTCAGCCCAATATCCAAGCCCCTTTGAAGGAATTGCAGAACCTGTAATATACTTGGTGACCCAGGTGAACAGTCCTGATCTCTACACCACTTGATGAAGGATTTCCATGAAGACTGATAAATCCTCCCGGTCGAATCTCTCTTGTCCGCTGTGAGAGTGTGAATGATGGAATCTGTATACCCTAAAGTCCTTAAGGCCCGAGATGCAAGGGCCAGGCGGTTGGTTTGAGGAAGGTCGGGTTGTCGTGGACCAAGGGGCTCTGTCTGAGCAGATCCGGGACCTGCGGAAGCCTCCAGAATCGGCCTCCTGACAGCGCCAAGAGATCCGCGAACCATGGTCTGCAGGCCCAAAATGGACCAATGAGGATTAACCTGTGGTTGCCTTGCCTGCATTTAACTATTTTTCGGCTCAGGAGTGGAAGTGAAGGGAAGGCATACGGAATCTCCGAGGGCCAGTCAAATGACAGGGCATCTGTCCCTAGTGCTGTCCTGCAAAAGTGCCTAGACAGGAAGAGAGGGAGCTTGGCATTGGCCTGGAAAGCAAAGAGATCCAGACGGGGATTGCTGAACCTCTGAGTCACTTGGTTGAAGACCACCTGGTCGAAGCTCCACTCTCCTGGATCCGCAGTCTCTCGACTCAGCCAATCCACCGTCTCGTTGTCTTTCCCCCCGATATGTCGGGCTACTAGGGATGCCAGGTTGACCTCCGCCCATCGGAATAGGTGAGAGGTCTCCAGATGAAGCTCTGGCGATCTGGATCCCCCCTGGTTGTTGATATAAGCGACCACCGTCGAGTTGTCGGAGAACACAAGGATATGCTGCTGTCTGAATGTCCCAGGAGAGTGCTGCAGGGCTAGCCGGACTGTCTTCAGCTCGAGCCAGTTGATGCTGTTGCGAAGGTCCTGCTGTCACCATCGACCCTGGGTTGCTCACCTGGAGGCATGGGCTCCCCAGCCTATTAGGCTGGCATCCGTCATCAGGATTTGCCTGGGTGGGTCCTGTAAGGGGCTTCCCTCTGAAAATGATCCAGATCCTCCCACCAGCATAAGGATTCTGCTGTGCAATCGTCTAGCTGTAAGCGTTTTGTGGATCTGGACATGATGAGGTGAATTCAGGGTCGCAGAAACCTCTGCAGTGGCCTAGTGTGGAATCTTGCCCACTGAAGGTGGGGGAAGCACGAGACCATCCGACCCAGAAGAGAGGCCAGAAGTGTCAACGGAACTGCCTGGATTTCCAGCAGAAACGGCGTATCCTGTGTTGTCGATCTGCTGGGATAAACACCTTGTGCTTTACAGTGTCTATTATTACCCCTAGATGGTGCATTCGCTGCGTTGGGGACAAGTGGCTCTTGTCCCGGCTGATCACAAAGCCGTGATACTGCAGGCAAGCAAGAGTGGCCTGAACGTGGGACGTAGCTTCTGCCTCTGAGCGAGTGCGTATCAGCAGATCGTCCAGGTATGGGAAGACTGCTATCCTCTGGACTCTCAAGTTGGCGACCAGGGGGATCAACACCTTAGTGAAAGTCTGGGGAGCAGTGGAGAGGCTGAACACGGTACTGCCAGTGAAGGTCATGGTAAGAGAAACGGAGCCACTTTCTGTCGGCCAGGAGGATGGGCAGGTGTAAGTAAGCGTACTTCAGGTCCAAGGAGGCTAGCCAGTGGTTGGGGCGAATGGCCATGCAGATGGAGGCTACCGTTTCCATCTTGAAGTGTTGGTACCTTAGGAACTTGTTTAGCCTCTTTAGGTTCAGTATACCCCTGTGACCACCCGTCTTCTTCTGGACCAAAAAGAATATTGAATAAAGTCCCGTAAATCTTTCGGATAGCGGGACGGGTTCGATAGTCTGCAAGTCCAGGAGCCTCTGGATCTCTGCTAGCATGGCTGAATGCTGCTTGGGGTTCCTGGCCTGGGAGACGGTCGAAAGGATTCCCTGGGGGACCATGTGAATTCTATGGAGTAGCCCTTTGACACTGTGTCCCTTCCTATCTGTCGGAAGTAGAATTCAGTCACCTTCTGAAAAAATCTATAACCTACTCCCCAGAGCAATAGACTTGAGCTCTACCAGGGAAAGGGCGTCAGGAGTCATGTTTTTTTGCTGAGGGGGGGTCCCCTCCTACCATATGATGTGGGCTGGTAGGACTGGGGCTGAAACCCCTTACCTCTGGCTCCTCTTGCTCAGGATGAGAAATTCCAGGAACGAGAGGAACTAAAGTCTCTGTGTTGTTCTGAAAAAGGCCTGCTGAATGAGTGGAAGAAGGATTTAGTTGACTGAAGCTGGGTAAGAAATGTTTTCTTTTCCTTACTTTAGGCCTGTCTGATCGCCCTATCGAGCGCCAAGCTGAAGAGCTTTGCACCTTTGAAATGGCTGTTCACCAAGAGATTACGAGCATGCGCATCCGCTCTCCGGGAACGGAGCCAAAGGTGCCTTCTGGTAGCCACGTTAGCTGCCATGCCCCTGGCCGCTCAGAGGACAGAGTCCAGGGAGGAATCAACCAAAAAGGATTGTGCCATGGTGATATTTTCAGCTAGCTTGTCTGCTTCAGCCTCAGACACTTCCTTATCTTTGCTAATGTGAAACCATTTGAGAATGGCTCTTGAGGCGTAAGAGGCTGTGACTGCCATTCTCAGCAGGTTGGAGAGGCACTCTAAGCTTCTCCTAAGGCCAGTCTCAATGCCCTTGTCAGTAGGAACCTTTGGCATGACATCACCCTCAGAGAGGAACACTGGATTGTCTAGCCAGAGAAGCAGCTGCTGTGTCAGTCTTGGGGACCCCAAAGATAGAGGAGCAGGCTCTATGGAATTCATAAAGCTCTAGCTGGGCTCTAGAGAGCCTGACAAACTTGGTAGGCTGTCTCCATTGCTCCCTTATGAGGCGCTCAAATCTGCAATCGAGTCGGGACACCCTAGTAGCCGAGCCCAGCTTGGGGAGGTAGTCTCTGTCAGAGTCAGAAGAGGCAGACGAGGACTCGGACTCCTTACTCTTGCGCTGCTTCTGTTTAATGCAGAGCACACTCTCTGCTCTACTCAGCATCTTATGGGCTTGGGGAAAAGAGAGTTCCTTATCCAAATCCTTCAAGCAATGGGGCAGGGCCTCCTCTACTGAACGGGGCTCCCTGTCCTCGCCTGAGGCCAGTGTCTCCACCTCAGAATCGGAGTCTGAGGGTCTGGGTGTCTCCCTTTGAGTGAAAGCCCTTTTTCTACTGCGTTTGGCATGGGGCGGGGAGGAAGAGCTGGAGCAAGGTGACTCCACTCCTGAGGGCCGGGCCTGTCTCCCTCCTTCCCCCTCCTGATCCGAGAAAGAGCGCAGGAGATCGTGAATGGAGGGAGGGCATGATGAACCCGGGGGCTTCTATGCTTGCCCTTACCAGCCCTCTTGGACTTGCCTTTGAACCCCTGTCTGGGGGGGCTGCTCTGAGAGGAGTAGGCCTCACTCTTCCTCCTCCTCCTTTTCCCTTTAGACTCGGCTGCTCCAGACTGCAGCTCTGTCAGGGTCTGCAGCATTTGCTGCATGGTTTCAAGCTGTCGCTGCTGGAGTTCTGCGACAGATGGGGGGCCCCATGCCTGTACCTCATGCTCAGGTGAGAGCTCTCTCTGGGCAGCCGCTTCCTCCTGCCCCGCTGACTCAACTGGGTCCCGCTGCTGAGGCNAGTTCTGCGACAGATGGGGGCCCCCGCGCCTGCACCTCATGCTCAGGTGAGAGCTCTCTCTGGGCAGCCGCTTCCTCCTGCCTCGCTGACTCGACCGGGTCCTGCTGCTGAGGTGCTGGCTGGGGCGTTGGCTGCGGGTGGGATGAGGCCCTGCGAGTCTTCGCTGTCTCCGCCATGTCAGAGGGCCCCCTCAGTAATACCTGCGCAGGTCTGTTCACAGTCGGCCCAGAAGAAGGGAAAAGGGTGAACCGGGCTGCACCCCGAGAGTAACACTAGCCTCGGCTAGCAGCACAGAGCTTGTGAAGATAGTCTTCAGTTTGGCCTTTTTCTTCTTTATTTTATTTTCCCAGAGTGAAAAGAAAGCTTCCTGCCTAGCGTGAGGCAAAAGTAAAACTGAGGAGTTTGGGCGGGAAAGGCTCAAGCAAGCACTTTGGAAGCTTTCTAATGCCTCCTAGTAGTGATGCGGCAGAAATACCCAGTGTTCTGACCATCTGAACAATAAAGCACAGAATAGTACTTCACTCTATACTGTCTTCTCTGATGAAACTTCAACATGTCCTGGAGTAACCCCCAAGATTTTGGCGTATGTGGAGCTCTGAAGTGTCCGGCAAAGTGGGAGGATGTCATCATGGAGATGCAAAACCCTCCCACATTTCATGCAGGAAGGTCTGCCACAGCAGGTTTAAGCATACAAACCTTTCTCCCCCCCTTTATTTGATCTAGTCATGAGTGAAGATTGCTTATGTTGCAGGATTTGATATTTATTAATTATAACCTTTTTATCCTTTAAAAAAAAATTCCTACAGAAAAAGTCCAATTATTATCTGTTACGTTATCTGTATTTATTACAGGCCTATTCTTCAGATGGTGTAAATGTAGAGTTCAAAACATATTCTTATTTCAGTAGAATAATTATAAACTGAGACTTCTGTTATGTAAAATTTTGGACGTGCCAAGTGTAAATATGCAGCACACCATGTTACTTATACCACCTAACAGTCTTTCAATTGTTTAGAATGAAAAAACAACAACAAAAAACAACATGATGCAATTGCTCCTAGTTTTATTAAATAAAATGTGGTCCCAGGGTGGTCCCAGACACTACTCTGTAAAATGTGGTCCATCATTCCCACACCTGCTCTTTAACTTATTTAAAATATCAGTTCTTAGCAAAGATCTTAAATAAGTACTGTACCAATCTGCTTTTTGGCAGCAATGAGGATAAATCAATTTTAACTTTATGGAAAGCCGAAGTGCTACTTCATAATAGAAAATGAGGCATGTTCACTTGATTGTACATCATGTTTATTGTTAAGTTCACGCTTTCTAATTTAAACCATGAAGTGTGGCAATAAATTTTACATAACTAAGATTCTAGGTCATTATGACATTAGGATTCTGAACAAGGTTCAGACAAATAGAAGAAAATTAAATATTTTTCTGAAGTGACTACTGCTACATGGTATTCCTTTCCACTTGATTTTAGGACTGTGACTGTCTTTAGAAATGTTTTGCTAGTATCTTCTGGGAATTTCTAAGTTTGACCATATGAGTACTCTCTCAGAAAGAGACCTCTATTGTAACAAAATAAAATTCAACAACTAAATTGTATATCATGACATATGTACATTATGATTTTTCTATAGTATTGTTAACACCGATTGATACATATAATGTACATAAAGCAGCTGGTTCAAATTCCAAAACTTTAATTTCATTTTAAGCAAGGTTGGAAATATTGTTACAAAGCTGTCTCTCTCTTTTTGTATATTTCACAACCAAGGCTAGTACTGGAAAAGTACTGCTATCTTGCTAAAATGCTACACAAATGTATAAAGAGAATTTAGTTATCTTTATAAACTAAAGGTTCATTTTATACTACTGTTATCAATACATTCTCTATAAATGCCCACAGGCGTACATATTTGGACAGGAATCACCTACTGTACTTTTTTACTACCTGGCCTGAAGACACTGATGTTAAAAAAGAAGAAGAAAAAAATAATAATTACTAAGTCCAAGGTTGTGTTGCTTGTAATATTACTTTAGCTAAACGATTTTAAAAATTAGTTTCAGTGGAGCTGGGAATACTGGGAACGTAACTGGACAAGCTAATCTTTTCTTTTTTTAAGCAACAATTTTAGTTCTGTAGACAGGGAGTATGTATATTATCAATTAAAATGCATGTGGATAATGTGCTCAAAAAGTATGGTATAGCTTTCATACATCTCGTATCCTGTTCCCTCTATAACTACTCTTTCCTCCTGCACAAACTATCACTTTTAGAGGTGCCAGAAGAAATACTGATATCAAATGTCAGAAGAAGTATTCACAAAAGACATTTAGCTTTTTCAGCAGTGATGTAACATACATTATTATTACTAATCCTAGCTGATAGAAATTCCATCATCAAGTGGGAATTTGTTCCGTTTGTAGGTTTTGCACAATGTTCACAATTTAGTTATCAGTTTAGTGATATATAACTAATAACTTTTCAAACTTAGTACTGTAAAACCATACATTGTATAGACCTATGATAAGATATAATTTGATTGGGTTTGTTAAGACTTTAACTGTAAATGTTTCTAAAATAAACAAAATAATAAATATATTAAAAAAAAATAACTAATAACTTTTCTTACGGTGACAGATACAAAAAGACATTCTTATAAACATGAGTACTCCAATCTAAGTGAACATGCATTCACAAATTACAATTTGTAGTACAGAAGGATTTTAAACTGCAGTAGCACAAAATGTTCACGTATATAATTATCTTGGCACTCTCAAATCTCAAGCTCATGTACAGAAAAGACTTTAAAGTTTTATTTTGTTTTTTAAAAAAAGACTACAGATTATACAAATTTGGCAAACTGGGCAGTTTCCACATGTGTGAAACTACATCTCTCCACACAATGATAAGCAGTACCTCAAACATAAACACACAATTTTATCACTGAACGTTAAACCGATTAATATTTGCAGTACTTCACTGCCTGAATCACCCAAAAACTTTGTAAAATCATTTACTGTTTTTTTTTAATTGAAAAGCAATCCTACAAGCAGCAGCAGTGTGCAACCCTAACCAAGACAGTAAGTGGCATATTGATACTCTGAAAACTTGTTTACTACTCAACATAAAATAAAATATATACATTTGAAAATATTTTCAGCTTAAGTATGTGTCTGTTTGTCCCTAACAAGATAAACAAAGAGATTCACTACTAATTGATTGCATTTTCTTACCTTGCTGCCTACAACTGTACAAGATAGTGCTCTTAAAATATTTAGATTTTAGCTATTTAAAACAAAAAGTAAGATATTTACCTGAAAGTCTGGTACAGCAGGCTTTGTTACAGCTTTCCTTTTCTTTGTGATTGCTTTTTTAGATATGGATTTTTTTCCTTGTAAGATTAAAAGAGAAAAGCTTCATAATGCTGTTTATTTCACTCATTAATAAAATCAAATTACATACAGCCTTGAAAGTTAAATTATAACTAACAAATGGTTCATGGTGAGTCACATAAACAGGATGAATCAGAACCAGAGTCAGCAAAAGCAAACACTGAAAGACAAGTATCTGCGCAGGGCAGTTTAACTTCAACAAACAAACTATAAATCTAAAAATGCATTGCATGAAGATTAGCCACTACTGCAAGAGCTTCAGCACTCATAAACCATGCATTCACACTAACACTGTGGAAGAGAGCAAAAATTCCAGAGTTTAAATCAAATGCAGAATGAAAAAAGTATCTTAGTTGGAATCTCTGTTATGTGATGTTAGTATTCTACACAGGGCCATATACTGGAGCTGCAGTTTCTGTTGTGTTTAACGCTGAGTGTGCTAATAAAAACAAAAAATTTTTAGCAATCCCTATCTGTGTATACTGGGAGTTACCACAGCAGGAACCGACTACTGCTCTATCTAGCATGGTAGTTTCTTTTGTCAGTGGTCAAAATTTAATGGTTTAAAAGAAGGCAAATGCAATACACTTGCTCAATTGAGCAATATATCAGTGAAAAATTCCTTCTCAACTAAAAGTGAAATCAGTACTTTCTAAAGCAGGGGTGGGGAACCTCAGACCTGGGGTGGGGGGACAAAATGTGGCCCACGGCTAGTTCTTATTTGGCTCTTCTGCAGTTCAAAGAATCATAGGGTGAAAACAGACATGGCGCTAACCACCCTTTAACCACCCTTGGTGGTCATTTATGCATGTTTCAGGGCTGCATAGGGCACCAATACAGCCCTGCAACATGCATAAATAACCACCAAGGGTGGTTAAAGGGTGGTTAGCGTCATGTCTGTTTTCACCCATTGTCGGTAGTGACCCCAGAGGTAATCTAGTCCAACCCCTGCTCAATCCAGGAAATCCACAGCTACAGGATCCCTGACAGATGGCTACCTAGTTCCTAGATCTGGTCCCCAGATCCAGTTCCTACCCTCCATCGCAGAAAGATTGAGCTCAGGGTAAGGCAGCAGAGATGAAGGCATGAACACAAGAACAGGGAATGGATCCATGGCAGAGATCCATGATCTGGACCTTCCTTTTTCAGCACCCCTGCCCCCAACTTCTATGCGTCCCTCGGAGCTTGTACTAATTTTCTAAGTGACCCCTGAATGAAGAAAAGGTTCCCCATCCCTGATCTAAAGCATAAGGGCTGATGTCCCTTATAACATTAATCCATCTCTACCAAGACCAAATACCAGCATTCCAACAAAAAATCCCAACCAGCCAGCCAGCCAACCAACCACAAAACTAAATAAACCGATCCCTTGGTAGATATCTAGTCCTTATCATGGCATAAAAATCTTCCGAACCTGACAGGTAATAAAACAGAGCTCTGATTTCACATACACTTACATGCACTTTATATACATGAGTAGGTTCCATCAAAGTGAATAGGCACTCACATGTTAAAATCAAGCAGGGACCTAAAACTATGATGGTCTAGCTCCAAGGAAAATTATTTAGATCAATGTTTATAGATTATTAAAATATAATCTAACTTTTCTATTACCTAGAGGTCCAAATATGATACCTACTATGTAAAAAGGTCATGGCAAACATTTTTTATAAAATAATTAAAACATTTTCCTTTACGATGTTTTTCCATCAGACTCCACCATTAATGTTGTTGGGAAGACACCTACTCCACACACACTTTTTGGGGCAAAAAAGAAACAAGATGAAACATCATCAGAGACTGATGTGTCAAAAGTAGTAAGGGGGTGGGGAGAATTAAAAATTAAGGAACAAATTAAGAAAGCCAAATAGTACCCATCAAAGAGCTCTGAAGAAATTTATGAAGGAAATGGCTGAATTCCTAACAAAAGATCTATCCATTCTCTTTTAGAAAAATCAGCTATTGTACTAGAAGCAGGGCCAGACTAGAACTACTGAGTGTCAGTTCCTACCTATAGGAATAGTGTGCTACTGTGGCTCTCTTGCTTTTCACAGTCGAGTGCTGACCAGCTACAAGCTGGAGGGAGGGAGCGGGGATGCTGGCTGGGTGCCTGCTCACTCTGTTTGATCAGTGGGAACAGCTAGGCATCCCCTCACCATTTTGCACACCTCGTGCTTGGGCATGTCATCAAGGCATTGCAAAGTATCTGCATTTTATCTGGACTTTTAAATAAACCTCTGAAAAGGTTCCTCACAAAATGTTAGTAAGCAAAGAAGTGTGGGCTCATACCCTTCCCATTAGGAGAAGGACGAGGTACAAGTCTGAACAAATAAAATAAAATATTGGACTATGTTGCTCAATATATTGCCTACACACTGCAGGCAGTCCATGTGGCCACCGTCTGCATCCCAAGGAGTGGCTGTTTGAAAAGCAGACATTCTTTAAAAAAGCTCACCTTGCCCCACGGATGACAGATGACACCGCGAACAGCAGCACAAATCGCAGTGGTGCAGTGACACAGTTCCTTACCTATCAGAACGTTAGCAAGAGTGAGAACGGGAAAGCTGCTTCTCTCACTTTTGCTCATTTCAAGTCAGGGTGCTTTAAGACACCAAAACTTCAAGACTGCCCCACCCAAGAGTAGAAGCCTAAATTGAACTCTGCTTTCCTTAATGCCTCTCCCAGCCCCTAGCTACACATGGGCAGGAAAGTTGCAACAGGGAAAATTTCTGCTTTTGCCTTTCAAACTGCTACAATGCACTCATTCTTCAACATATTTCCCTGAAATCTGGAAACATTCCACACCTCACCCAATCAACTCTTCCTACCAAGTTTCACATCCTTAGGACATATTATCCCGATTTCATGATTAGAATGTTTGTGATTTAACAATGCATTGAAGATGCCTTAACTACAGAGCTGCTCCCATGGGTCTATAACTCTTCTATTGCTTGAATGACACCTCCAGGAAATAGAAGAGCCTGAATGCATTACTGGATCATGGAGAAGAGGACTCGAATGACATAACAATCAATGCAACTTCATGGAATTAAGGCAAGGCACCTTCTGAGATTACTGAGTGCTCTAGGGTGGAGAAGGGTGATCCCTTTTCTCCCCCGCATCCCACGTTCCCCTGCTTCAGTATCTCCCACTCTGCTCTCCTTGAGGATGAAAGAGGGGCAGTCACACAAGGTCACCATGCCTTGGGTAACCGTACCCCACTCTTTGCAGTCTGGCCATTGTGTGGCCAGGGACCACCAGATGTTCCTCCTTGGAAAAATTCTGAAGACACGTTGCGGAGCAGCCGTACCCCAACTGGGGTAAAACTGCCCAAGGCATGGCTACTTGTGTGGAGGGGCTGTGCTTGATCTGTAGGGAGCCCCGCTGCAGGACCTTGAGTGGCGGGTGCTGTCACCCATTGCGTGGCCACATCACAGCTGGGGGTGGGATCTCGGTTAGGTCAGTGGAGGAAGGCGGGGCTGGGCGCCCACTTGTGTGACTGGCGCTGCGGCCTGCCGCAGCTGTGGCAGCACTGACAAGGGCCAGCTTGCCCAACTTCTCTGCAACTGTCTGCCTAGCTCCCCATGCTAGCTCTGAAGTGTGGTGGCAGTCATTGCCCGCCATGAGGTCGTGTGGGTATCAGGTCGCCACAGCTCATGTGGCCTAACCCAATGGGTCAAGAAGTAAAAACAAAAAGAGTTTGGAGGTGTGGATTGATACGAGTGTGGTAGGTAAATTTATTGACTTGTTTGGCCATAGGCCGTAACAAGAAATAAACAAGTACAGTAATAAGTTGCTTAACAGCACAAAATTTAAAACATAACAAGTATATACACTAAAGTATCCAACCACATGGAAAAAAGAATATAAAAAAGGAATATGAAAAAGTTAGATTGTTAGTTACATTACAGTATAATGCCTTACCCGTCTCGGGGTGTATGGCAGCAGCATTTGACCCCTGAATTAGCTTATGAATCTCCTTTTTACAAGATATTGTCTTACCCTTCCCGGGGTTTATGGCGGCAGCATTTGGCCCCTGAGTTAGCTTAGTATTGGCCTCGTTAAGGCCAACCAATTACAGAATGCAAAGGAAGCCCATATTGGCCATAGTCAGCTTGGATAGAGGGGCATACCCAAATCATGCCTTGAGTACGCAACTCCCATAAGGATGCCCAACTTACTGAATACATTCCAACCTTGGAAATCTCCAGACTTCATCTATCTTGTTCAGATTCATTGGGCCTTTTTCTTTCTTAATTCTGCTTGCCGTGCAAAATGTGCCATAGACCTGGTGATGGTCAAATTTGTGTTGGCCAGTAAATATGGAAGTTTCCAACTAATATCCCAGTGCTCTTTCCCCGCCAATAAGGGTGTGACGTATTTGCTCCTCAGTGAGTTGTTGTGCGGACAATCAAAAATGTAATGCACAACGTCTTCGATCTTATTTTGCGAACAGCTGCAGAAGCGCAGATTGTGAGGATGCCAGAAAATCTCCCTTCTAACACAGCAGAAACTCAACCTAGTGAGGGCAGCTCTAGCAGTCGGGTTTTCCACATGGGATAGATAGTCTTCAAAGCAAAATTTGCTTTTGAACTCCAGGTACCTAGGGGCTATTTTGCATGCTTTGACCATGGACAGTCCATCTTGAGTAAAGACGTGAGCGATTCTGTGAATTAACAGGGGTTGCACCTTGGTTTTTGTTTGGGAGCTGAGCTTGAGCTCCTCCAATGGCAAGCCATAGGCGCTTATCAGCCCCTCCGTTTTTTGGGCCCATGAATTCCTCCTTTTGAGATATGAGTGTGGAGGGCAGGAGGAAGGTAAATGGGGGTTCTGGAGGGGGGGGGAATGACCCTAACGAAGGATGTGCAGGAAGAGGGAGTAGAACTTGGGGATTAACTCTGAAGAATATTTTGTCATAGTTTCTACCCTAGAGTTACTAAATGGCTAGAGTTCAGGTAAAAAAAGACATTACATTTTGTCTCCCTCTTACTTCCTCCCCACCCCCTCAAAAAATATTACAAAATTGCAAAGCCTTACGCTTATGCTCTTGATTATTCTTGGTGGGAAAAAATCCAGTCCCTCAGAGAACAGCAACTAGGTTCACTGCTTAACCCATTGCCCAAACCTGTGATGCAATGAACACATTTAAGAGTTACTGAAGTCAATGGGGATTAAGGGTATTCAGTACTAAGTATAGGGATCCAATCTGTAAGCTCCTAGCCAA
Source organism: Sphenodon punctatus (assembly GCA_003113815.1). Classification (NCBI taxonomy): domain Eukaryota; kingdom Metazoa; phylum Chordata; class Lepidosauria; order Sphenodontia; family Sphenodontidae; genus Sphenodon; species Sphenodon punctatus. The sequence continues at coordinate 96,049 of QEPC01000943.1, read as the reverse complement.
ACACTTTGTAGTATAGTTTGAATACTACATACATTTTATAATATACTCACAAAAATATTAGTAGTAAATGAAAGATAATCTGCTAAGAACCCGAGATTACTGACATGACTACACACACCAAGACAAAAATATCACACTGAAGCTTTCTCTTGATATAGAAAAAACATGAACAAGTACTGAACAACATATATAGTTGACAATTTACTGTAACTGGTTTGTGGTCTTCTTACAATCAGTGAGTTTATCGCATTTTCCAGTATCAAAAACATGACACCAATGTCATTTGTCCTTTTTATTACATATTTTAGCTATCAAAAAAACTTGTATCAAAAATTACTTTAGATTAATGTATATTGAAAGAATGACTGACAAAATTTGATGTTATGTAGATGGTATGCTAAAGCTCCCAAACCCAAATATTTCAATTCAATGTGTTTTAGAAAGAACTTATATCAGTGTTTCTGGGTTTAGTATTAATTGCAGATTTTCAATCTGATCCTGCACCTGCCTTTAAGATTCTGTCACAATGTGAACTTTCTCTGTGCACTCCGTCAAAACCAAAAATATAGACATTACATATATGCTAATAAAGGCTACATCATCTCTAAAAACCTCTACTTGTATTAGGATGTTTCTTCTGTAGATTTGGCATTTCTTAGCTTTGTAATAGGCTTTTTAAATGCAGCTTGGTGCCACACTATTATATGGTTATATGTTTACTATAGATTAAGTTTACTGGCCTTGAAAATTCCACTTGATCAGTCTGACTATAAAACTTTCTCAAGGACAGATGCAAGTTTCTGCAGAATCTAAACATTTATTTTACAAAAATTACATTTCTAAGCTCATTTGGTGTGAAGCCAGCCTTTCAAGTACCAACCAATGTTAAACTGATGCGGTGACATTTTCCTAAATTTGCAAAAAGAAAGCTCTGTGCTGTGCTGAATGGAGACAGAGACAGCCCTTTAATTGAAGCACAGGAGGCAGGGTAAGCAGTGTCATTTCATAACTTGTAAATGTGTTCTGCTGTTCATGTGAAACACAAGAATATAGAAAATGAGTAACTTCACTGAATTTTGTGGAACACTTTTAAGAACAGGCGCTTCTTGTGGGTAAAAGAGTTCCAAACCATTTGTCACATTTTTTAATGCCACTCAATTTCAGTTTCACAGATTTTGAAATATTTTGCAACCTGAAAGTTGAAGATGGCCATAATCTTGGACCAAACTACCTTAACTCCCCTAGATAGTAATATTTTAGAGAAACTGTCTCGAAAATGCATACAGAAAGGTTTATTATTGGGGAAACGAATAGATCCATACTGACAGATCTCCAGTTTACCAAGTACTGGTATCATTTGTATAGGAGAGGAAGCCTTGTATTTTCTATGCTGACACAGAAGACTTGGAATATGAGACAGCCAATGGCATCACACAGAGCACAAAAGCAGTTTAAGTGGTTAGAACAAAAAGAACTCTTCATGTTGCTGGGCACACTATGAACTATAATCTTGAACTGTTAGTCTGAATTTTGAAAACAAATAAAAAACAAAACCAAACCCTGGAAGATATTTACAAATGTTTACAAATGTTACTATAGCTGAGGACGGGCCAAGTGTGTCCTAAAAATTTGCATACTCTCACCAAGAGAAGTTGGTCCAAGAAAAGATATATGAACTACAGTGTCTCCATCTATTCCAATACAGCAACTAATCGCTTTCCAATGCCTTTGTACAAACTGTTAGCTATTTTAATTAGTAATTGGCTGGTAGCATTAACTCCCCTGGATAGACATATTTGAAAGAAACTACAATGATCTTCAGGGACACTGTCTCAAAAATGCATATAGAAAGGTTTATTATTGGGGAAATTAATAGATCCATGCTGACAGATCTCCAGTTTACCAAGAACTGGTGTCATTTGTATAGGAGAGGAAGTCTTGTATTTTGTATGCTGACACAAAAAACGTGGAATATGATGTCATCAGGCTGTCAGGAACTGCTGAAACCAAAGTTATGGGCATTCACCAAAAGTTCTGGACAAGCAAATCTATTTTAAAAATATATTTATCAGACTTAATCACGTTTATGTGACTTAAGTTTCACTTTCCAAGAAGAGGGTGCTTCAGGATTTGCAAAAGCTGGACTTCTCTGTAAAGAAAAACAACACTGATCCAGGGATGGCAAGTTTGAAAAAGCAAACATTTAGTGGCAAAACTTCAGAAAAGTCAGATCCATGTGCTTGAAAACACCATTGCATCTATCAGGTTCTACAGCAGCCACCACCAATACTGTTTTCATAATCTGGCAATCTGCTGAACTACCTTTCCTCTGCACTCAACATCTGGGTAAAAGAAAGGCATATGCCACCGGTTGCCTCTAGCATTATATTCAAATATCCCTAAATGCACTTCAAAATTACAGTGCATATATACATTTTAAAGTTTTTAACCAAAGGCAATGATTCTAGAGAAGGGATTGGGAAGATGCCCATCTCTCCTCCAAATTTTTCAACCAAATTTACTTGACTGCTTTTAACCACCTGGCAATCTACCTTTCTGGACAGGAAATGTTCTCAAAAGACCCGAAGCACTACTGTGCTAAAGTATAGGCTTTGTAAAGTTGAGACTTTATACACTGCAGAATTTCAGGCAAATATTAGTGCAGAGGTGGACAAATTGTGGCCCAAAAGACACATGAGGGTCTTGGGAGCTTTTGGCTAGGGCTAGTCCAAGGCCCCATGTTGACTCATAGGTCCTGCATCTTAGTTCACTGTACCCAAGTCTCAACAGCTGAACTGCAGCTGTGTCATGTATCGTGTCTATAGGCATATATTTTTTGACCATCTGTGTTTCAATATATTGGAAATCAGAATTGGCCTCTTTGTATGGTGAATTCTAAAGAGCTGTCCTATAGTGACCCTTCTACTGAACTCTTGACCAGATACTGGAATAGGAGATGTAATTAGCCAGTCTGTCTCTTAAAGAAATCAACATTCACCGTTGACTAGAGTAAAGAGACGTGACTCCCAAGCAGGACAGGAAGAGGCCTTGTTTGTTTGGAGTTTACTCACTGTTAATCCTATCTTAGATGATAGCAACTTGTTAGTATGTATCAACAGGCTTCTTACTATGTACTCTGAGAAAACACTCATTGTTGTCAGCTGTGTGGAAGCTATGTTATTGTCTTTATGGAAGCTCATAAGCTGAGGCTTGAAAACTTGGGACAGTAATGACAGAGATGAGTTCTTAAAACGCTCCATGTACTCATTACAGCTAATTACAATAGATAAAGATTGCGCTTTACACATAGCTGCTAATTTGTTTTTCCTAGCCTTGAAGATGTTCTAATATAAACTCTTTAATATAAACTGTCTGTGTAGCAGTTCTGTGTCTAACACAGCTACAAACTGGTTTTCTAACTGATAAGAAATGCCTCTTTGCCTGTAACCTGAAAAGTCTATAAAAAAGTTTTATAACTCTGGCTAAGGAGGGACTCTAGATCTATAGGGGAAGCCCTGTGGCGCTAGAACCCTCCTAACAGCTGTTAGTAGAAATAAAGTTTCTCTGATAGATTCCTTCCATACACAGAGTGTGCACTGATTTCTTCAACATCTGTTTTGACCTGACGTCATCCAAACTGTCTTCTAAGCATTTTTTCTCCATAAAGGGAGAGAGGAGAGTTGGATTTTTCAGAAACAGTTCCTTCCTTGGAGCTTTTCTCATATCCATATGGCAGTATGGGACAAAGGACTGGGTAATATGAACGTATAGTCTTTATGATGCATTGAGTCCCCCATAGCAATAATACTTAGAGCATGTTATATCTTATAGATGTTAAGATCTTTGAATTTGTAATAAGAGCTGTTTGAACAGAAATGTCTTCTCAAACTATGTGTTTTTACCTGACACAGTTTCTCTTTTGTACTATGTCTTTATTTGAACTTAAGAATATTATAAAAATATGAAGCAATAATTTACTTAAGTCTCATAGCTTCATTAATAAATAAATTGTCTTTACAATATTTTGCTGAGCTAGCTGGCTTATTAGGAAAGTGTAAACTGAGTTTCCACATATTGGAAAAGAGCACCCTATATCCAGACCAGATCATGTCAGGCCTGGACCACTAAGTGCATTTTCCCTTTGAGGAAACTGAGGCACAAACGCGACAGCTGCTCCTCTGATCTCAACAGCCAGGACCATAAAGCACTGGCTCCATCAGCCAATCACAAAGCAGAAGTGGCTCAGCCTGGGAGATGCTTCAGAGGGGCATGCAAATGTATTTTGTGGCTCTTGGTTGGAAACTTTGCCCATCCCTGTATTAGAAGTTTAAACATAGTCCCATCCAGGTGTTCTGTATCGGCACAGATGGAGATGAGGAAGGAAAAATTATTGGATTCAATAACAGCACTGCAGAGTATCAGACAAGTGCTGATTTGTATGTTGAAATTTTGACTTCAAGCTAAACGAATACTATTCAACAATATAATTTTTACTTGAAACTGTAGTAATTTTGTGATAGATTACCTCATTTCTCCGCAGCTGTTGCACCGGAGGGGGCTGGGAGCCAGTTGGGCTCGCCTCCCACCCCCATCACTGTTCGCGGCTCCACTCGCTCGCCCACTGGTGGGGCTGGGAGCCAGGCTGCAGGGATTCTACCCTCCTCCCGGTGGCAGAGGGAGAGGGGGTGGGACCACCATCTTCCCTGCGGCTTCTGGGGGCGGGGCGCCGGCTCCAGAAGGGGTTTTTCAGTGGTGTGATTGCCGGCACCGCCGCAGGCGTGCGCCAAAGGGCCCTTGGTGGGGCCTGGGGTGTGGGGTTCTGTTTCTTGGCAGAGAATTGTGGGGAGGGTTTGTATTGGGGGATATTTGTTTTAAAGGGGGAAAGTGTGGGAGATGATTGGTTCGGGGTATTCATATTACATAGTGGGATATTTGTTTTAAAGGGGGGGGAAGTGTGGGAGGTGATTGGTGTGTGTGTGTGCGGGATTTTCATATTATATAGTGGGGTGGTAAGGGGATGGGGAATATTGATGGGAATGGGGAATATTGATGGGAATTGAACTAGGGCGGGGGTGAGGGTTCAATTTGGGAATGGGTGTGTGGGAATCCTCCCTTCAATTGGGGCAGGGTAGCCAGAGGGGAGCGGGGACTGGGGTCGGGTGTGGGGGGACACAGCCATTGGGGTCATGATGGGGCATGGGAGGTACTGGGGGTATGTTTGAGCTGGGCGGTGGGACAGGTGTTTAGTATTTTTTCCCCGCACCACCCCTCTAGCAATGGGGCAGGTGGTTCTGGATCAGAGGGGCCCCATACCATGCGTTGATGCTGGTGAATGCGAGGTCAGTAGCAAATAAAACAACAACGGTCCAGGAACTGATTATGGACCATGCAACCGACCTCGTGTGTATCAAGGAAACCTGGCTGGACACAGAGTCAGGGCCTATGTTGGCTGACCTTTTTCCAGCCAGGTATTCTGTGCAGCATCAACCGCGGTCAGACGGACGGGGTGGTGGTGTAGTCATGATTTTTAGGGAGGGCTGGGCTGTTTGGAGGTATCCGGTGCAATCCATAATGGGTGTTGAGGGTCTCCATCTGGTGTTTCATGTGGCAGGGGATAGTTTGGGAGTGCTGCTTGTATACCGTAAGCCCACCTGTACAGTGGCCTCCCTGCATGCTCTAATGGATCTGGTGTCGGGAGTAGTGTTATGATCTCCAAAGAAGATAGTCTTGGAGGACTTCAACGTCCACACCGACGCCGATCTTGGGCGTGCGGAGCAACCATGGGCTTATCCCAGAGGCTCAGCAGCCCGACACCAGGGGGGACATACCTTAGATATTGTGTTTTGCACCGGCCTTGAGGCAGGGGGTCTGTTGGTGGGGGAGATATCAGCTGTGCCCTTGTCATGGACAGACCATTACCTCCTGCAGGCCCCTTTCCTGGTGCACGTTTGTCCCCGGAGGGGCGTGGAACCTATTTGAATGGTCTGCCCATGAAGACAGTGGTTTCGGGAGGCTTTGGGGGATATACCCTCTGATCTGGACGATCGTCCCATTGATGGCCTTGTTGAGCTGTGGAACGTCTTGCTGACAGAAGACCATTGATCGGATTGCTCCGAGGCATCCGCTTCCCAGGCAGCAGCACCACAGGCCTCCCTGGTTTTCGGAGGGGCTGCAGGTGCTGAAGCAGGAGGGAAGATGGCTGGAGCGATGGCGGCATCATTCACGTGCTGAAGCCAACAGGTTGCGGCACAGAGAGTTTACGACCCTTGTCGTGGCCATGCAGACAGCAAAGAAAGAGTTAATTGCTGCCCTTATAGGTCCGCTAAATTTTGTCCAGCAGAGCTGTTCTGGGTGGTGCGGGGGCTGATCAGTCCGGCCTCCCTCCACCTTGATGCGGAGTCATCTAGTGCCAGCTGTGACTTGTCTGTGGATTATTTTGCGGATAAAATTGCTCGGATTCACCATGGTTTTGACGCTGCACTTTCTGCTGTAGGGCAATTGGAGGTTATGGAAGCCCCGCCTTGTCCTTGTTTGTGGAATCAGTTTCAGTTGGTGACCCCTGCTGATGCAGAGGATGTTCTTGGAGCTGTCAGGGCTACCTGTTGTAAACTGGACCCTTGCCCATTCTAGCTGGTTAAGGCCTGCCGGGAGATGATGTGGCCATTGCTGGCAGGGGTGGTCAATGCCTCCCTTAGGGAGGGCAGGGTACCGGGCTGTCTTAAAGAGGCGGTAGTGTGACTCTGCTCAGAAACCATTGCTTGACTCCCTTGCCAGTTATCGGCCGGTCTCTAACCTTCGTTTTTTAGGGAAGATTATTGAGTGGGTGGTGGCCCGGCAGCTGCAGGAGCATCTGGATCGTGTCGGTTTTCTTGATCCTTCACAGTCAGGGTTTTGCCCGGGATATGGCACCGAGATTGCACTTGTGGTGTTGGTTGATGATCTTCACCAAGAATTAGACCAGGGCCATTTGGCCCTGTTGATTCTATTAGATCTGTCGGCAGCGTTTGATACCGTTGATCATGAAATGTTGGTGACATGCCTGCGGGACCATGCAGGGGTGGGCGGTACGGTTCTTGACTGGTTCCGCTCCTTCCTGGCTGGAAGAACTCAGCGAGTGGTACTCGGTGATTATTTTTCATCACACCGAAACCTCTCGTCTAGAGTCCCGCAGGGTTCTGTTTTGTCCTCTCTCCTGTTCAACGTGTATATGCAACTGCTTGGCGAGGTAGTCAGGAGGTCAGGCGTGCGGTGTCATCAATATGCTGATGACACCCAGCTCTACCTCTCTTTTTCATCAGACCCAGGCCTGGCAGTCTTGGCGCTTAACGGGTGCCTTGTAGCCGTGGGGGATTGGATGAGGGTAAACTGACTGAAGCTGAATCCCGACAAGACGGAAGTGATGTTGGTGGGTAAGGCGGCGGGGGTAACAGCCCCCATCATTGATGGGGTCTGCCCTCTGCTGGTTCCCCAGGAGCGGAGTCTGGGGGTGCTCCTTGACTCGCAACTCCGCTTGGATGCTCAGGTGGAAGCTATGGCAAGGAGTGCCTTTTGCCAATTACATCTGATGCGTCGGCTTCGGTCGTATGTTTTGGACTCTGACCTCATCACCATCATCCATGTCTTCTTCACCTCTAGGCTTGACTACTGTAACACGCTCTACGCGGGGCTACCCTTGTTGACGGTTCGGAGACTGCAGCTGGTGCAGAATGCGGCGGCCCATCTCCTGGTGGGATCAGGCCGCCGGGAACATATTACACCGGTTCTTCAGTCTTTGCACTAGCTGCCTGTAGTCTTCCGGGACCGATTCAAGGTGTTCGTGCTCACCTATAAAGCCCTAAATTGCCTTGGCCCAACCTATTTGCCGGACTGTCTCACCCCCCGGGTTCTGGATCGGCCCCTGCGGTCATTGTGGGGTACTCTCCTGGAGGTCCCCCGAGTCTGCCGGGGGGCCACGATGGAGAGAGCCTTCTCGGTGGCTGCTCCACGGCTGTGGAACTCACTGCTCGCTGGAGGCCCATTTGGCCCCGGATCTCCCCTCATTTCGACGCTGTTGCAAGACATGGATGTTCCGCCTGGTTTTTTTGGGGGAGGATTGGGGGGGGGGGAATGGGTTAGGGTGGTGGGTGGCTGGGGACTTTTATTCCTCCCTTTGCTACATATTTTAAAGTTGTTTTTAAATGTTATTAATATTTGATATTGTGCACCGCCCAAAGCTGTCTGTGGCAAGATGGGCGGGTTAAAAATACTTGAAATAAAATAAATACATTTCAGTTATAGGTAAGTCTCTAACTAATTGTAGTTATAACAATTCAATAGATATAAAAGACAAAACTAAACATAAGATTGAGAACCAGACATGCCAAAAACAGAAATATGAGAATGCCTAGAAATGCCTTTCGACACAGCTGTAACAAAATATTTTACTTGAGAGTATGAGACAAAACGTGCACCATTTGCCTCTGGAAAAACTCTGAGAGGCAAATGCTGCGTGGCTTTTGTCATGTGGAAAAACAAAGCTGTGTGGTTTTGGTGCTGATCATGCTTCAAAGCTGCATGGCTTTGATTTCCCACATGACAAAAACTCTGCAACATTTGCCTCCCGGGGTTTTTCAATGTCAGAAAGCACCCAAAGGGCACATTCACACAAGTCTCTTCTTCTCCTGTGAATGCAGCCTAATACAACAAACATGCGGTACAGACAACAATAGGAGAAAATTCCTCTACATTGCCCTGTACACATACCTCAACTGGCTGCTTTTAGAGGTGAAAAGATTATACAATCCTTTACAGACTTTTTCCCCTGCTCTCTGATGGACACTTAACTATAAAGTGGATTGGCCATAGACTCGTTTTGTGCAAGTTATTTTTAACCAGGAAAGAAAAGCACAATTGTCTTTTCTTGCCATCTTGTAAATTGCAGCTAAGTAAAATTCAGATAGTACCCAATCCCAAGCCTTGAGAACTTTGCAAAGACATCGCTGGGTAATTTCAGACAGTGAACCACAGACAATCCCATGGCATGGCCAAAGAGCCCTGAACATCTGATTGGCGGCATCCAGATGTTCACCACAGTCAATCATCCGTAGAGACCAAAGCCAACCACGCCTCCGGAGGTCGGGACGGAACCATCCCCGGAAGCATGGTGAAAGCGATTCCCACTGGGGAACCGCGAAGAGCAACGACTGAATGCCAACCACCAGGCGGAATCAGAACGAATGATCCCCAGCCGTGATGAGAGTATGCAGCGTCGCTGCCAGGCAACGCGCAACACACAGACGGGGAGGGAGATTTAAAGGGCACACAGCAGCAGGGGAACGTGGCAGGATGGAGAAAGATGGAGGGGAGAGAAGAGCGGAGGGCGAACGAGGCGAGGGAGGGAAGGGGGTAGGGCACAAGGGGTCATGGTATGGACAATAAACACGAGGTGTAGCTACTACAACAGTTTTATTGTCTGCTTCATGATAACAGGAAGGGGGCAGGGGAGTGGCTCGCCTGCCGGCCGGTGTGTAACTACAAGCAGCCCCCACCCCTGGGTGCACCTGCGCTCCCATTCTGGGGACTCGTGCCCCGGGCCTGCTTGCGCCCGTCAGTGCGGTCTGCAGCTGGTTGCCTGTTGTCATCACCTCCCTGCTATCAGTGCTTGCTGGACAGTCAGTGCGCTCGGTTCCTGCAGCTGTGCTGGGTCCGCTTCCCACACATCGCTTGCTAGCCATGCCTTGTTGCAGCCTGTGGCCTTATCACATGTTCTTGGGGCTCCCCTGCTTCCCTCCCAAGGCCACATGGCATCATGGGGCCCCTCTTTTCTTGCTGCTCAGACCCTCTGCCCACAGGACCATGGCCGGCAGTGCTGCCATTGGGGTCCTGTGCCCCAGATTGCCTGGCGCCCCCCCATAGCTGGACCTTCTGGGAGACCATGGCCCTACATGACCTGTGGCATTCCCCGGCCATGCAACTGCTCCTGTGCTGCCCGGATACCCTCTCTGGTGCCTATGCGTGTCTGAGCTCCGGGCTCCGCTACTTCGGCTATGAGGCAAGCGGTAGCGCGTGCAGGCTCCTTTCGGAGGCGCTTGGCCTCCGTCCCTATCCTGATGGACGCATTCCGGAGATGTGGTGCTCGCAAGTGGCGCAGTCCACGGCAGAGACCGTGTCCGCCCTCTTGGGTGTGTAGCCTGGCCGGGTTCATGACCTGTCTGGAGGAGGGGGGCCCTGCCCCAGCCGTTTCCTTCTTCTGCTGCATCCATGTGGCCCATGGCTACCAGTGGTTGCGTGGGGCGGCGTATTACTGCCTGTTGGAGCTTGGGCACCTTCCATGGCCCCCTGCTGCTGACTATACTTTCTCAGGGCCCACCGGACCGGAGCTGGCGGTTGTGTGGACATGCTGATGTTCAGGTGGGCTTTGCCATGTCAGATCCATTTGAGGCCTACTACCTCGTTGCCCAACACATGGTGCGGCTGGGCTACCGCCGGGGCAAACTTCAGTGCCCCACTACGTGCATCTGGTGGGCCAACCGGTCCCAGCCCCCTTTGTGACCCCGTGCAGCTGGCTGTGAGGCCCCCTGTGTCTTCGGTGTGATGGATGACAGCCCCACCATGTGCTCCCTGCACCTCCCTGCCGACTCGGGGCTCTGGGCACTCACTCCGTGCCGTTCCGGCCTCAGGGCTGTACTGGCTGGTTCGCTTGCCTCCGCTCTGCTTGCCTGGGTCGCTGTGCCCCCTCCATGGGCACCCCCTGTCCTTCCTTGCCTGGGGTGTTCCTCTCTGTGCCCGGCCCCACCTTTGGCTGGTTCTTGCTGCCTGACACCGCTACCGGCTCTCCCCGTGGTGTCTTTCTCCCTTGCCCAGCTGCCCGTACGCCTGTGTCCAGGCCCTGCCCCCCTCGCCTCCTGGGTGCCTCCGTGACTGTGTGGGACTTGGGGCCACTGGACAGCGCCTCCCGGGCTCCTCCGGGGGCGGGGGGGCGCTGCATGTGCTGCCCGCAGGATCCAGCTCACTTCCGTCCCCAGCCATGCTTCTGCATCAGCGAGGGGGATCCTTGCCATCTGGACCTGCCTCAGACCGCTCCGGTGCCTTCCCCGGCTTGGTTGCCCTCCCGTGACTTTGCTCTATCCCAGTGGGAACCCCTGTGACTTCTTATTAATTATTATTAATTATTATTATTATTATAGGCTTTTATATAGTGCCAGCAATGTACCTGGCACTTTACAGAGCTTCAGATAGACATGGTCCCTGCCCGAGAGCTTACAATCTAAAGACGGGGGAGGGGAGACAGGGAAGGGGGAACTGAGGGTGGGACAAGGGATGCAACATTCATGAGGATGCTATTGGGTGGTCCGTGCTCCCTGTGCTGTCAGTGGGGTTCTGGGTGCCTTTTGCCATGTCCTGGACTGTTCCCGGACCGGTCCCCTCCCCTTCCTTGCCCCGGGGCTCCCCTCCCCCCTCGCTGTCCATGGTGCTGTGTGTGTTGACTTTCCCGGTGTGCTTCCCCCTTCATTCCTTTCCCGTTTGGGTGTGTTTGCGCCCAGGCGTGTGTGTGGTCTGTGTTCTGCTGTGTCCTTGGCTTCCCTGTGCCTGTTGTGTGTGCCGTCTCTGCTGCTCTCTTCCCCCTCCCTTCCCGTTTCCCTTGTGTGGGCGTTGCCTTTTGGCGCTTTTGGCTTCCTTTGCCCTCGGTCGGCCATGTCTGCCTCCTGCCCCGCCCCACCCGTGTCTTCTGGGTGTTCTGACCACGGTCCGGGATCGGCGTAACGTCTGTTGCGTTGCCCAGGCCGTGGTTCGTCCGTCCGTTTTCTTGCCATGGTCCCGCTCCCGTCACATTTGTTCAGGGCTTTCCTGGACCACAGGAGGGGGTTGGCTGGCGCTACAGTTGGGAATCCACTGTGGTGACTCGGGTGCGCGTAAAGTCTGAAATTACTCGCTGTATGCAAATTACTTTTGACTGAATTAACTTAGTTTGCTGGAGCCTGTCAACCATCCGAACAGAGTACAATGTCCATTTCTTCACTTAGGCTGTATTCACAGGAGATGAAAAACAAATTGCTTACCCCACATTTTTCTTGCCCATGTAAATGAATTAGCTTGCAAAATCCTGTGTGAGTCATAAACTACCCACAATTGATATGAAAAAAGCTCTGGTAGTTTAATTTCCTGCAGGAGAGTACTGTTCCGCTTTACCATTCTCACAAGTTTACAGTGTCAATTTCAATCCCCCACTTTAAATCTCGCTACCTAAGGATCAGGTCATTCTTAGCAGCTATTGTCTTCTCTACGAGGGTGGTGGAGTGAAAAAGACAGAAGTGTTACTCGCACATTACAAGCAATGTGCAGGAGGGACTTAGCTCGATTATTAAATCAGGGTTTTTACCATATCAACTATGGTTGATTTATAACTCACCTGTGCAGGATTTTGCACAGGTGAGATGTAATTTTGCATAGGTTGACATCTTGTAAATTATAAATTTGTGACAAGTCTAAGGGCACATTCACATGAGTCTCCTCTCATGTCCGTTTGATTTCCTTCAGAAGAATACTGTTGCACTTTACCATTCTTCTCATTAATTATTATTATTATTATTAACAAACATTTATATAGCGCCAGCAGTGTACCTGGCACTTTACAAAGTAATAAAATAGACACGGTCCCTGCCCCTAGGGCTTACAATCTGAGAGACAGGAGCTGGGGGAGAGACTTAGGAAGGGGAACAGAGGGAGAGACAAGGGGTCTAACATTCATGAAGATGCGAGGTCTCAAGTGCACGTACTTGGCTTGGTTACGATGAGAATGACAGCAGGCAGGTCCATGTTGCAAGGATAAGGGTAAACCGATCGTAGGTATAGGAATAGTGGCTCAGCAGGATAAAGAGTCAGACAGAGCAGAGCGAAAGAGGTGAGTTTTAAGGAGAGATTTGAAGGTATGAAGGGAGGGGGCAAGGCGGATGTGGACAGGGAGGGAGTTCCAGGCATGGGGGGCAGCAAGTGAGAAGGGACGAAGGCGCTTAGGGGAGCAGGGAAGGCGTGGAAGGGTGAGAGAAGGGACAGAGGAGGAGCGAAGTGCACGGGCTGGAGTATGGAGGGCGATAAGTGCAGAGAGGTAGGGGGAAGCATGAGCTCATGAGCAAAAGAGAACTCTCCCACAGGAAATTAAACTAGTAGGAAAGGAAACTCGTATGACCATACCCTTAGACTTGCTACAAATTTAAAAAAACAACACCAAAATACAATAACTTCTGAGTTCTCCTGGTGATATGTTTAATCTCCTCCTGAAAGCAGCCAAATATTGCGGTTTGAAAATGCATATTCCAACTCAGTGAAGATAGGTTTCAAAAGTGCATACAAAGCTGACATCAGCTCTGAAAGGAATACTCAAGTTTCAGAAATATTTCCAGTAACTGAAATATGGACCTATTAGCATGCAGTTGTTCCTGAAACACATTTCTTATTTTATAGAATAAATAATGAACATGGGACTGGGGGTGGTGTGGTGTAGCCATGGTTTTTAGGGAGTCATGGTCTGTTTGGAGGTATCCGGTGCATTCAATATCGGGCATTGAAGGTCTCCATCTGTGATCGATTTGGCAGGAGACAGATTGGGAGTGCTGCTTGTATACTGTGCACCTACCTGTACAGCAGCCTCCTACATGCTCTGGTGGAGCTGGTGTCGGAGGTGATATTGCGGTCCCCAAAGACATTGGTCTTGGGGGATTTCAATATTCACGCTGATGCCAGTTTTGGAGGGGTGGAGAGTGAGTTCATGGCCATGATGGCAACCATGGGCCTGTCCCAGATGGTTATCAGCCCGACACATGATGGGGGACATAACTTAGACCTTAGATTTTGCACTGGCCTTGAGGCAGGGGATCTGTTAGTGGGGGAGATATCAGCTGTGCCCTTGTCATGGATGGATCATTACCTACTGCAGACCTGTCTCCCAACGCATATCTACCCCCGGAAAGGTGCAGGACTGATTTGGATGGTTTGCACCTGGAGACAGAGCGGTTCCAGAATTCTCTGAGTCAGATACCCCCTGATCTTGATGACCATCTCATTGATGACCTCGTTGCCTTTTGGAATACTCTGCTGACTGAGGCCACTGATCGGACAGCTCCTAGGCGTCCGCTTCCTAAGCTACGGCACCGCAAGCCTCTTTGGTTTTCTGAGGAACTGCTGTTGCTGAAGCGAGAAGGGCGGCTGTTGGAGCGACGGTGGCGCTCCTCACATGCTGAAGCCAACAGGTTTCATCAAAGAGCTAGTTTAAAAGCCGATGCTGAGGCTGTGCAGGCAGCAAAAAAAGGAGTTTTTTGCTGCCCTCATAGTGTCCACAAAATCCCGTCCAGCAGAGCTTTTCCAGGTGGTGCAGGGGCTGGTCGGTCCAGCCTCCCTCCGCCTGGAAGTGGAGTCATCTAGTGCCCACTGTGACATGTTTTTGGAGTACTTTGTGGATAAAATTGCTCGTATTCACCATGACTTCGACATCGCACTTATTACATTAGGGGAACCAGAGGAAGCCCCACCTTGTCCAATTTTGTGAGATCAATTTCAGTGGGTGACACGCGCCGATGCAGGGGATGTTCTTGGAGCAGTCAGGGCAACCTCTTGAGAACTGGACCCAGGCCTGTTCTGGCTGGTAAAGGCCATCTGGGAGACGTTGGGGCCGTTTCTGACTGGGGTGGGAGGGCAGAGTGCCCAGCTGTTTTAAAGAGGCGGTGGTGTGGCCTCTGCTCAAGAAACCATCACTTGACGCTGACTCCCTTGCCAGCTATTGTCAGGGTCCAGTCTGAGGGTCATGGAGCTGGGGTTCCTGGAGGGTGTGAAATCCATCAGTTCCCCAGGGGAAGGGCCCGCAGCAGCTCCTGGGTTCCCCAACGCTGCTCACACCACCTGTGGGGGCCGGTGCCACAGCGCTACAATGAAACGTGGGCGGGAGCACACCCCCTGCCAAGACTCATCCCTCACATCTGTGCGCTGGTCCTGGGGGTGTGATCAGCAATGCACCGCCGTTGCAGGCGGAAGCTCGCTCCCCCACCCTGGTGCCGCGGTGTTCAGAGCGCCTGCAAAGCCGCTTGGGTGAACTCCCCGTCGCCTTAGCTTTGCTGGTGATCAGTGCCTTCATGCCAGAGAGACTGGCCCCTTGTTTGACTGTGACTGGTGACCCTTTCGTGAGAACCTTTGGATCTTGTGCATGCATGACCTGTGATTGTGGTGGGTAAGTAGTGTGTGATTGTGGTGCGTGGAAGGAGCATGGATCAGGTAAGAGTGGACCCCGTGGGGTGCCCCCGTGTCTCACCACTCCTCGGACCTCCTTTGCGTGCATGCCCTGTCCCTCTCCTCCCCAGCCTGGGCTTTGACACCCCCGTTTCCCTGCACGTCTTGGCACTTCCGTCCCCATCCTCATGTGTACGGGCCCTGTGGCAGCTAGAAGGTGTGTGCTCACCCTCAATACCCTGATGATGATCCAGGCTGGAGACTGTTAATCCCAGAAGCCCTATTCGATCCTGAGGGTTTGTTTCCTGGCATAACCTTGCTGCGGGATGTAAGAGCGTGTGTGTGGACCCTTTCTGTTCCTACCCTACCCTCAGTTCCCCACACTATTGGCCTGTCTCTAACCTTCTCTTTTTAGGAAAGGTTACTGAATGGGTTGTGGGTGTGCAGTTACAGGAGCATCTGGACCGTGTCGGTTGTCTTGATCCTTCGCAGTCCGGCTTTCGTCCAGGCTATGACACAGACTGCGCTTGTGGCATTGGTTGATCACCTTTGCTGAGAAATGGATCAGGGTCATTCGACTCTGCTGATTCTATTAGATCTGTAGACTGCTTTTGATACCGTTGATCATGAGATGTTGGCGACTCGCTTGTGGGACTGTGCTTGGGTGGGCGGGACTGTTCTTGAATGGTTCCGCTCCTTTCTGGCCAGGCGAATTTACTGAGTAGTGCATGGGGATTATTTTTCATCATACTGAGACCTTTCGTGTGGAGTCCTGCAAATTTCTGTTCTGTCCCCTCTCCTGTTTAACGTGTACATGCAGCCACTTTGGTGAGGTCGTGAGGTTTGGCCATGTGGTGTCATCAATATGCTGATGACTGATGACACTCAGCTTTACCTCTCTTTTTCATTCGACCATGGCCCAACACAGTGCTTGGTGGCTGTGCGGGACTGAATGAGGGTTAACCGACTGACGTTGAATCCTGACAAAATGGAGGTAATGCTAGTGGGAAAGGCGGTGGAAGTGGGATTGGGCTGCCAGGAACATTTTTATTTATTTATTTATTTAAAATGTATATCCCACCCCTTCTGCCCACAGGGCATATTACACCCGTGCTCCAATCTTTGCACTGGCTGTCTATAGTATTTTGGGCCTGATTCAAGGTGTTGAATGCTTGCCTATAAAGCCCTAAACGGCATAAGTCTTGCCTGCTAGTGGGACCGCCTCGCACCCCAGGTCTTGGATCAGCCCCCTGTGGTCATCTGGGGGTGCCTTCTTCGAGGTCCCCCACGTTTTCGGGGGGGGCACGATGAAGAGGGCATTCTCGGTGGATGGAGAGGGCATTCTCGGTGGTCACACCAAGGCTGTGGAACTCCCTCCCAGCAGAGGCCCAGCTGGTTCCAGACCTCCCCTCTTTTCAACGTTGTAAGACTTGGCTATTTTGCCAGACTTTTGGTGGGGTAGATGGGTAAAGGGTGGGGGGAGTGGGTTAGGGTGGTGGTGTTTTTTAACAACCTCTTGACTTAATTTGTTTTATTCAGTTTTGATTTTATTTATTATTATTGTTTTGTGAGCCGCCCCGAGCTGCTGTGTCAGGAGGGATATTACATTTTTATAAATAAAAAAAATATAAATAAATATGTTTAGACAGACAACAGATCGACTTAAAAGTANCTCACATGCTGAAGCCAACAGGTTTCATCAAAGAGCTAGTTTAAAAGCCGATGCTGAGGCTGTGCAGGCAGCAAAAAAAGGAGTTTTTTGCTGCCCTCATAGTGTCCACAAAATCCCGTCCAGCAGAGCTTTTCCAGGTGGTGCAGGGGCTGGTCGGTCCAGCCTCCCTCCGCCTGGAAGTGGAGTCATCTAGTGCCCACTGTGACATGTTTTTGGAGTACTTTGTGGATAAAATTGCTCGTATTCACCATGACTTCGACATCGCACTTATTACATTAGGGGAACCAGAGGAAGCCCCACCTTGTCCAATTATGTGAGATCAATTTCAGTGGGTGACACGCGCCGATGCAGGGGATGTTCTTGGAGCAGTCAGGGCAACCTCTTGAGAACTGGACCCAGGCCTGTTCTGGCTGGTAAAGGCCATCTGGGAGACGTTGGGGCCGTTTCTGACTGGGGTGGGAGGGCAGAGTGCCCAGCTGTTTTAAAGAGGCGGTGGTGTGGCCTCTGCTCAAGAAACCATCACTTGACGCTGACTCCCTTGCCAGCTATTGTCAGGGTCCAGTCTGAGGGTCATGGAGCTGGGGTTCCTGGAGGGTGTGAAATCCATCAGTTCCCCAGGGGAAGGGCCCGCAGCAGCTCCTGGGTTCCCCAACGCTGCTCACACCACCTGTGGGGGCCGGTGCCACAGCGCTACAATGAAACGTGAGCGGGAGCACACCCCCTGCCAAGACTCATCCCTCACATCTGTGCGCTGGTCCTGGGGGTGTGATCAGCAATGCACCGCCGTTGCAGGCGGAAGCTCGCTCCCCCACCCTGGTGCCGCGGTGTTCAGAGCGCCTGCAAAGCCGCTTGGGTGAACTCCCCATCGCCTTAGCTTTGCTGGTGATCAGTGCCTTCATGCCAGAGAGACTGGCCCCTTGTTTGACTGTGACTGGTGACCCTTTCGTGAGAACCTTTGGATCTTGTGCATGCATGACCTGTGATTGTGGTGGGTAAGTAGTGTGTTATTGTGGTGCGTGGAAGGAGCATGGATCAGGTAAGAGTGGACCCCGTGTGGTGCCCCCGTGTCTCACCACTCCTCGGACCTCCTTTGCGTGCATGCCCTGACCCTCTCCTCCCCAGCCTGGGCTTTGACACCCCCGTTTCCCTGCACGTCTTGGCACTTCCGTCCCCATCCTCATGTGTACGGGCCCTGTGGCAGCTAGAAGGTGTGTGCTCACCCTCAATACCCTGATGATGATCCAGGCTGGAGACTGTTAATCCCAGAAGCCCTATTCGATCCTGAGGGTTTGTTTCCTGGCATAACCTTGCTGCGGGATGTAAGAGCGTGTGCGTGGACCCTTTCTGTTCCTACCCTACCCTCAGTTCCCCACACTATTGGCCTGTCTCTAACCTTCTCTTTTTAGGAAAGGTTACTGAATGGGTTGTGGGTGTGCAGTTACAGGAGCATCTGGACCGTGTCGGTTGTCTTGATCCTTCGCAGTCCGGCTTTCGTCCAGGCTATGACACAGACTGCGCTTGTGGCATTGGTTGATCACCTTTGCTGAGAAATGGATCAGGGTCATTCGACTCTGCTGATTCTATTAGATCTGTAGACTGCTTTTGATACCGTTGATCATGAGATGTTGGCGACTCGCTTGTGGGACTGTGCTTGGGTGGGCGGGACTGTTCTTGAATGGTTCCGCTCCTTTCTGGCCAGGCGAATTTACTGAGTAGTGCATGGGGATTATTTTTCATCATACTGAGACCTTTCGTGTGGAGTCCTGCAAATTTCTGTTCTGTCCCCTCTCCTGTTTAACGTGTACATGCAGCCACTTTGGTGAGGTCGTGAGGTTTGGCCATGTGGTGTCATCAATATGCTGATGACTGATGACACTCAGCTTTACCTCTCTTTTTCATTCGACCATGGCCCAACACAGTGCTTGGTGGCTGTGCGGGACTGAATGAGGGTTAACCGACTGACGTTGAATCCTGACAAAATGGAGGTAATGCTAGTGGGAAAGGCGGTGGAAGTGGGATTGGGCTGCCAGGAACATTTTTATTTATTTATTTATTTAAAATGTATATCCCACCCCTTCTGCCCACAGGGCATATTACACCCGTGCTCCAATCTTTGCACTGGCTGTCTATAGTATTTTGGGCCTGATTCAAGGTGTTGAATGCTTGCCTATAAAGCCCTAAACGGCATAAGTCTTGCCTGCTAGTGGGACCGCCTCGCACCCCAGGTCTTGGATCAGCCCCCTGTGGTCATCTGGGGGTGCCTTCTTCGAGGTCCCCCACGTTTTCGGGGGGGGCACGATGAAGAGGGCATTCTCGGTGGATGGAGAGGGCATTCTCGGTGGTCACACCAAGGCTGTGGAACTCCCTCCCAGCAGAGGCCCAGCTGGTTCCAGACCTCCCCTCTTTTCAACGTTGTAAGACTTGGCTATTTTGCCAGACTTTTGGTGGGGTAGATGGGTAAAGGGTGGGGGGAGTGGGTTAGGGTGGTGGTGTTTTTTAACAACCTCTTGACTTAATTTGTTTTATTCAGTTTTGATTTTATTTATTATTATTGTTTTGTGAGCCGCCCCGAGCTGCTGTGTCAGGAGGGATATTACATTTTTATAAATAAAAAAAATATAAATAAATATGTTTAGACAGACAACAGATCGACTTAAAAGTATACGTTTCAATGTTAACTCCAGCAGATACTGATTCTCAGTAACAGTTCCTAATAGTCTAGAAAATACTTTTTAAAAATTGGGCGTGTGGAGGAATTCTTGAATAGTGATAAAGACAGAATTTAGAAATGAACATAAGAATATAGAAGTGCCATACTAAGTCAGGCGAATGGTTCATCCAGCCTAGCATTCTGTCTCCAACAGTAACCACCTTTGATTGCTTCAGAGAAGTAGTATAACTATAATAAAAATATTCAAACTAACACCACCACCATTCCTTTTCAGATACTAGACTAGAATAAATGATATTTTATTAATGAATATGAATTAAAATACTTTCCATACTAACATCACACTTATAATTCCAGCATATGCTACTATTTTCTACCTCCGTAATTGCTAAAAAATAACTAGGCACCCCCATTAACTTTGATTTATTTCTTAGTTGATTGGTTCCCAATTTCTTTGCCAGTGTGGTTCCATTCTGAGACAAATATAATCCTGCAACCCGACAGCTCCAAAGACATGTAAAATACAGTGTATAAAATCTCAATTAGGATTCTGACCCTATCCAAACTGGGGTTATAACCTACAGTCTGGAAACCTCTGGCTTAGTAACGAACAGCAACAAAAATTGACTAATGTAGTATTTCTTTGTCCTTTTTGCAATTTGCCATACACATTTTTGTCATAACAAGTCTTTCAGCCTAACTTTCTTGGTTCCCCGAATTCACATTAATAAAAATTATCAGTACCTATTTTGTTATTTGTCTAAGATTAATCTGACAATAGATGGACAAATTTTCAACACGATTAATATAGGTTGGGAAACCAAGCAAAATTGAGGACTTTTGATCAAACCACAACCTTGTGGGTAGGTATAGCTAGTTATTTTAACAAAGTATATATATACTTCATTTTAAATTTACAGGGACATGGTCAATGTAAAAATCACTCAAGTTTAAAAATGTAAGTTCAAAAACCGTCTCCAATCCATTGCTCCAAATTCTGTCTACCAACTTTTGTTAAGACAGACAGACTAAAAACAAATGAGCAGAGTGGTTAAATATGCATGGTGAGACAGCTACTCCAAGATTAGTCCCAGTACATAAAAAAGGAAATAACCCTGAATGTAGAAACTATTGAGACAGAATGCCCAATTGGGTTCTTACCTGGGAATTGGGATTCTGGTGGATATGTAGGGGAGGTAAGTCGGACAACAGGGTAACGCCTGGACTCATCCACTAGGAGGCAGCACTAGACTGAAATCCTGTTGAGGGAGCATCTTCCCCTCAACTCCAGTTGTGACAAGCCGAAGAACAGTATAACATCTTCAACATGTGAAACAAATAAAATAGAGAAACTCCCTGCAGCTACTCTAACTCCCGATGCCCCTATCGGGCCTATAAAACCCCGAAACAACTTTTTCCTAAGAAAATAACCTCTGTAGAACGAAGGAAGTAGTATACTCCATGTATATCCCATTTCATAGGAAGGGCCGACTTACCTGCCCTATATATCCACCAGAATCCCAATTCCCAGGTAAGAACCCAATTGGGCATTCTAGTGGATAAGGGCCGGTAAGTCAGACAACAGGGAGGTAAAAAAGCAGTAATGTCGGCTTTGGGAGGGACACGATGGAGCACACTACGAATTAATCCACTATTGAAGGATTCCCTGCAGAATGCGGCGACCAAAAGCCGCCTCCGCAGAATCCAAAATGTCTATTTTATAATGTCTGGTAAAAGTGTGGACAGATTTCCAAGCTGCAGCCCTACAAATTTCTCTGCAGGAAGCTCTATGCCAAAATGCCTAGGAAGTTGCAGCTGACCTAGTAGAGTGAGGAAGAATTCTAGCAGGGGGTTGGAAACCTTTTGCCTTATAAACCTCTCTTCTACAACTAGAGACCCACCCCGCAATGATGGCTTTGGATGCCTTAAGACCCCTAGACTTAGGGTCATAGTGGACAAATAAGGCTGAAGACTTTCTAAACTGTGATGGCCTGTCTATATAGAATTTCAAGGCTCTTCTTACATCTAAATGGTGCCATCGCCTTTCTAGCGGTTGCACTGGATGCGGACAAAAAGAAGGCAAAACCAAATTGAGAATCCACCTTTGGTAGAAAAGAAGGATCTAGACTTAAGGAAACGGATTCCTTCTGAAAAACACAAAGTGCCGGGCCAATGGAAAGAGCTCCCAGTTCAGACACTCAACGTGCTGAAGTGACAGCGACAAAAAAAGCTACTTTAATTGACAGAAAAAATAGTGACATTTTGTGTAACGGTTCGAAAGGAGGGTCTGTCAGAGCTTGAAGAACTAAATTCAAATTCCATGCCGGGAATCTATGAATTACTGGGGGGGGGGGCTAATTGGCGAGCTCCTTTCATAAACTTCTTTAGATGGGGATGGCTAGCGAATTTCTGATGATCCATAGGCAGGGTACTATCGATCGCTGCTAACTGTCTGGTCAGTGTATTGGGACGGAGTCCCTTGTCTCTTCCACTCTGAAGGAAGGCCAGGGCATCGCCCACTGATGGAGTTGAGGAATTTACTTGGTTTTGACTGGCCCAATCGACAAACGCCTTCCAAGAGCTCTGATAAATTCTCCTGGTTGNATAAATATGTTTAGACAGACAACAGATCGACTTAAAAGTATACGTTTCAATGTTAACTCCAGCAGATACTGATTCTCAGTAACAGTTCCTAATAGTCTAGAAAATACTTTTTAAAAATTGGGCGTGTGGAGGAATTCTTGAATAGTGATAAAGACAGAATTTAGAAATGAACATAAGAATATAGAAGTGCCATACTAAGTCAGGCGAATGGTTCATCCAGCCTAGCATTCTGTCTCCAACAGTAACCACCTTTGATTGCTTCAGAGAAGTAGTATAACTATAATAAAAATATTCAAACTAACACCACCACCATTCCTTTTCAGATACTAGACTAGAATAAATGATATTTTATTAATGAATATGAATTAAAATACTTTCCATACTAACATCACACTTATAATTCCAGCATATGCTACTATTTTCTACCTCCGTAATTGCTAAAAAATAACTAGGCACCCCCATTAACTTTGATTTATTTCTTAGTTGATTGGTTCCCAATTTCTTTGCCAGTGTGGTTCCATTCTGAGACAAATATAATCCTGCAACCCGACAGCTCCAAAGACATGTAAAATACAGTGTATAAAATCTCAATTAGGATTCTGACCCTATCCAAACTGGGGTTATAACCTACAGTCTGGAAACCTCTGGCTTAGTAACGAACAGCAACAAAAATTGACTAATGTAGTATTTCTTTGTCCTTTTTGCAATTTGCCATACACATTTTTGTCATAACAAGTCTTTCAGCCTAACTTTCTTGGTTCCCCGAATACACATTAATAAAAATTATCAGTACCTATTTTGTTATTTGTCTAAGATTAATCTGACAATAGATGGACAAATTTTCAACACGATTAATATAGGTTGGGAAACCAAGCAAAATTGAGGACTTTTGATCAAACCACAACCTTGTGGGTAGGTATAGCTAGTTATTTTAACAAAGTATATATATACTTCATTTTAAATTTACAGGGACATGGTCAATGTAAAAATCACTCAAGTTTAAAAATGTAAGTTCAAAAACCGTCTCCAATCCATTGCTCCAAATTCTGTCTACCAACTTTTGTTAAGACAGACAGACTAAAAACAAATGAGCAGAGTGGTTAAATATGCATGGTGAGACAGCTACTCCAAGATTAGTCCCAGTACATAAAAAAGGAAATAACCCTGAATGTAGAAACTATTGAGACAGAATGCCCAATTGGGTTCTTACCTGGGAATTGGGATTCTGGTGGATATGTAGGGGAGGTAAGTCGGACAACAGGGTAACGCCTGGACTCATCCACTAGGAGGCAGCACTAGACTGAAATCCTGTTGAGGGAGCATCTTCCCCTCAACTCCAGTTGTGACAAGCCGAAGAACAGTATAACATCTTCAACATGTGAAACAAATAAAATAGAGAAACTCCCTGCAGCTACTCTAACTCCCGATGCCCCTATCGGGCCTATAAAACCCCGAAACAACTTTTTCCTAAGAAAATAACCTCTGTAGAACGAAGGAAGTAGTATACTCCATGTATATCCCATTTCATAGGAAGGGCCGACTTACCTGCCCTATATATCCACCAGAATCCCAATTCCCAGGTAAGAACCCAATTGGGCATTCTAGTGGATAAGGGCCGGTAAGTCAGACAACAGGGAGGTAAAAAAGCAGTAATGTCGGCTTTGGGAGGGACACGATGGAGCACACTA
Organism: Sphenodon punctatus; assembly: GCA_003113815.1. Taxonomy (NCBI): domain Eukaryota; kingdom Metazoa; phylum Chordata; class Lepidosauria; order Sphenodontia; family Sphenodontidae; genus Sphenodon; species Sphenodon punctatus. Next base: position 72,219 of record QEPC01000943.1, on the reverse strand, counting down.
CGAATTAATCCACTATTGAAGGATTCCCTGCAGAATGCGGCGACCAAAAGCCGCCTCCGCAGAATCCAAAATGTCTATTTTATAATGTCTGGTAAAAGTGTGGACAGATTTCCAAGCTGCAGCCCTACAAATTTCTCTGCAGGAAGCTCTATGCCAAAATGCCTAGGAAGTTGCAGCTGACCTAGTAGAGTGAGGAAGAATTCTAGCAGGGGGTTGGAAACCTTTTGCCTTATAAACCTCTCTTCTACAACTAGAGACCCACCCCGCAATGATGGCTTTGGATGCCTTAAGACCCCTAGACTTAGGGTCATAGTGGACAAATAAGGCTGAAGACTTTCTAAACTGTGATGGCCTGTCTATATAGAATTTCAAGGCTCTTCTTACATCTAAATGGTGCCATCGCCTTTCTAGCGGTTGCACTGGATGCGGACAAAAAGAAGGCAAAACCAAATTGAGAATCCACCTTTGGTAGAAAAGAAGGATCTAGACTTAAGGAAACGGATTCCTTCTGAAAAACACAAAGTGCCGGGCCAATGGAAAGAGCTCCCAGTTCAGACACTCAACGTGCTGAAGTGACAGCGACAAAAAAAGCTACTTTAATTGACAGAAAAAATAGTGACATTTTGTGTAACGGTTCGAAAGGAGGGTCTGTCAGAGCTTGAAGAACTAAATTCAAATTCCATGCCGGGAATCTATGAATTACTGGGGGGGGGGGCTAATTGGCGAGCTCCTTTCATAAACTTCTTTAGATGGGGATGGCTAGCGAATTTCTGATGATCCATAGGCAGGGTACTATCGATCGCTGCTAACTGTCTGGTCAGTGTATTGGGACGGAGTCCCTTGTCTCTTCCACTCTGAAGGAAGGCCAGGGCATCGCCCACTGATGGAGTTGAGGAATTTACTTGGTTTTGACTGGCCCAATCGACAAACGCCTTCCAAGAGCTCTGATAAATTCTCCTGGTTGAACTTCTCTTTGAAGCCAGCATGGTTGAGATTACTTCCGGAGAGTAACCTAACTGAGATAGAGCGTTGGATTCAAATTCCAGACAGTTAATTTGAATAGATCGGGATTGTCGTGCCTGATCGGACCCTGTGTTAGTAGGTCGTGATGTGTTGGGAGTCGCCATAAGTTGTTTCGAGAGAGCCGCAGTAGGTCTGGGAACCACGGCCTGCACAGCCAATATGGGGCAAGAAGAAGAACATGGGATTGCTCCAGTTCTATCTTTTGGATGGTTCGATGAATCAGAGGTATTGGAGGGAATGCATACAGCAGCCCTCTGGGCCAAGTGTGCGACAGAGCATCTACCGCTATTGCTTCGGGGCAGCAGTGCCTGGCAAAGAATGTTGGTCTCTTTGTATTGGTCAGCGAGGCAAATAGATCGCAGACTGGGTCTCCGAACTTGCCTACTATCTGAAGAAACACGTCTTGTTTCAGAGCCCACTTGGCTGGCTGGATGATCTGCCGGCTGAGCCAGTCAGCCTGCACGCTGGTGGAGCCCTTGATATGTTGGCCTGAGAGAGACCCCAGGTAGCCCTCTGCCCACCTGAAGATGCGTGTCGCTTCTGTGTGTAGCTTGTGTGATCAAGAACCCCCCTGATGATTTATGTAAGCTACTGCGGTAACGTTGTCTGACAGTACCTGTTAATGTTGTCTGTGAATCTGTCCTGCGAACGATCGAAGAGCTCTGCAGATGGCCGACAGCTTCAATCAATTGATGCTGTGGCTCTGTTCTGCTGGAGTCCAGAGACCTTGGACTGATTTGCCGTCGAGAGTGGCTCCCCAACCTGATAGACTTGCGTCTGTGGTAATAACAATCCGCTGAGGCGGATCCAGTGGCACTCCGAGGCTGAATCTCTGTGGTTCCAGCCACCACTGGAAAGACTTTATCGTATTGGGGTCCAAGTGTACAAATACCTGGCTGTTTATGAGGTGATACTGGAAAGGTCTCAGTAGATGTTGAAGAGGTCTCGCGTGGAACCTGCTCCACTGAAGTTGACTGAAACAAGACACCATTAGTCCCAGAAGACGAGCGAGGGTATGAATGGGAATCTGCCCCATATTCAATATTCTCAATATCACTGTTTTGATCTTGTTTTGTCTGCTTTGTGGTATGAATAGTCTGTTCTGAAATGTATCCACTATGACACCCAGATGTTCTAACTGCTGAGTGGGAACTAAGTGGCTCTTGGTGAAGTTGATTACTAAACCGTGCCAAGTATGCCAAGTATGTTACTGGCTTGTGTATGTGCTCNTGGGAATTGGGATTCTGGTGGATATGTAGGGGAGGTAAGTCGGACAACAGGGTAACGCCTGGACTCATCCACTAGGAGGCAGCACTAGACTGAAATCCTGTTGAGGGAGCATCTTCCCCTCAACTCCAGTTGTGACAAGCCGAAGAACAGTATAACATCTTCAACATGTGAAACAAATAAAATAGAGAAACTCCCTGCAGCTACTCTAACTCCCGATGCCCCTATCGGGCCTATAAAACCCCGAAACAACTTTTTCCTAAGAAAATAACCTCTGTAGAACGAAGGAAGTAGTATACTCCATGTATATCCCATTTCATAGGAAGGGCCGACTTACCTGCCCTATATATCCACCAGAATCCCAATTCCCAGGTAAGAACCCAATTGGGCATTCTAGTGGATAAGGGCCGGTAAGTCAGACAACAGGGAGGTAAAAAAGCAGTAATGTCGGCTTTGGGAGGGACACGATGGAGCACACTACGAATTAATCCACTATTGAAGGATTCCCTGCAGAATGCGGCGACCAAAAGCCGCCTCAGCAGAATCCAAAATGTCTATTTTATAATGTCTGGTAAAAGTGTGGACAGATTTCCAAGCTGCAGCCCTACAAATTTCTCTGCAGGAAGCTCTATGCCAAAATGCCTAGGAAGTTGCAGCTGACCTAGTAGAGTGAGGAAGAATTCTAGCAGGGGGTTGGAAACCTTTTGCCTTATAAACCTCTCTTCTACAACTAGAGACCCACCCCGCAATGATGGCTTTGGATGCCTTAAGACCCCTAGACTTAGGGTCATAGTGGACAAATAAGGCTGAAGACTTTCTAAACTGTGATGGCCTGTCTATATAGAATTTCAAGGCTCTTCTTACATCTAAATGGTGCCATCGCCTTTCTAGCGGTTGCACTGGATGCGGACAAAAAGAAGGCAAAACCAAATTGAGAATCCACCTTTGGTAGAAAAGAAGGATCTAGACTTAAGGAAACGGATTCCTTCTGAAAAACACAAAGTGCCGGGCCAATGGAAAGAGCTCCCAGTTCAGACACTCAACGTGCTGAAGTGACAGCGACAAAAAAAGCTACTTTAATTGACAGAAAAAATAGTGACATTTTGTGTAACGGTTCGAAAGGAGGGTCTGTCAGAGCTTGAAGAACTAAATTCAAATTCCATGCCGGGAATCTATGAATTACTGGGGGGGGGGGCTAATTGGCGAGCTCCTTTCATAAACTTCTTTAGATGGGGATGGCTAGCGAATTTCTGATGATCCATAGGCAGGGTACTATCGATCGCTGCTAACTGTCTGGTCAGTGTATTGGGACGGAGTCCCTTGTCTCTTCCACTCTGAAGGAAGGCCAGGGCATCGCCCACTGATGGAGTTGAGGAATTTACTTGGTTTTGACTGGCCCAATCGACAAACGCCTTCCAAGAGCTCTGATAAATTCTCCTGGTTGAACTTCTCTTTGAAGCCAGCATGGTTGAGATTACTTCCGGAGAGTAACCTAACTGAGATAGAGCGTTGGATTCAAATTCCAGACAGTTAATTTGAATAGATCGGGATTGTCGTGCCTGATCGGACCCTGTGTTAGTAGGTCGTGATGTGTTGGGAGTCGCCATAAGTTGTTTCGAGAGAGCCGCAGTAGGTCTGGGAACCACGGCCTGCACAGCCAATATGGGGCAAGAAGAAGAACATGGGATTGCTCCAGTTCTATCTTTTGGATGGTTCGATGAATCAGAGGTATTGGAGGGAATGCATACAGCAGCCCTCTGGGCCAAGTGTGCGACAGAGCATCTACCGCTATTGCTTCGGGGCAGCAGTGCCTGGCAAAGAATGTTGGTCTCTTTGTATTGGTCAGCGAGGCAAATAGATCGCAGACTGGGTCTCCGAACTTGCCTACTATCTGAAGAAACACGTCTTGTTTCAGAGCCCACTTGGCTGGCTGGATGATCTGCCGGCTGAGCCAGTCAGCCTGCACGCTGGTGGAGCCCTTGATATGTTGGCCTGAGAGAGACCCCAGGTAGCCCTCTGCCCACCTGAAGATGCGTGTCGCTTCTGTGTGTAGCTTGTGTGATCAAGAACCCCCCATATGATTTATGTAAGCTACTGCGGTAACGTTGTCTGACAGTACCTGTTAATGTTGTCTGTGAATCTGTCCTGCGAACGATCGAAGAGCTCTGCAGATGGCCGACAGCTTCAATCAATTGATGCTGTGGCTCTGTTCTGCTGGAGTCCAGAGACCTTGGACTGATTTGCCGTCGAGAGTGGCTCCCCAACCTGATAGACTTGCGTCTGTGGTAATAACAATCCGCTGAGGCGGATCCAGTGGCACTCCAAGGCTGAATCTCTGTGGTTCCAGCCACCACTGGAAAGACTTTATCGTATTGGGGTCCAAGTGTACAAATACCTGGCTGTTTATGAGGTGATACTGGAAAGGTCTCAGTAGATGTTGAAGAGGTCTCGCGTGGAACCTGCTCCACTGAAGTTGACTGAAACAAGACACCATTAGTCCCAGAAGACGAGCGAGGGTATGAATGGGAATCTGCCCCATATTCAATATTCTCAATATCACTGTTTTGATCTTGTTTTGTCTGCTTTGTGGTATGAATAGTCTGTTCTGAAATGTATCCACTATGACACCCAGATGTTCTAACTGCTGAGTGGGAACTAAGTGGCTCTTGGTGAAGTTGATTACTAAACCGTGCCAAGTATGCCAAGTATGTTACTGGCTTGTGTATGTGCTCCATGCACAGTTCCCTGGAGGACGCCTTGATCAAGAGGTCGTCCAAATAAGGAAAGATGGACAACCCTTGCATACGTAAGTTGGCCATTAGTGGAATAAGCACCTTAGTAAATGTTCTGGGGGCTGTTGCCAACCCGAATGGGAGAGCGCTGGATTGCCAGTGCTCGTGATGGTAAACGAAACGTAGCCAACGCCTGTGAGAGACTTGTACTGGAATATGCAGGTAGGCATCCTTTAAATCTAATGACGCCAACCAGTCGCCTGCGTGGAGAGAGAGGGTGATGGAGGCTAAGGTTTCCATCTGAAACTTTTGAGGTTTGACAAACTTGTTGAGATATTTGAGGTCCAAGACCACTCTCCAAGACCCTTCCTTTTTGTAAACCAAAAATAAAATTGAATAAAGGCCCAACCCTCTCTCTCCACAAGGTACTCGTTCTATTGCGTGTATGTTTGTGAGCCGCTGAATCTCTAATAACATGGCTCTGTGTCTTAAAACACTGGAAGATACTGGGGACATTCGGTATAGATCTTTGGGCCTTGCTTTTAACTCTATTGCGTATCCCCTGTTTACGATGTCGAGGACCCACCTGTCGATGACTGTGATCTTCCAGTGATGATAGAACAGGTGAATGCAGCCTCCCATTCTTGTATTGTCTGTTCCGGAGCCATCTAAATAGTCAGGAACGCTGGTTGCCAGGTGGTGACTGTCGAGTCTGAGACCCACTTGTAACAGCTTTCCCTGATCTGTATCCCCTTCCTCTTGTACCTCTGGGACGAAAGGAGTTATTGGACCACTGTCTGGAAGGAGTAAAATCCCGCCTGTTGCTCTGGTAATGATGGAAAGGGCGGAAGAAAGACCTGTAAGATTGCACGTGATGTAAAGAGTAAAGACTGCTTTTTTATCTTTTGTGGAGGCCTCCGCCAGAGCTTTATCTAAGGCTGATCCAAATAACTTTGGACCCTTAAACCTGCCGTGGACTAAAAGATTTTTAGCATGGTTATCTGCTCTCCATGAACGGAGTCAAAGACGCCTCCTTGCTGCGACATTAGCCACCATACCCTTAGCAGCCCATGTCAGAGAGTCCATAGCAGCATCTGCTATAAAAGCATTAGCCATTGTAATGTTATTAGCAATCTTGGCTGATGCTGCTGGGCTACTATCTGGGTCTTCTGATAAACGAAACCTTTTTAAAACAGCACGGAACGTATAGAAAGCCGTGGTAGCAATCTTAAGAATATGTGATAGTGCTTCATAACACCTATGCAGACCCACTTCAACACTCTTATCTGTAGCATCTTTGGGAAAAAGATCCCCTTCCATGAGGAAAACTGACTGACGGGCTAAAGAAGAAGCTGTTGCGTCTACTTTAGGTGTGGAAAAAATATCCTGATCACTCCTGTGGAAGGAATACAGTGATTGTAAGACTCTAGACAGCTTAGAGTGTTTAGTAGGAAATTTCCATTCAGCTCGAATTATTCTCTCCAAAGCTTTGTCTAGATGCAAGCCTTACCGGCTGCATCCACCTTAGGCATATATTCTCTTTCTGAATCAGATTCCTCGTCAGAGAAGTCTGACTCCTTTTTATTACAAGTCTTAGGGGTAATTCTTATTACCCTAGAAGCTCTGTGCAATAATTTAGCTCCTAATGCAGGGGGAAACTGTCTGCCCCATTCCTTAGATTCGTGGGCAGGGTCAGGTAACTGAGGATCTAGAGCTTGTAAATTCATAGAAGAGGATTCCATTTCCTCCCTAGCAGAGTTCTGTTCCGCCTCAGATTTGTCAGAGAGAGAGGTCTGTGTGCTTACTCTCTTTTTTCTACACAAAGACTGGGCAGCAACACTGTCTTGTGAATCTGAGTCTATGCTGTCAGACTCAAAGCCCATGAAATTTCCTTCTTCTGAGGAGGAGCCCATAAGATCCTTCATGGACAGTTTCTGTTTCTTTTCAGGGGGAGGAGCTTTAAGCTTTCCTTTCCCCGCTACTCCGGACCTGCCCTTAGGTTTATGTGACTGAGAAGGAGATAATCTCTTTTTCAGCCTGCGCTGAGGAGATTCCCACCTTTTTTCTAAACCCTTTACTGCCTGGAGTACATACTCCATGATTTCTAATTGTCTCTGCTGAAAAGGGTCGGGACCGGGCTGGGCTCTTACTGTTCGGAGAGACTCGGCTGACTGCCCTTCCTCCACTTCCAGGTCGCTGTGTTGCTGCTGTTGTGGCGCTTGCTGCACCGAGTCAGAGACTGAGCTCGCTTAGAAAGCTGCCTTTGAAGCTGAGGTAGCATCTGACCTCGCTTGCGAATCGTGCAGAGTCTTGGCGGTTTCTGCCATCTTGTGATCCCCCGGTGGCCACGCTCAAGGGTCCGTACCCGGAGGCTGGCCCTGGCACAGAAGTGGCAGGTCTAAGTCCCAAACGACAGCCGAAGCACCTTTACCAAGGTGCCCGAGTGACTAACCTGAAGAAGGATTTCAGAAGTGAAGGGCACTTCCCCCCTTTTAGAGGAGAGAAGCAGAGCCTTTACGGTGAAGCTGCCAGTAGTGCTGAGGTAGACACTAAACTGGAGTTGAGCGGGAAGATGCTCCCTGCAACAGGATATCAGTCTAGTGCTGCCTCCTAGTGGATGAGTCCAGGCGTTACCCTGTTGTCCGACTTACTGGACCTTATCCACTAGAATGTTGATTTGATTTTTTTGATTTTTATTTACGGCCTCAGCCAAAATACAAACAAAATATAATACTAATAGTAGCATATACATGCCTTGTCTCTGTACCAATTTTATATATACAACTCACATTTCCATAATTCTAAAAACAAAATAAAATATCACCATATTATTTAAAGGCACTAGTTATAACTCCTATCAGGTAAGAGACCATTTCAGCTCTCCCTGACCTTGACATTTGTCAACAGGTTAGGTTACCTGATAGAGGTCATTTATTTTACTTCAGGGCTTCTCATTAAACTGCTTCTTTCTCACTGTCTGTGCTGCATACAGAAACCTGGCCAACGCCATAGTGGTCTCCATATTTTTACCTTGTAGGAGCATTACAGTTCTCCTATACAGGGTACCGCTAGCTCTTGATACCTCTAAAGGTCTCAGCCATCTTTTTCTTTCTGTGTCATAATACTGGCATTCCCAGAGGATGTGGATCAAATCTTCAATTCACCCCACATTACATGGACATAATCTTTCTGCAATCGGGACCTGTGCCCATCTCCCTTCCTGGTGTTTGGAGGATAGCTGGGAAAAATACATCCTTGAGATCACTTGCCTCAGGTGATAATGGGGCATCCCCAGGTAAATTGCTGGAGATTCCAACTGCAGACCATATTGATTGATTAAAATATACTTCTGCTGCCTCACCCTGGCCCTGTCCTCTTGCTTGGCACAATCAACCACTCGCTGTCTAATTAGCTCTTTTTCCAATCCTAACGGGATTGGATCCACATTTTCTGTCAAGTGGCCAAGCTCCAGATTTACCATTGCTTCCTTAACCTCAATTAGCCAGGTTCTTTCCCCTTTGGTGAGGGCCACCATCTCCATATAAATTCACTTGGGGTATTGATTTGGGAGAAGTGTCCTGACCTTTAGCCAATAGGACAATGCTTTTAATCTGGCTTTCATAGCTACATTTAGTGTACCTGTCTCCACTCTGACCAATGCTCGGGATGTAGATCTTTGTACTTCTAATAATTTCTTAATAAAGGCTGCCTGGGTTATTTCAAGGGCATCACATGCCCTTCGGTCTAAACCCCAGAGCTCTGCCCCATACAATAGTGTGGAGTCCATTTTTATTTCAGCCACCTTCAAGGCCTCCATGCAACCACATTTCCTGGTTTGATTATAGAAGGAGAGAATCCCTCCTCCTACCTGGTCAGCCTTCAACCTTATCCTCTGGACATGGTCTCCCCAGGTCAGGGTTTTATTGAATGTAAGGCCTAGATATGTAAAAGCCTTTACAGACTTCAGTTTTTCTTTTCCTATTACCCATCCTGGACTCTTTCTAGTTCCGAATGACATTGTTTTAGATTTCACCACACTTATTTTCAAGTTATTTTGGTCCGCATAGGTCTCCAACTCGTTTAGAATCCTTTGTAGCCCTATTTTAGATAGATACACAAAGGCCATATCATCGGCAAAGAGAAAGGAGTACATTTCCCCCCCTACAGTTTTAGGGTGATGATGACGCTTACTCCGAAGAATTGACTGTCACATGGGGTGAAGATACTAAGAAGTATTCTGTACGTTAAGGTGAAGCAAGCACTGGAACAAAAGCAGTTTGGCTTTAGAAAAGCACAAGGGACCACAGACTTTGTAACTTGACTGGGGATAAAGAAGTGTCTAGAGCACCAAATGGACAACTTCTGGCACTATATAGACCTAGAAAAGTCATATAATATATCAGATACTGAAGAAATACCAACACTGAGGTAATACAGTACATCTGAGAATTCAATAATCCTGGTGAGCGTCCTATACAAGCCCCTCAAAACATGAAGTGAAAGTTGGACTACACTGAGGGTTAACTCTGTCTACTGTTTTATCACACTGATGGAATTTGTCAGACTGAAGATCCCAATTAGAAAAGGAGAGGAGCTACTATGGGTATTTTCAGACGATACGCGGGCCGTTGGCCCCGTACCGGCACCAACGGCTTTGTTCCCCGCCGGGGTCACCCCGTAACGGCACAACAGACGTGCCGGGGGGATCCCGGCGGGGAAAGTGGGAGGGGCCGGGGCCGCGTGGCGCAACGTGCGGCCNTCCCGGCGGGGAAAGCGGGAGGGGCCGGGGCCGCGCGGCGCAACGTGCGGCTGCGCGGCCCCGCCCCTTCCACGCACCCCGCCGCCCGCCCTCCGAGGAGACGGGCGGGCGGCGGGGCCAATGCGGCCGCCGCGTCCGGCCGATCGTGCCACGGCCAGACGTTACTTTTCCTTGGCCACGGCCCGGGGTCCGTTTGACCACGCTTCCCAGGACCTTCCCCCAGCTAGCCCGGGAAGCGTGGTTCAAACGAACCCCATGTGGGGATTGACCGTGGCCAACATCTGGCGCGCCGCGAACAGACGTACAGGACACGGTGATCATAGGTGGGTATTCACCGTGGTTCACCGTGTTCACGTAACGTCTGAAATCACCCTATATACAGATGAGACAGAATTGAGTGCATCCTCAAACAAAAAAGAGGAAATAGGAAACTAGTGGTGTGACCAGTTAAACAGCCAAAGAATGAAAGTGAGCATGACTAAGACAGAAGTCATGCACGTCAGGATCATCAGATCTCAAGCTAGTGTCAGTTTCTCGGGCAAGAGTCTTAGCTACACTACCATAAAACCACTATAGCAAAGCAGAACTGCAGCCTTGTAAATTCTGGAAGTCAAGCTCTGCAGGATGCCCTGCCTACCAAGCCCGCGGTTGGCAGGTTGAGACATGAGCTCTTACTGGCAGGCCTTTCTATACAAACTCAAATGTTTCTTCATAGTTTTGCCTGGGCAGCTAAGAAGACTATCCAGCCAACTGCTTATCAGATCTGCTCTTCTGTGATTTCCTTGCCTTGCTTCCTAATTAATTATGCTGGCTGCAGTCCATGCTCTCTCCTGACTCTTGTCCTTGCTCAATTTTCTGCCTAAATTTCACACCTGTTCCAGCCAAAGTGTCTTGCCTTGTCTCTGTTCCCAAGCACTGCCCTGACCGGATTCCCGTACCTGAACCTGCCTCTCCTTCTGGACCCAACTGTGTTCCTTGCTTTCCGTTTCAGCCTTGGCCCTACTGCTAGTCTCCAGATCTGTTCATTCCCATTCCTATCCTGGCTCTCTTCATGATCTTGCAGCTACACCCAACTCTTGCCTCATCCCTGCATCCAGCTCCAGATGTGGTCTTATGCCTGACAGCTACCTTGTAGTGGTTCCAGTGCTTCTCTTGGTACTTGCCTTGCCTGACTCCCCACATCATTCTTCTTCCTCTTCTGAACTTGACATTACCTCCGTTCTTGCAATGGCCTGATTCCATGAATCCTGAGCCACCTCACCTTCAACCACGACTTCAGCTATACTCTTCAGCTTGGTAACGCCATTGGCTGTTAACTCTGGCTCTAATCACTACCATGGCCTTCAATCTGCATGGCCCTGAATCAGGCCCTGGCTTGGTGCTGGTCTGCCAGACCCCACAGTACCACAGTGTGCCAGCAGATGTGCCACAGAAAATTTGGGCATAGAGATAAATGAAATACAACTAAAACAGACCAGTCAGTTCAAACATGCTGGTGGTTGGATTGTGGAAGATGGCAAGCTTGAGCATAAGATAAATCCAAATTCAAAATTCATTTATTTGACGTGGCCCTTGGCCATTGTCGACTTACAATCAAATCAAACATACACAAACACAAGAAAAAGAATAAGCCTTAATACAGTACATACTACAAGAGCTCAAGCTCAGTTTAACCCCTTAAAACAGGCACCTCTAAAAACAGGCAGGAAATATATACACAAAGCATTACCACAGGAGGACTAATCAGAGTCTACCTCAGGGTTAAACTTGAGGAACTTCTTCCTCATTTCCATGGCAGCTACTAAAAAATTCATAGTACCAAACGTCACCTCAGAATGAACATCACAAAGAGCCATCTGGGAGAGAAACTGATCCGTCCCACCCGGGAATTTATCTATGAGTGGCTGCAGATAGCGTGAGCGAGGAGTGTCATACAGTCTAGATTCATAAATCTAGTGTCATAAACCTAGATTGTGGAATTCCAGCAGAGTACTGAATAACATCTCAAGATTGTGTATGACAATCACAGAGATTGAATTTCAATGTCCCTCTTCCAAGAAGACTGAATGCTAACTTTTATGATGGTTCAGTCATGACGGGTACCAGCTAATCACAATATTGAAACTACCAAACATATTTACTTTTGCTGTAAAGTGAAGATTTGAACTGAGGTTTCAAAATGATTTGAGGTTTATATTTAAACAGATTTTTGCTCTTTAAGTTTTGGTATTTTGAGGTTATATTGTTTTTCATTTATCTCTCTTCTACTGGAAGACTTAAATTACAATCTTTTCTAGAGTACAGTCCTGATAATGAAGTGTAAAACAATGTAAAATTGTTTTGATTTTATTTCATGCTCCAAAGGCAAATCCATACTATAGATCTCCTTCTCTAATATACTGAAATAAAAACTGCTGCTATTTCTGTGTTGCAATGGCTTGCTCCACCAACACAGCACAAAAATCTCATGAAATTACTATAAGCTTCTATGAGAGAGAGGCTCGCCCTTTGGCAGGTGACCTATTCTGTGCATCAGTTTATCTGTTAATCATTTGATTTAAATGTTCAAAATGCCATGATCTTTTTTCTTACAACACCCTCCCAAGCATTGCTTTCATATATATTGTCTTACATTTACTCAGTCTGTATTTTTTACTCTTTTGGCTGAAGGGCCCTTTTAGCCTGAAAACTTGCATATGCTCACCAACAGGTGCCAATCTACTAAAAAGATAGTATTGGAACTATTTTGCTTCCTTCAAGTTTCTCCAGCAATCAGACACAGAGATTCACTCAAATTCCTTATGGGGCTGTGCTTATTCAACAGAACAAAAATATTAGCATGATCTATTACAACCTGATCTTCTGGGACATCCCATAGATCTTTCCCTGGCCTGCAGCATATTTATAGCCTCTGCTGGCCCTTGTGAGTGGCCATCTTCCTAGGTGCTTATATTTGAGGTGAATTGTACTCACAGTCCTTTATCTTCACCCTTTGGGTCTGCTGCTGTCACTAAAAGAACACCATCTTTATCCTCCTTAGGGGAGGGGCTTAATAAAGCTCTTTGCTCAAACCTCAACAACAGTCACAGTCACTCCTCCTCCACTCCTAGTCTGTTTAAATCATTAGACTTGCACAATTTCCCTAACATCTGCAGCTACTCTGACTGTTTCCAGACAGGGCTCCTCCCTTCCAAAGCGCTCACAGCCCCATACTCACTACTATTCCTCACTAGGAAGACACTTGACTTGCCATTTGAACACTATTCTCTTCTCTCCCCTGATGGGTATGAAAGCTGGAGCTGCATTGTCCATCCTAGCCCTTTTCCAACTGAGCAACAGCTTCTTTTTATATGGTCGAGCCCCTTTCCGGGAGCCTCAGGCTCCAGATGGTTGATGAGACAACTAAGCAGAATTATTTATTTATTTATACGCCGCTCCCTTTGGGCCGCTCACAATATATTAAAACATTTCAAAACATTAAAACAAACCATAATAATTTAAATTAAAACAATGTAAGCCCCCGCCCCCCCAACCCAGCCCCCCCACCCCATCTCCCTCGGGAAAGGCCCGGCAGAACAGTCAGGTCTTACATTGTCTGCGGAAAGAGGGGAGGTTGGCAGTCAAGCGGATCTCCAATGGGAGGGAGTTCCACAGCTGCGGCACAGCCACGGAGAACGCCCTCCTCATAGTAGACACCCAGGAAACCCTGAGGAGGGCGCCCCCAGCCGACCGCAGGGGCCGCTCCAGGACCCGGAGAGTGAGGTGGTCCCGCAGATAGACGGGGCCCAAGTCGTTTAGGGCTTTAAAGGTCAGCACCAACACCTTGAATAGGGCCCAGAAACCTACCGGCAACCAGTGCAGACAGCGAAGCACTGGTGTGATATGCTTGCGTCGGCCTGTCCCCGTTAAGAGACGGGCTGCCGCATTCTGCACCAGCTGCAGCTTCCGAACCAATACCAAAGCCCCATGTAGAGCACGTTGCAGTAATCCAGTCTCGAGGTAATAAAAGCACGGATGACCGCGGCCAGATCCGAGTCTGAGACATACGGCCTAAGCCGACGCACCAGATGTAACTGGCGAAATGCTCCTTTCGCCACAGTCGTCACCTGAGCATCCAGGCGGAGCTGTGGGTCCAGGAGTACCCCTAGACTCCAGACCTGAGAAACCGGGGGAGGGGGGGCGTGGACCCCATCAATGATGGGAGCCACTACCACCCCGGCCTTCCCCACAACCATCACCTTACTCACCTGGGACAGTCTTATACATTTAAACCTCCTCTCTCTGGCAAGTATCCAGCCATACTGGCAGAAAAGAACAATGAGCAAAATACTTTAAACTAGTTTCTTTGAACTGTGACTCACATTTTTGGTCTGCGATGCTTTCTGCAGCAAGTAAAAACTATCCCAGTAAAATACATTTGCTATGGGCTAACCTGAACATTCTGCATACAAATCAGGTTTTTATCATTTTATGACCTAATCTGTACATAGATTGTTAGGTATGAAATTCTATCCTGTAAAATTAATATCAGAAATGCATGTCATGATGCTGTGCACCACCCAGAGTCTCCGTAGAAGGGCGTGGTAAAAATGTAATGAATGAATGAATGAATAAATAAATAAATAAATAATCACTTTTCCTGCTCACGGCCTACAATGTATGTGTGGCTAAAAAGAGTTTTCAAAACAATGCACTATAACCTTCCCACCTCTCCTGTTTAAGTACACTAAAAACAGCTTACCAGATTTGTGCTTCTTGTGCTTTGCTTTCTTTTTGATGATGTACAACTTATTCTGGATTTCAGGTTTGTAAGATTTGAATGGGTGAAGATGAATCTCATGCTTTCCTCTGAAGATCATCACGTTTTTTCTGCAGGTTTTCACTTAAGATGTTTTTCAATTTCTTTTTTTTCTTTTTCTTCTTCTTTGCCCGCACCTTAGTAAGTTTTAATTTCTTATTGTTTCGCACAGAGTTCTCTAAAATCACCTCTCTAGCAACTGTACGACAATTCATATCTGGATCATCACTGTGGTTTCCATTGACATGCATTTGGCAGGTCTTAAGAGTGTTTTCCTTTAATGGGGTGGGCTCAGTTTTTTTTACTATTGATGGTTCACCACATTTCTGCCCATTTTTTACAATCCTAATTTCTCCTGGACTCAAAGGTTGCCCAAAGCCAACAATCTCTCCTGGACTAATTAGCTTATCCCTGTTTTCTTTACAGCAGCCAGTTTTTTTTAAATCACAGACCCTATGAATTTTATTTTCACAGCTGGATTTAACTTCCTTTTCTGTGATGACACTGAAACTATCCAGGTGGATCTTTGCTGGGCAGCAATGAAAAGAATCCATACTTTCCCCAGGTTCTGTCTTGGCATGAGGCAGCTGTTCTTCTCTACCACCAAATCTGATTTCCCCATTGTTTTTACTGACATATTCACATTTCACTCTGTCCAGCTTAATTCGTGATACTCTTTTTACTTTGATGGATGGAGCTGGAAATTCAGGGGCCTGAAAAGGTTTCTGTTTGTAAATCCTTACATCTGCACCACAGAATTGTGGGAAATGAACATAGGCATTTTCCAAATAATCATAACCAAGGATCACCTCCCTGCATTCATGGATAGGCTGCCCAAGTACAGCATCTTGAACATCTTTTTGTGTTTCATATACAAAGTCACAGAGACCTTTTAGCAACCACACTTTTTGATAAAACGGGAGCTCATGAAATGGTTTTTCCTCCAAAGGATTAACTTCTCCAAGGACTTTAAAAAACTGAGGACACAGGCCAAGTTTTTCTGCACAGCTGTCAGGGTTGTCAGTTTGCCCCACAACAGTATACCACTGCTGTACTTTTTGCCTAAGAGCTGCTTCCCAAGTCCTATAAGGAAGAGTTGGTCTACGATGCAAGGTGGCTCTGCGATGAGGAGGACTTAACAAGGAAGTCATAATTTTAGACAGAAAAACATTACACTGAGGCATTAGAAGACAGCGCTCCAATTCATAAAAGACTATTTCAGGCAAGTTTAGAATCTGCTGTGCTAAACAAAGGAAATGACCAATAGCTGGAATTTCCCAAAGGGTTTCCATCCGAGTGGGTGATGCTTGAGCAAGAAGTATCTTTTCCCATTCTTCTATTTCTTTTTGACTAGCTTCTTCTGCCTCTTTTCTTTCGTGCTCTCGGAGCCTAACAAAAGAAAATATGTAAAGGGTCAGATTTAATTTTAAAAATAGCAAGGGAGAAAAATCAGAATTCAGAATGAAAAATAATGTATTTTTAAAATAGCAAATAATAATACACACAAAAAGGTAAGCTTGCATTTATTGGCTACACACAGCTCATCAGTATGGAAATCTGGGATGTATTGGTAGTTATGCAATATCCTTATTTTTCACTGCTTCTGGGTTACAAAAGTGATTAAAACTAGGTAGGTATTATAGTATGGATTTTAATTATATTTGTTTGGTTTTGTTCATTTCTGATACCAGAGTTCACCACCTGTAGTATCCAGTTACCAAGGAACAGTGTGCTTGCTCTCCATAACATTTTATTTGGATGCATAATATTTGAGGCTTTATCCCTGTATCACTGTACCGCACAATCCCAAAGCAAGCATGAACACAAAGAGAAATTATGGTATTTTCATATGTGAAGGCTCTAAGAGCTGTCATGCACTGATCCTGTCCATGGTGAGAGCGTTCACCATGGGCAGGATCAGGCCCAGGCATCGAACAAATTTGCTGGTGGCTGAGGCTGGGGAGGGGGTGGGGGATGTGCAGATGTGGTTTGCACAGCCCCTTCCCCCCCCCCACCCCGTTGCTCAACGCAGCCCAGTCCCCTCCCTGACAGGTGGGTGTGGTGACCTATCAGGCTGTTGCACCTGCCCAGAAAAGCTCCGGTCACCAGCCTGAGTTAGGTAGAGTGGGCCATCAGATGTGGTAACATATTACCAGTACAATAAGCAGTGTACAAGCAAGAGATTGTATACATGCATACATCCACATAAAGACTGGTGAACAAATGGCTCGCAAAGAACCTAATTTAAACGTATAAGTCATATGTGCCCCCTAGAGTACAATATAAACTCTTATTTGCAATTAAGCCCTAAGTAGTGAAAGAACAACTATTTAATACCTAACTTGTGACAACATAGATCAAGAGAAACATTATATCTATAGTCAGATACCACTTAACTTACCCTGGCAGTAAACGGGTACAAAAATAAATCAGGGGCTCAGCTGTATTTATATATATATATATATATAAACACTGGTAGCAAACATTGTAATTAAGCAAAAGACTTTATAAATAACCTGGTCAGGAAAAGGAGGAAATTTCTAACCTCCATTTATAGAAAACTATACAAGCTCCAAAGGCAGCAACGGCCCTGGACTTAGCGGAATCAAGGCCCTCTAATAATAGCTGAACTCAGATATGGGACTAGTGGGACCTGGTGTTGGGGGCGGGGTGTTGCTGTGGGGTCGGACAGGGGCCACGGGACTGCTCTCTCTTTCCCCCCCACCCTTGCGGGGGTGGGGCTTGGAGGAGCTTACTTCCGGGCCGCTCCCCATAACATCTGGGGTGGCCGAAGAGAGCGTTGGTGGTGGCAGCAGTTTGGGTGCTCCAGAGGCAGCGCAGCAGCAATCCTGGCAGGCAAGATCTCCCCCTTCCCTCTCCCCGATGATGTGGATTAGTGGGACCTGGTGTTCGGGGCGGGGTGTTGCTGTGGGGCCGGACAGGGGCCACGGGACTGCCCTCTCTTCCCCCCACCCTTGCGGGGAGTGGGGCTTGGAGGAGCTTACTTCCGGGCCGCTCCCCATAACATCGGGGGCAGCCGAGGTGTGTGCCGGAGGCTCGTGTCGGGGGCACGGCTTGAAGGCGCACGGTCAAAGGGCCCCTTCGGCCGTGCCCCTTCGGCCGTGCCACGAGGCTGAGGAGTTTTGTGGATTTGTATTTGGGGGACTGTTTACTGGTTAAAAGTGGTTCAGATGACTCCTCCCGGTGAGGGGAGGGGTGGAGACGCCTGGTGTCCCCTGGTGGCAGCAGGGGATGGGAGTGTTGGAGTGTGACCAATTACCTGGTGTGAGCAGGTGCTGGAGTAAAGAATACCAGTAAGAAAGGGGTATTATTATTATGTTAATGTAAATTGCTGCTATATTTTTGTTTAATGGGTTCCCCTGCGTGGGATAGAAAACCCAGATGTTGTTATTGATTATGTTGTGAGCCGCCTTGAGTCGACTTGTTCGAGAGAGTGAGGGATATAAATAAATATGGTATGGTATGGTATGTGATGGCCCACTCTACCACGGTGCAGGGTTGCCTTCCCTGCACCGTGGCAGGGCTAACTCTGGGATGTGCGCTGGCAGGGAGCCCAAAACACAACCCAGAGTTAGTCTTGCCACGGTTAGGGGTTACCTCTGCTTCCGCCTGCAGCAAACATCTGGCGGGCGAGAGCACGTGACACCACCATGGGTGCCAATGTCGGAGTTAGCGTGGCCACCTGCGGTAGCATCACATACGAAAATACCCTATGAAACAACACTCACAGAAATATCATCTATCACATATTGTCCTATGCATATGCACTGCGGGGAAAATGTTGATACTAGTATGATAAAACTCAATAATGTTTTATCATACATAAAAACTCCATGTCAGTAATGTTAATACTAGTATGATAAAACTTAAATACCAACTCCAGAAATGAAACAACGTACTGTAGACACAGAATTTACTCGCACCCTTTAGATGTTGTGCATGTTTCTCCCCAAGTTGGCATACTCTCCAACAGAATCTTTTAAATAAAATTATCTTGTACCGGGTTACCAGCTACATAAGGTTTGTTCTGGGGTTCATCAAACAATGGAGGTCGTTAGCACCTTATTCATCCAGCTCCAGTAAGAGCTGGTCAGCTTCATGGCTGACTCAATGCCCTGGCTGCTGTTACTGTCTGTTAATTTCTGGGGATGAGGGTGGAGCACTTTTCTCACTTCAACAAGCTTGGGATAAGCACCACTATTAAAAAAAAAAAAAAACAATGACAGGTAGCACTAAGGTGGAAGGGAGCTGTGTGCCTAGGATCAAGATAAAAACTGTTTTAAAAAAACAAGTAGGCCGTGTATGTGTGTCTTTGTGAGAGATAAATGATTCTTTAACATGCTGAAAGAAATTGTCACTTCTTTCACTTGTGATCCATGAGTGACTTTAGAACTAAAACTTTAGAGCCAAAGTCAATGGAGACATTTAAGTATTTTGACTTTTTAATAGGCTGAATTTTAACTTGGATATCAGTCCTGCACATACAAACATGTGTACACAGAGCCTCTCACATAGGCCCTTTTCAAATGGCCACTGTGCGTGGGGGGATGGGTGGGCAGCACGGCGGGTGGGCGGTGTGTGGGTATGTGTTCCCACAGACACACACTGTGATGAGGAGATACTGGGTCACATGTAGACTACAGGTCTAACAAATATGTAAAGGTGAAGATTAAACACGTATGTAATGTGAAAGCTGAGAACTGGAAACTCGCTTCATGCAATGCAGAACTGCTAAGTTCATGACCCTGAGCGAGTGTGTAATCAGAAAAAGCCTAACACTTCTGCAGACACTAGCCATAGTCCATTGAGTTGCAAATGGCTTTCTTCCTGTGAATGTGACTGAAAGCACAGAGTCACCTGGTGGGAAAATCAAACAAAGGACCCTGGAAAGGTACTTAAGGGTGAAGACAAGACAAAGAGAAGAATCATCAGAGGAGATCTTCATGATCATATATTACCAGTCAGAGAAGGGCTACCCCAAAGGAACTATGAAGAAAGGATTCTTGGAAACTCTAAGACTTGTACCCAGCCAAGCTTTCCACCGCTGGCTGTGACATGAACTGAAATACCCTTGGACCTTGATTAGGGTAAACCTAAATTAGGATAATCCAAGTACAGATAGGAATGAGTTATTGGTTATGTTATTTTGATTTTTGCACTCTTGAGTATAATCTTGTACTGCATGCTTATTCATGATTTATTCATTAAACTTCTTTTAACTGAACTTATTATGGCCCAGTGAAATTGCTAATCCTAACATTGGCGGGACACAGTTTGAGGTTAATTCTGTGTTTACAAACACAGACAAACCTAGAGAGAACCCCTTGCTCTTACTGTCGGCCCTCCTCTGCTGACTGCTGCTACCGACCACCTTGTAACCAAGCCAAGTACACGCACCTGAGACTTCGCATCCGCCTGAATGTTTGTTTGTCTTCTCCCATGTCTCTCCCGCTGTCCCCTCTCCTTGTCTCCCCCTCCTTGTCTTTTAGATTGTAAGCCACAGGTAGGGACCGCAGCTGATTATATGTTCTGTACAGCGCCAGGTTGTTACTGGCGCTTTATAAATGTTTATTAATAATAATAATAATAATAAAAAAGAGAAAGAGTCTGTGCTGGGAAACTCTATGGCTGAAAAGGTGACAAGAAGGTTCACCCATTGCAGGCTCAATCAGTTCTAGAGAGAGAGCTGGTCCAGTGAGAGCTGCAAGCCAGGGAAACTGAGTCATGACAGTCTAGAGTGGGGTAGTGAGACCCTAATCCCATCACACACACACACACCTCCACCCATCTCTATGCACGGAGCATCCAGCATTGGCGTCGGTTACTCTGTGCATGGGTGGTGGGTGGCGCGTGAGAGTGCGCTCACCCACCCACCCACCGCAGCGTTCAAACAGAGGCTCACCCACCTGCCGAGGCGTTCACACAGATGCCCCCACCCTGCCCACATGGGGGGAGGGGGCTCTGTGTAAAAAGGGCTACAGACCTCCTTTTTTCCAGCTCAGCTCCAAAGTGGCTAAGCTGTAAACAAATTTTGTTACAAAATTTTCTATTAGAAATGTTCATAAACAAAATGAGGAATGGCGTGACGTATACCTATTTCTCTCCATCAAATGTGAGAGGGTATGGGTTGGATGCATGCTGACAAATCTATCATTTACAGAAAATGTAGAATAAGAAACCTTTTTCTTAGTAACTTATCTATCAATCCATCATAAGCGGGAAGTGACAAGGAGTTCAGCACCAGGATGGGAGTAATGTACAGTAGGCTAAAACAACAACAAAACATTACAGTCCTGAATTTTCTAGTCAGATTATTACAATCTATCCTTTCCCAAAAAGATATTCAAATAAGCTTCTACATTCAACTTGTATCTTTTTAAAAGCACAGAGTGTTTTTAAACGAGCAAGGCTAGGGCGGGGGTTCAGTGGCCACTGACTGGCACAGCTTCGCAGCATCCACTTAGGTGGAGTGTGTGGGGAGGCATTCTAATGAGCAGCTCCCAGCGTGGCTACTGCCCCTCTGCTATGGACCATGGGGGAGGGGAAAGTGCACTGGGCTGGCGTTTGAAATCGACATGTCCTGGCCATGAGCGCTGGGGAACCCAGGCTCCCCAGCACTTTCAACCAGTTCCTGTGACTTGCAAAGGTCATGTCCCCCCGTCCACAGTGCCTACGAGCAGCAGACTGGTCTGATGGTGTGGCTGGCTGCCCGGATTCATACCAGCTTGGCTTGCACCACACAGTGCACTCCGGATTTCTCAGCAGTGCTCTGTGAGTGGCAACGAGTGGGTGCTGCATGGCTCGCTGAAGCGTGCATCCCCGCGCTTCAGACAGGCAGTCATCATCATCATCAAATTTATTGCGTAGCCAAAGGCTGTTGCACACATTAAAAACATACATATAGATAAAATACAATAAAATTCAAATATAAAAATCATACAACAAACAAAATACAGGAGGAGGGAAAGTCACAACAGGAGAGCTATCATGGTGACAAACCTCTGACCAGACCCCCCCAAAGCTTAGTCGACTACGATGCTTTTACCCCTCTCCCCAATAGGCAATCCCGACCAGCCTCAAATTCCTGATCTAAAAAGTAGACCTAACCCTAACCAAGGCCTTCCAAAGATTCAAAAAGCAATTTAATAGTTCAGACCACGTCCCCAACCTCACCATCTTCCATGCTTTGAAGGGCCCTAAACTCCAAAAAGTTTCCGACTATGGGCCGCCTGAAGTAAGAAGCCCGCTGCATTCTTAATATCCTGGGGATCTTTGCTGCCAAGTATTCTACCAAGAAGAGCTGACTCAGACCTCCCCGGATACTTTGCCAATAAAGGTGCCAAATATTTTCCTCTCACCCTATCGTAAAGATAACAATACAGAACTATATGAGCAACAGTTTCAGTAGCTAGATTGTCAGATAGGCACAGCCGATCAGCAAAGGGAACTCCCATAATATGTCCCTCAAAAACTTGGGATGGAAAGGCATTGACCCTAGCTCTAAAAATAAGATGCTTACCTCTAAATGAAATACCAGATTCCAGGTATTTCGCCACGTGGCCCAGATCCGGAGCCCAAGAGCAATAATCAACCATATAAGAGGCTGCATTAATCCTAGCAAGCTCCAGCTGCCTTTCAATGTCGCTTGCTCTAAGTATTACCTCCCTACTGATCGTAGCCATAATCTTATGGGCCACATACTCCCTGGAGAAACCCAATCTCTTCAATTGGGCTTCAATCCTCCCCTGCCAGAGGTCGGTAAACGTATCCTTATTGACTCCTTTGAGAAGCTCAGAGCCTTGATCACAGAACAATCTGCACCAAAATTTCAGTGCCATCTCGTTAGCAGTGTGTTGCCAGCTAACCTGGCCTAATTTTACCCTCATTGCTGCATTTGGAGTGCCTTTTGGGCAGCCTAAGTCCTCAAAGTTATGAGTGAGATTGGTCACGAGCTGCAAGAGATCCCTTGATCTGGAGCTCCTCTCGCAGGGGGGATTGGGCAAAATATCCCAGACCTACTCTTGAACTTACTATAGGCTCCCTAGTGGTACTTCCTACCTTTTTATCCAAATCCAATACGGAAGTCAAAAACTGGGTCATTTTTGCCTGTACTGGAACTGTGGCTTTAAGTAGCCTACCATTATTCTCCGCTTCTTCAATTTCCTGAGCTAATGAGGGTTGGGAACGCTTGACCCCAGATCATAGTTCCATAACGGAAGAGGTCCCCACCACGCCTCAGATCCCAGGAGCAGAACCCACTATCTTGACAGAGGGGCAGATCACACTAGTCACTTCTTTACCTGGCCCAGCCTTCGGGAATACTCTGAGGTCGCCCTTTAGGGGCAGAGCCCTTATATTCTTACCCGTAGGCACGTGCCTAGGGTGAATGGCCACCTTTCAGCCCTCAATCTATGGTCTCAGCCCCTGCTCCCAGGGACCCACACGGGTGCAACACCAATTAAACACCAATTGAACAAGCCGGTCGGGCATCGGCTGCAAGCAGCTATCCCGCTCTCCCTGCTGGCTCTAGAATACAAAGTTAATTACCCCTCTAATAGGTATTCAATATCCAATACTGTTAATTTTCTATCTCCCTCAACTTCCAGTCACAGCTCCAATGGGCGTCTGAGCCTGAGGGGTGAGGGAGGGTAGCCCCTTATAGTTCAGGGATTACAGCAGCTACCACCACGTTCACCCAGCCCCTCAGTCCAGGTGGTCTTAGCTCCACCACTCACCCCTCTTCATCTATAGTACATAATTCCAACAGGAGAAATGCAGGGACACTGGTCTGGGCTCTTGACAGTTCCCCTTCACAAGCGCAGTAGCTTAAGTCCCAAGGATCCACTGGAGGCGTTTCCGGGGAAAGGAGAGGGGAGCTGATACAGCTCTTTCGCCGATAGCGGATCGCCTCCGCCTCCACAGCCCCGCAAACGGCACCGCCAACGGTACTTCGTCCTTTGGTGGTGCCGTTCGGACGCCGCCCTGAGGGCGCCGCCCCCAGGACAGCCCTCTCTTAAGTAGGTCATCTGCAAGTGAAGGCACAAGAGCACCCAGGTGGATCCAGTCACGCCTTCTTGGCAGCGTCTGTTGGCAGCCTGCAGCGCAGCTTTCCCAAGCACACTCCCACCGACAGGCAGTCAGATGAGTGGCTCCTGGGTGGCCATGCATGGTAGCATCTCGTTTAAGAACACCCACAGAAAATCACTAGATCAGGATTATAAAACTGGACCCTAGCTCAAAAGAGCTTTAGTAGGTCATAAGTAAATACTCAAGGTCATCTCAGATATATATAGCTCCTCTCTTGATTTTCTGCAACTTGCAAGATATGAGCAAAAGAAAACAATACAAACAGACATAATTTCTAGGACAAACTCTGAATTTGCTGAAAATGATTTTATTTTCAAACCCAATAGTTACACACAATATAGGGAAATCATCTTTAAAAAACTAGGATTAATCCCAAAAGTTTGATGAATTCTGTCATCAGAAGATGCTAATGACAATCCTTTCTTTGATCTACTACAATTGAGATGTATCTCCAAAACTAAAATAAAACTTTGATAGCTACATGTTTTCAACTGAAGAGAGCAAAATGTGCAAAGCCATCTTGAAATGTATCATAACCAGGGACCTGCATTCACTGCATTTTCCCCATTGGCAGCAATGGAGAAAATAAAGTGAACACAAGACCCTGATCATAAGGACTTACATAGAATCATCAAGCTGGAAAAAAACACAAGGATTCTCTAGTCCAGCCCCCTGCTATTAAGCAAAATCTACTGTACCTATGCCATCCCTGAGAGATGTCTAACTTATTTTAAAGGCCTTCAGCGATGGGGCCCCCACAACCTCTGTTGACAAATCATTCCATTTCCTAACTGTCCTGGCAATTAGAAAATATTTCTTTAATTTAAGACCATTACCTCTATCCTCCATTATCATAGAGAACAAAGGGGCATAATTTTGCTTACAGCAACTGTTTATATATTTGGAAATTGTAATCATGTTTCCCCCCTTAATCTTTTTTCTAGGCTAAACATTCCCAGCTTCTTCAACATCTCCTCATAGGTTTTTGCTGCCATCCCCTCTATTAGCTTTGCTCTCCCCTGAGCCTTCGATAGTATCCTTCTTAAAATAAGATGCTCAGTCTAGATCAGGGGTAGGGAACCTTTTCTGTCCTGGGGGCCACACTGAATATTAGTACAAGCTCCAAGGGCCACAAAGATGTTGAGGGTGGGGGTGCTTAACAGGTGTATTTTAAAAAAGGAGGGCCCAGATTATGGATCTGGGCCATGGATCTGTCCCCTAGCCTTGTGTGCATGCCCTCCTTTCTGCTCCATTATCCTGAGCTCAGTTTTTCAGTGTTTGGGTGTAGAGACTGGATCCAGGAGCCAGATCCAGGCACTGGAAAGGGGCCACATAAAAACTTGCTGAGGGCCACATTTGGTCCCCGGGCCTGAGGTTCCCCACCCCTAGTCTAGACAGTCCTAGTCAAGGCTGAGAGGGACAATAAATTCCTTATCTTAGAAACTGTGGGCATTACAAGATGCAAAGTGGAGTCCGCTTAAGTTGAATTTCTCCAGCCATGTAAAAGTTCAGTCTATCAGAAATTCTACTGAAACAGACCTTAAGGAAATGGAGCTGAAGTGGAAAAAAAATGATGCTCAGATTAATTTAATGCCAGGTTTCTCCATCTCCAGTCCCTTTCCCTCCTCTCAGAAGCAGAGAGTCAGAGAGCAGAGAAGAGCTGTGTGTGTTTGTGTTTAATCCTGTCAGTTCTGACTCTGAGAGTCTTGGGTGGGCTGGAGACAGGGAAACCTGGTGTTAATTTGCCTTACAGCCCGCTTGAGACTTCCAGAGTCAGAACTGACAGAATTACACACACAAATGCTCTGCTCGGCTGTCAGTGTGAGTCTGCATGTTCAGAGAGCTGGAGATAACTGATGTTCCCTAATGCCCATCTCCAGCCTGCCCAACATGAAGGCTAACCCTGAGAGGGTATATACTACAATATTTTAACCACATGCTGCCCAGGAATCATTAATAAACTCAAAGGTCCTACTATTTTTAGTTGGGTGGGTATACTCCATACACCATAAAAATTCAAGTTAGCAGGGTTCAGAATTCTACTTATTCAAATATGAAGAAATACATTCCCATAGACCTGCAGCTGGGGAAAACAAATTAATTCAACTTAATTCAAATTAATTAATCAATTCTTTGCTTGCCAGGTTCTGAATCACATTGTGAAGCACCATGTCCTTACTCCAGCCATTTCTCCTCACTCCTCAAGCTTGTAAGCGGGGAGCGCTTGTAACACTCTTGTGGCAGCCCTGGATCGAAATAGCTATTCTGTTTTCACAAAACTTACCATGAAAACAGAATAGTTATTGGTTTTTTCAAACAGAATTCCCACTAAAATATATGTTCCAATTGGAATCCTGACCAAAGTCACCCCCCAAACCAAACACAAAACAAAAACCACTACAGATACACAAAATGGCCATCACTCTTATCCAAGTAGATGCTGTTCCTGCCATTTTGAATAAGGGTGGTGAACATTTGTGCATGTGCAAAAGGACCCAGTGGCCATTTGTGCATGTGCAGAGGAATTTTTTTAAAAAATAAAAAAATATTTTGTCCAATTCCAATCAGAATCAGATGCAACATTGTCCATTCCGGTTTTCATTCAAAATGGGTAAACTGCCTGTTTCCAATCAAAAATTGAAACAAGTGAAATTTTAATTTTCTTATTAAAGGAAAAAACCTATAAGCCACAGGATTCTAAAAATATAGTTTGCAGGGCCAGGGGAACAGAAAAAAAAATTCCATGGAGAAATTCTGTGAACAGGAGACTGTCCAAGAGTGGCTCGCTCTCTACACAGGATGAGGGATTTAACAAACAATGCTCTAAAACATTCTAACAAGAACATATCACTGGACATATATGCATCACAGAAAGACAGTAAAAATACATGTTGATCGATTATGCGTGTCTACTATCAGGATAAATATACATCCCAACAGTTCCAACTATGAGGCATGAATGAATACAATCCCTATATATATATAGTTTCTTTTTTCAACACACATTGGGCTAGGCATGTTCTGCAAATTGTTTGTTGCACTACATTAACGGTTGCTTTGAAACCTACTGCAATTGTTCAAAAGAGTGATCAGCGGGGTGGCTAATCAAGATTAAGCAAACAAATAATATACTTTTCTACATTCTGACCTTCAAAGCTAAACCATAATTTCTGAAATTAAAATACCAACAATTCTAAAAACACTTCAACTGATTCAGTGTTTTTTTTAAAAAAAAGAAAGAAAAAAGTGAATCTGGACTAACCAATTCTGGATCAACTATGTAGAAAATCTTGGACCAAGGAACAAGCAAGTGATATGTTTGGTCTCCCAGAGGAGCAGAATTTTAAAAATGAAAAGGCATGGCTACAAACAATTCACTTTCTTTTTACCTCTTTTCTTCCTTTGCTCTCAGCTGCTCTTCCTGTCTCAGAACCTGAATCATTATGGATTCAAAAACGCCTGTTGTCAAGCCTGCTAAACTGCGAGGTGTAGAGCGACGCCTTGTTGAAGTACAAGCTGCTCCCTTTTCATCTTCAAGCCCAAAGCACCCTTTGGATGTTACTGCTATTGTTGTCTTCTCTCTCAAATTCCTTGAAAGAAAAACCAAATCAATGCAAAATAATATTTTTTCCTGATCAACACCTTTAAACCTTATAACAAGGTTAGGTGACAAAAATGGATACCAATAAAGTACCACACTATCCATATGTATATGGTCACGTGTTTCATAGCTGATATTTGTTCTGTTACAAAATAGTCATTTCGGGGGGCATTTGCTAATTTTAAAAGGAGATGCATTAATTAAAATAGTGCAGACTCCTGAAAATAATAATTTGATTTTCTGAATTGTGACATACTGTACACTTTAAAATATCTGTAGCTAAGATGAGGCATTTCTATTTCCAGAAAAATATGTAAAAGCACTCTGAAACACAAGAAATGTAGCAAAATCAACATGACTGAGATCAGTTTTAAATTTTTAAATTGCAAATTTGAAATTATTCTGCCTTAAAATATTTACAAATTCAAAATAACTAAAGGAAAATAATTCCCTTTTGGATGTCTTTCTGCAACAATTAACTTTGCAACTCAAATGTATATAGTTTAACAATGAAATATATATTTCACAGCATTTTTTTATTCTACAAGTCATCACCTTAAACCTCATGGCTCCCATAAGGCCAGAATCTGAAAGAACCACCAATACAGACCCTGTCTAACAAAAGAACAAGTATCCTAATCAACTACAATTTATCCAAAAATATATATACAGAAATAGAATTATCAGAATTATTAAAGACTATGCAGTTCAAAGTTGTGAGCACTGATAGTAAAAATTCGAGAAACCAAAAAAAAAAAAAGTACTCTACTAATGACTGAACGAATATATTTTTTGCTTTTTAAATTAGAACGCAAAGAATAGTAAAACAATTTTCAGAGATTTTATGGGTGGAAAAATGTATGCAGCGATTTTAGTTCTCAACATATTCAGTGGCCTGGATTACTATTGATTCAATGTACATGTCATGATATCCTGGCTAAAAACTTCACAACAAATTGTGGGAAGCCAGACGTTTGATCAAAAACAATGGACCAGAAAGAAGCTACTTTCCACAAATGGAACACTTAACATTCAGGTTCAAAGGGTGTGCATAAAACATTATACTAAAGGTTCCCAAAATGTGACTAGAGACCTCAGGTGAAGTTACAATCTCAACTGATACTTCATATACTTTGCTTGTCTTTGCTGCTGTCTGGGGTTACTGAATTATATTTATGTCTCAAAATGGATGGCGACACAGGCAAAGACCTTAGGAACAACTGCACTAAAGTGTTTAAGCAACCCTCATTACACCAAACTAAGAAAAAACAGGAAAACATGAAGCAGAATATAACTCTTTATATAGCAACTGAGGCCACATTCCAACAAATAGTTGATTCAATGTAGTTGGGCCTTATGTTTTACTCCTGAAGAGCTCACATAAACAGTGTACTAAACCCAAGTTATTCAGTAGTGGGCAAACTACATACTCCCTTTCAGTTTATATTTTGAAATAGCTGTTCATATGAACATTAATCAGTGTGAAAACAGTGACCTCAGTTCAGCAATCATTATGGGTATTTGCAAATGTGATGGCACTGAATTGCCGCCACGGACTCGGATGGTCCGATGTTGGGGCTGGCACTGTGGCTGGGATCCGGCCAGGCCTCCGAAATAACGTGATGGGGGCCTAGCTGCCAGGGAGGGCGGGAAGCCAGACAGATGTGCATTTCACTGCCCCCACACTGTGCCCAGTGGCCCATCCCCTTCCCTGATGGGTGGCCATGGTGGCCACCACGGCACATGGTCCTCTGGCTGCTCCGGACTGTGGCGAGTAAAGCAGGCTTTCAAATGTGAAAGCCTGCTTTACTCCCGGTTGGACAGCGGGACTCTGGCTTTGGTGGTGGCTTTCACGGGGCTGTGACTCAGGGACTTCCCTGAATCACAGCTTGGGCTAGCTGCTACCACAGTCAAACATGTGGTGGGCACCAACTAACATGATGGTGGCCTGCAGAGTAAAGCGCACTAAAGCAGGCCACTGTCACGTTTGAAAACACCCTATGTTTCAGCTGGGGGGTGGAATTGATGTAGTACTACTTACGCTTTGTCTGAACGCTTTCTGGGGAATAGTTATTTCAATTTAATTACATCAAAATAGTTACTCTGGATTACACTGCTCATCTGAACACTACCAAAGTGGACTAGTTACCTCAGTTTACTTCTGTTCATCAGAACGTGGCCTAACTGGTGCAAAATGCGGTGGTCCGTCTCCTAATGGGAACGGGTCGCAGGGAGCACATTCTACCAGTGCTCCAGGCATTGCACTGGTTGCTAATTGTATTCCGGGCCCAATTCAAGGTGCTGGTTTTAACCTAATAAAGTCCTACACGGCCTGGATCCTGCTTATCTGAGGGACCACCTAACTCCCTGGGCCCCGGAGTGGCCCCTGCGGTCGTCTGGGGATGCCCTCCTGGAGATCCCACATTTTCGGTGGCTCTGATGAGACAGGAAGGCATTCTCGGTGGCCGTCCTGTTGCTGTGGAATGCCCTCCCGGTGGGGGTCCGCCTCAGCCCAGATCTCCTTACTTTCTGCTGGCATTGTAAGACCTTGCTCTTCTGCCAGGCGTTTGGCAGAGGGGGGAATGGGTTAAATGGGTGTAGGGGGTTATTTATTGAATTTATGCAGACCAGTTTTGATGATTAGATTTTATTATTAATTATTATTATTATTATTATTAATATTTGATGTTTTTATTTTATGTTTATTATTATTTTACCCCACCCTGAATCCTCTTCTGGGGAGAGGGGTGGGCTAAAAATAATAAAATAAAATAAATAAATAAAATAAAATAAAATAAAATAAAATAAAATCAACATGCCCATCAACAAAAGGAATGAGGCACTGAAAGGTAGCCTTGTGGAAGGGTGTATGATCTGCACTTCTACAGACTCCTGACATGATTCTTTATTTCAGGAAGTGTATCTAGAAATTATAATGTCATGGCAGCAATGTTAAAATTAGTTTTTTCCCCACTTCAACTTAATTGTAAGCACCTATTTTCACCTCTTTGTACAAGTTTTTTTTTTAAAAAAATTAGCTGGGGAGTAATGTTTCACAGATGCAGCTGCAGCAGCTAACAGCTTATTTTATTCAAGTGTAAAACTAGTTTAAAAAGTATTCAGTATACATTCTCTTTTCTGATAACGATGTAATACCTAATTCCTTGCACTCAATTTTCTATTGTAAGTCTTTATCACTTTCTGGCTGGGACGTAGATTCCTTTACTAATCTGCAACCGAGTTGCAGATTGGTCAAAGCAAGGAGAACAACATAGAACCACCATTCCGATTGGAGGCACTGGAGTAGAGGTTAAGGGACACTGGGGGGAGGTTAAGGGGTGGGCTATTCGAACAACGACACCTATCATTGATGAGTTTCAGCTTCCTTGGTCACTCAGGTTCATAGCCTTGAGGTGCTCATGGATCCCTTGCTGCACCTAGTATATCAGGTTGCAGCAGTTGCTAGGAGTACTTTTCACCAACTCCCATTATATGAGACCTCCGGCTGCAATCCTTTCTTTCAGATTCTTTCTGACTATATTATTATTAAGCATTTATTTAGCACCAGCAGTGTACCTGGCACTTTACAGTTGTTATTAATGGAAAGATGTCCCTGCTCAGTGGACTTAAATAGTCTAAGATGGAGATGGACATGGGTGAGGAGAACGCAGGGAGAGACGTCCAGCAAACTACAGCCAATACAGTATGCAGTGGCCTAAATTCCAAGTTGTATTATAGGGTACAACTTGGAATTATAGGATACAACTTATAATACAAGTTGTATTACAGGATATAGTTGTATATTTCTATAGCAGATAAAGGTGAACCCAAATCTCATCCGCTCTAGTGTCACCAAATAATGTATCAATAGCATGTGATCACTGTAGGAAACTATCATCAAGGGAGAAAGGAGATAAATATCATAAATAAGAAACATATAAGGGTTGCACTGGTCGAGGATAATTCCTCCAGAAAAGGGCCAGTGTTAGTACACCTACACTGCCTGCCCTTTCAAATTTTACTATAGAAAATATGCCAGGATCAAGACGGGGAGAAGGTATATGCATAACGCTTTGGATGCAATCCTCGCTCCACTGAGATCAAAGGCAAAATTCTCATTGATTTCAGTAGAATGAAGATCACTCCCTCAGTCTTCCAAAGTTTGTTATAATGTTTCCTTGCCTCATGGGAGCCTGAAAAAGGCTGATAGGTTAAGAGCAATCTTAGTTCCACCCATGTTCTCTACCTTATATCAGGTCTGTTTCAGTCTCAGTAGTAACAAAGAATCTATACAGCAAAGGATAACTAC
Source organism: Sphenodon punctatus (assembly GCA_003113815.1). Taxonomy (NCBI): domain Eukaryota; kingdom Metazoa; phylum Chordata; class Lepidosauria; order Sphenodontia; family Sphenodontidae; genus Sphenodon; species Sphenodon punctatus. The sequence goes on along the minus strand of QEPC01000943.1, from coordinate 40,662 downwards.
TTTTGCAGATTTCTTAGCTGCCCCCTCCTACCACAGTAGCTCGGGGTGGCGTACAACAAAGCTAAAACACATAAATACAACAAAACATAACAACCAAAATATAAAAATATAAACAGTAACATATAAAATCTATCTTATTGTGCCCAGGAAAAACAGGTGCCTCTCAGGAGAACTCCTCATGTGCATGCTATTCTCTTTCATTATCACCCTCTCTGTCAACACAGCATTATGAATGTGCTATTTTTAAATATATTTTTTAAACATAAAACCGTAACCTTACAATAACAAATTAACTACATTATATAACAGTAAGGCAGTTCATCTTCTGGAAGCAAACTCTATGTTTGTTCTTTATACTATCACAAGTCATATTGAAAGAAAGAGATAGTTTAATGGATGTAGCTGGGCATCTTCTCGCTGCATCATTTTAAGATAAGAGAACCACGTTGCCTTAAATTCCCCCGTTTTTTCTTTGAGTCCTGCTAGTGTTTTTTCCATGGTGAAAATGTACCATGGTCTCGACCTCCACTCACTCATTGTAGGGGGCTTTGTGTCCTTGTGTTATTTTGCGATCGTTTGTAGTGTTGCCACAAATGTTATATCACATACCTTCTGATAGGATTTGATTAAAGTATGTCTGGGTATATCCCACACAATGCAACTGTAGGTGCGTGTGGCAGATGAAGGTTTGTGGCTTTATTTATCTCTTCCAATACCTGTCCCCAAAATGGCCTGCGCACACTACATGACCACCAGCAATACAGGTGGTCACTTTCCTTATCGCATCCCCTCCAGCCTTTATTTCTATAACCTTTCACGACTCTACTTATTCATTTAGGTGTAAGGTAATAATAACGCATTAAAAGTTTCCCAAGAAGTGGAGCTTTTAAATAGTCTCCTCATCATTTGTGACTTATCACTTTTGGTTAATTTAGTCTCTAATTCTTTTTCCCAACCCCCCTATATATTTTTGTGCTTTTAAACCTGACTTCAACTCTCTGTATATTCGGGACAGAATACCTTTGCAATTGGCTGATTGGTAAAGTAGTTTTTCCATAGTAAGTGTGTGACGAACCAGTTCCTCTTTTTTTGGCAGATCAAACACCCAACTTTTAAGCTGTATATATTGCCAATCTTGTATTTCAGTTTTAAGCAAATCTCGAATGTCCACTTTTGTCATGAAAACATCTCCTCTAAAGAGTTGTGACACCTTAGTGAGGCCTTTTTTTTTTTTAAGCATGCTAACTAATAGTGGTGCTAATTTACATTTGTCCGCGTTTCTTGGGCTGATGGGCGTGAAGGGGGATACCCCTCTTTGAATTTTATATTTGTTCATATTTTGTTCCCATGATCTTAATGCCTGGGATGCAAATGGATGTTCTTTCCACTTTCTTTTATTTATATGCTCTGAACCTACTAAACATTCTCTAAAGTCTTGTACTTGGAGCAGGTGTTTTTCCTTCTCAATCCACTGTGCATCCCTAGGTTTGTGATACCACATTTGGGTTGTTATTAAGCCTGTGGCTATGTAGTAAGTTTGGAAGTCAGGCACCGCAAGGCCACCACATTCATAACTGACTTTCAATGTACCTAGGTTGATTCTGGGTATTTTGTTTTTCCATATGAATTTTCTTAGTTTATTGTCCATTTGTACAAAAAAGGTACAAGGGAGAGCGATAGGCAACATTGACATTGTATATAGCAACTTAGGGAGGATTTTCATTTTAAATAGGTTCATTCTGCCAATCCACATGCATGCTAGTGCTGTCTATTTATCCAAATCGGAGCCAACCTGGGCTATCAAGGGTGCATAATTAAATTTATATAATTGCTTGTGGTCATGTGTTAAGTATATTCTCAAGTATTTTATTTTGTTTTTTTCTCTTCTAAACTGGGCTGTCTTGGTTAACTGTTTTTCTGCTTCTGGGTTAATACTGAAATACACAGCAGATGATTTTTCTACATTGATTCTATAGCCACTAATGTTGCTGAAATCTTGTATTAGACCTAGGAGCGGAGGGAGTGATTTTACTAGGTCTGCTACGAAAACTTATAGGTCATCTGCAAATAAGGCAGTCTTATTTTCTGCCTTGCCCAATGTAATCCCCTTTATATTTGTTGTTTGTCTAACTGCTGCTGCATTACTAGATCGAATAGGATAGGGAACAGTGGGCACCCCTGTCTTGTGCTTCAAATGTGGGAGATGGTTCACCATTAGTCAGAATTTGAGCTTTTGGAGATTTGTAAATGATTTTAATCCAGGAGAGAAATTTTCTGCCTACTCTCACTTTGTCTAAAAGTTTCTGCAAAAAGCTTAATTCTACTCTATCGAAGGCCTTCATGGCATCCATAGAGATTACTGTGGCCAGTTGTTTGGTATGGTTTATATATTGTATCACATTCACCGCTCTTCTGATGTTGTCAGCTCCATATCATCCCATAACAAAGCCTGTCTGATCTGGGTGTAGAATTTCTTGAGCTATGTATGAAAGTCTATTCACAGCAGGGCTATGGGTCTATAATTTCCACATTTTTCTGGGTCTCTACCTGGTTTGGGGCATTCTAATAGTTGCATTACAAAAGGTTACGGGGATGCTTTTTTGCTGAATAAACGAATTGAAAAGGTTAGTTAATTTAGAGGCTAATAAGTCTAGAAATATTTTATAATATTCTGAGGTGAAACCATCTTGTCCTGGGGTTTTATTTTTGGCCATATTTTTATGGTTGTTTCAACTTCTTCTATTGTAAAGGAGACATCCAGAAAAGCTGCCTGTTGTTCATTTAATTTTTTTAAGTTTAGGTTTTCTAGAAAGGTGTTTATGTTGTTTGAATCTGGGTTGTCTGATGTATACAGCTTCTCATGAAATTTAACAAATTCTTTTTGGATTTCCTCCTATGCTTAACCATCCATGTCAATGCTTGATCTGTTTTATTTGACTTTTCACAATAACAGTGAATTCTTTGGAGGATGTTGGTTGTTTTTGCCATATTAATGGCTTCTATTTCCCTTTTTAATTCTTGTATTTTTTTTGGCTAAAAGTTTACTGGGATGGTGTTGATTTGGGGTTTCCAATTTACTCAGTTCTAGTAGAAGTGTTTCATTATCTTTTTTATGTTTTTTTTTAGGTGTGCCACTATGGATATTATCTTTCCTCTCATAACCGCCTTAAACGTATCCCAAAGCATCACTGGAGACACTTCACCATTATAATTTGTTTTGAAATAGTTCTGGATTTCGTTTTGTATTTGAGTTTTGAAATTTTGATTTTTCAATAAATTGTTATTAAACCTCCAGTGTCTAATTTTGTTGGTATTGGTAGATTGTAACTCAAATTGTAATACTATAGGGTTGTGATCTGAAAGGGTAGAGATTATGATATCCGTTTTTTTGCAACTATAGGTGCTGGTCCTATCTACGAGTATATGGTCAATCTTTAAATAAGAGTTGTGTCTGTTAGAGTAGCAAGTGTATTCCATAGCATTGCTGTTGAGCAATCTCCAGCTGTCACTAAAATCAAAGTGGGCCAGTAGCTTTTCTAACTGTCTGGCCAGCGTGTCCTTACTTTTCTTAGATGACCTGTCAAGCTCTGAAAGCGCTGAGTTGAAGTCCCCAGAGAGAATGACCATGCCCTGCATTTCAATTTTTAAATCATTGAGCGTTTTTAAAAAAAAAGTTGAAGTCCCCTCATTTGGTGCACAAACATTAATAAGGGTGAGCACTTGGGAGTTTACTTTCCCTCTTATTAACAGATACCTTCCCTCTCTGTCATGTTTTTTTTTTTTTCCAATATGAAGTTTGTACCTCTTAAGATTCCTATCGCTACCCCTGCGTTTTACCTTCCCGCACATGAATGGAAAATGTTTGTTATTTTTTTGCCTTTAAATCTATAAATGTCTGCTTTCAACAGGCGGATTTCTCAAAGAAAGAAAAAATGTGGATCTTTGGACTGAATTAAATGTAACATTCTGGGTGATTTCAGACGTTACGTTTGTCTGAAATCACCAGTCAGCCTCAGTCAACTCTCTGTCTCTGTCTCTCTCTCTGTGTGTGTGTGTGTGTGTGTGTGTGTGTGTGTGAGTGTGTGTGTGTGTGTGAGTGAGAGAGAGAGAACCGAGGTGAACGTCTGTTTGCACGCATCCAGATGTTCAACTCAGTCAACCACCCCCCATGGTTAATCTAACCACGCTTTGTTCTCCCGCACCACGGCGGCGAACGAAGCGTGGTTAGGGAGGAATTTGGAACCCGGTGAAGGAAAAGTACCTCCACCGCGTTTCAGGGTCTTGGTGGCGGGCAGCAGCAGCGGCCACATAGGCCGCTGTGGCTGCCTGTCTTGGGGACGGCGGGCGGCCAGGGAGCACAGGGGGCGGGGCCGTGCAGCCACACACTGCGTCACGCAGCCCCGCCCCCGGCAGGAGGAAGGGTTCGCCTACAGACGTTACAGCGTGCGGCCCCGCCCCTGCCAGAAGGGGGGTTTCGCCTACAGACGTTACAGCCAGGCACATTGACCACGGGCCATGGGGTGGTTCGGCAGTCCCCATGGCCGGGGGCAAAGGGGTGAATGTCTGTTGGCTCACCCCTTCACCCCTGCGCATGGTCCGAACCACCCCACAGCCCGTGGTCAATGCGCCCGGCCGTAATGTCTGAAATCACCCTCTGTTTCTTTTAATAGGATGGTTCAGTCCTCTAGCATTAAACAATAAAAGCCTCACGCTAATCATTTTTTTATTAGATTGTATTAGTTTAATGGTTGTTGTTTGCTTTGTGTTCAGGGGGGCTTTCTGTTTTCCCTCTTGGAATAATCTTATTTTTGTACCGTACCCCTGCCTTTGATTTTTACTTAATATCTCCCCTTTAGCTACCATGGATTTAGACAGCAGGGTGTGAGCTCCTGGACAGTCCTTATTCTTTTTGGGGATGGAGTTCAGTTTTATTTTTCCCTGTGGGGACCCAAATACACAGTTATAGTCACTCTCTTTACATTTTAAGTCTAACCTGGAGAGAAAATTAAACAAAGTTGTCTCTCTGAATAAGGTTGTTGCATTAGTGAGGTTGTCCATATTATGACTGATATATAAAAGGTATCTACACAGCCTGTTTCATTTTAGTTCAACTGCTTTTTGCATGAGGCAGGCTGGTGTGCATGCTTTGAGCTTTTTTATTTTTAAAAAGAACTTAGGCACCACAGCCTCTTTAAACAAAACTATTATTTGTAAGCAACATTGTTTCTTGTTTGTTGAACTTAGATGGATTTGGCATCTTCCTCTCTTCAATCCAGTTTAGTTTGTTGGAGAGGCAGCCTATATACCTGGGCATCTTAAATGGTACAGTCCTATTAGACCCACTTTTATTTTGAATTAAATATTTTGTGCTGCATTCTTGAAGGCTATAGAAAAAAAACTTAGGCACCGCGGCCTCTTTTAACAAAACTGTTATTTGAATGCAGCACATCATATTGAGTCTTTTAAAATGGGAAGGGGTAAGCATCATAAATACATCTAGTCCACCTTTTCGTTTTTCGAGGCATTCTATGTTGCAGTCCTTACAGCTTAAAAAAAACCTAGGCACCGTTGCCTCGTTAAACAAAACTGTTATTTGTATGCAACCTTTTTTTTCAAGTAGATGCTTAGTGCTGCATTCTCCATTCCTGAAAAAAGGCACCGTAGCCTCTTTAAGTAAAACTGATATTTGAATGCAGCACTTTGCATTGTGTTTTTTAAGTAAAGGAAGAGCAGTCCACACTGCTTCTGTAGACTTATGCCATCCGTTGCCCAGTCCATCCGGCATGCCCTCTGTCTGCCGCTCAGATTTCTGCACTGACCCCCTTAAGTTCATCATATAAACTCTGGGGGGGTGGATCCTAAACATTGGTTCCCACCCTCAACTCTAAACCATAAACTAACACTTAATATTTGAATTAAAACATACCAACCAAAAATATCCATGTACGATGTTCTTACAGGTCTATTCTGGGGTAGGGGGATGCTTGAAACATAGTGGCTCTGATGGTAACAGACACTTCCTCCCCTGAGGCTGGCCCGTTGCCATTTTTTCCCCCTTCAGCCCTGTAACTCAAGGAAAACAACAAACCCTGCAGTATTTATGTTCCTTAGTTTGAATATTAGGTGTTTATACTATCCTTTTATCAAAGGTTGTGGTGGGGTGGGACTTACCTGAACAGGCCAGGGTGGAGTATGGCATATTGGGAGATAGGGGGATGAGGTCCAACAGCTCTATTGATGAGCAGTGCAGACCGACCAACAGACACTGCACAGGTGCACTTGCTGAGCCCTGCACCCTTCCGTCTCAACGCACCATGCACTGCTGAACTCTAGTCAGGCCTGGTAAGACTCCTGCCTCCTGGCCAGCAGGTCATTTCTGTCAGGCCTGCTATGCTTCCTCCTGACTACCTTTGATACAGGATAGGCAAAAAGGCAGGCCGGCCACATGGCATAGGAGCCAGGAGGAAGCGTGGCAGGGGAACAAAAATTACCCACAGGCTGAAGGTTCCCCACCTCCAGCATAATCCTACCCTTCTAGTCTTAATAGCTGTTAGAATTTACATTGGTCTCTGCTCTCTAGGTAAAAACGGATAATCAGTGGCACTGTTTTCTTTGTATTCTCCCTTGCTTTTATTTTCTGTTTATTGTATCAATGACTAAGGCCCTTTTTACACAGACGCTCTAACAACCCATAAAATGGGTGTTACATTTTATTATACACGTTGCAGGGCACCACTGCAGTCAATCACCATGGGCCCTGTGCACACATGATGCCTCCACCCAGTTCCTCTGGGTGGAGATGGGTGTTGGCCAGTGGGTGGGGAGCATTTCCCTGGGTGAAGATGGGTGGGGGGGTCTGTGTAAAAGCCACTTTCGGTGGGTGTTGG
>QEPC01000943.1:15116-25606 GCA_003113815.1 Sphenodon punctatus | reverse complement strand
TTCACTCAGCGTATAATTGGGTTGTGGAATCTACTGCCAGAGGCTGTGGTAAGGGCCAGTACTATAGCTGAGTTTAAAAGAGGTTTGGACAAGTTTCTGGAAGATAGGTCCATTAGCAGCTATTAGTCAGACAGAATCAGGGAACATGAAGGGAGCTGGGGGAAAAACAACAGGGAATGGATCCCCCATTGTGACCTGTTGGGTGCTTCTCCCAAGCCACCGTGATTGGCCACTGTCGGAGACAGGATGCAGGGTCAGATGGACAAACTAGGTTAGATGGTCTGACCCAGTATGGCACTTCTTACGTGCTGAATTTTCCCTGTTGCTGGGTGGGACAAAGAGTCCCTCCATCCCCCTCCCCCCCTGCTCTGGGCATTCCCTCCCCCGGGGGGATCCCCAACTCACCCAGCAGAAGCAGTGGCTCCTTACACTTGCAAGGGAATCTCTTCCTGGTGCAGACTCTCTTCCCCTCACGCACCAGAAAGGAAATTCTGAGCAGGGGAGGAGATTCCACACCAGAAAGAGATTTCTGTGGGAAAACCACAAATCAGTCCTGTGTTTGACTCAGGGCTTTGCCTGTAATATACCTTTTTGTTACAGTATTGTTCTACTTTCATATAGTTTTCTTACAAATGTAATTTTACTACCTAATAATTAAGTCCAAATCTTATTGTTAGTTGCCTATTTTCTTGATTGTTACAAATAAGGTAGAAGAGGAATGCAAGTGAGTAATAAAGTTGCTGATGTATTGTTTCACACCCGGAAGAAAGTAGAAGATGCGAGACACTGGAAGATAGAAGGAAAGTAGGTGGAGGAGACTTGATGGAAGATGTCTTAACATACAATTTCCTCTTCTTAAAAAAATTATAAGTAGAATGAGAAAAGTCTTAACTGCGTTCCTAAACCGTAGGCTTTTGTAATATAGAATTTCATTATTTTTTTAAAAAAGGAATAGAAGCAGTAGGGAAGGGGGGGCATGCTCTTCCCAGGCGCCCCTCTCCCCTCCATCCACCCAACAGCTGATTAAGGAAGGGGAAGCCGAGAGGGGCATGCGCTCATCCCTCTCCCCACCCCAACAAGCAGCTGATAAAGATAGATGAGTAGAGGGGGAGCCCAGAGGAGATGCGCGCACCAGGAGAGGAGTACGTGCACCCCTCTCAGCTCCCCCTCCTCTGATCTGTGCCCTCTCCTGGTGCATGCGCTCCCCTCTGGGTTCCCCCTTCCCTGATGTGTCCCGATCAGGGCTTGTCAGGGTGTGTGCACCCCTCTGGGCTTACCTTCCCCTGATCTACTTCTAACAGCTGCATGTCAGGGTGGGAAGGGGTGCCCATGTGCCCCTCTGAGCTCCACCCCAGCATGCATTCCCCTTCCCCCAATCTAGCATGATCAGATGATTGTCAGGATGGGGAGAGTGGTACATGCTCCTTTGGGCTCCCCCTCCCCTGATCTGCCCCAATCAGTTGCTTGCTAGGGTGGGGCGGGGGTGTGTGTGTGTGTCACATGTGTGCACTCCTCTGGACTCCCTCTCCCCTGATCTGTCCCCTGTCCTGGTGCATCCACTCCTCTGGGCTCTCCCTCCCCAAACCCATCCCAATCAGCTGCTTATTGAGGTGGGAAGAGGGGCACATGTGCACCCCTGGGCTCCCCCGTATCTGTCACCTCTCATGGCACACACAAAAAGAAAGAACAGTGCATGTGTGAAATAACTTCTAGCCTCAGACTAAAATGGGATTCTGTGAACATTGTAACATAAAAAGTAGTGTGTGAATAAAACAAACAGATGCACAAACTGGGGAATATACTTTAATTTTCTAAACTACTTAGAGCTCTACAAACAACATGATAAGTTTCCTACCCTGATCAATAGATTTGCTGGCAACCTGGAAGAAATTGCACCAAACAAGATAATCTTTAGTGATCCCAACCTCAGTGATCCCATCTTGCCAAAATTTTACTGCCTCAAAACCATTAACTTACTAATGGTATGTGTGAAATTTGAAAGTCAGACCATCCTATGTTATGAACTCTGATCTTATTGCAGTATAAAAAACACCACCACACACTTGGAAACAAACCTTTGGTTAGTAAATCACAATTCAGCTATCATGAAATTTGGAGTTGTGTCGCTTTAATGTGGAACAACTCAACTAGACATAAAAATATTTTCCCAAAAAGCTAAATAGTATTTTGAGGAGAGAGACATCACGATGTTCATCCTTTCAAATGCTGACCCAACTTTTACTGTCAAAAGTGCTCGCTACTGTCAGATTAAGAAATCTAGTTTATGCTCCATATCTTCTACTGAGGAAACTTTATTCAGGGACAGTTATTTGGTTTAGTTTAACTGTCTTGTCTATACTTGAACAAGGCCTATCATTTTCTTTTCTTCTGGTGTAGAAGACTATTTCTGCATGGATGGGTATATTCCTGGCACCAAACCCCACTGACTTTGGTGGGAATTTGACCACATGGAATCACTGACGGAACTAGGACCCAAAAGTTACACAAGGTGGTTTGTGGATTTTTAAAGAGAAGCACCGGCCTCTAAACTGATGTAGTTTATTTTAACCCCCAAAAGGCTCGGACTTCATTTTGCATTCTTAGGTTATTTTACTTGCAGGAAACTCTACAACAGAGGTTCCAAAACTATGGGTCACAGCTGCAAGCTGCGGATGGAAGTAACATTCCTGAATGCAGCTATCCCATATACTTTGCATATCCTTTTTGCTTTCTAGAATCATTTAAGTCTTACATTTAAGTCTTAAAACAGGGTCACTCAAAATGTTTAGGAACTACTGCTCTACAATGCTTAGCACTGTAGGAAAAGATTTACCTTTAGCAGATAGCGGTCTACTTTTAAGCATATTTATGCAGAGGCTGGGTATCAGTGTAAAGTGCTGTTTGCAGTTGGGTTTTGTGTACCCAGAAGAATCAGACTGAAAGACGCATGAAGATGCTATCAGGCATTTTCAAGCCCTATAAGGCTTTCCCAAAGGAACATATATTCCTCTAACTTCTTTTTATGAACAGCCGTTATCAGAGCCTCTCTTCTTGCCTGCCCCACAGAGAAACAAACACGTCTACGGTCTTACTAACTTACCGGGACAGCATTGCCAGCTTCTGCTCCAGCATCATCTCCAGTTTCTGGGCTTGTTTAGAAAGCCAGTGATCCACGCCGTGTAGCCGGTAACACGTTTCCAACATCAGCCGGAAATCGGCCACGAAATCCGTGATTCCCCTGTATTGTCCACTGGAGAATTTTTCTTCCATCTTCAGCAGCCACATCCCCGCCGGCTGTTCAGGCTGAAGGGGCTGGCTGCTGCCGCCAAGGCCCTGCAAGGAGGCTCCTCCCTCCCCCACGTCGGCTTCTTGGCTTCCCAGGGGCTTCAGGAAAGGCGCCGTCAGTGGCCGGTGCTTCTCCACCAGAAACTCGCGGAGGATACGGTAGCCCTGCTGCAGCTCCGGGCCTAGGTTTTGCTCCCGGCGAGAGAGGCTGCTGGTGCTGCCCCCTCCTGCATCTTCCTCCTTCGGCTGCTCTTCGTCCTCTGGAGGGGCCGCTGCGGCGTTGCTCCTGGGCTCCCCGGCTCCTGCCACTGGCGGCGGCTCCTCCATGTCGGGCTGCGCCAGGTTCATGCCCGCGCCTCGTCCTTCCCGTGCTGCTGCCCAGTCGCCGCGGCCGGGCTCCTCCGCGTCAGCCTGGACGCCAGTCACTCGCCGGGCCGGGCCGGGCCGAGGCACCCGCAGCCGGACTCGCCTGCCTGAGGAAAAGGGGCGGAGGAGAAAGCTCAGCCCGGCGGCTGCCTCAGGTGTCTCTCCCCACAGCGGCCGGGGCGCTGTTACTCGCCTCTCGCTTTGCCCAGCGGCCGCCACCAGCCGAGAAAGCAGCGTCTCCCTCCGGTCCCTCAGCCGGGAACGGGGAACGAAAGCAGCAGCAGCTGCTGCTGCCGCCGCCGGGGTACCCCTCGCCCCAACGCCTGGCAAGTCCCCTCCCCCGACTACCTGCTGAGGGTCATGGCCGGAGCCGGCAGCCCTGTCAGTTAATGGCCGCGGCGGGGGGGGGAGGTGGCTCATTCCCCCCCCCGGGGCGGCCTGGAAAGGGTTGAGGGAGAGAGAGAGAGGAGTTGGCCTCACCCAATGCGCATGCGTGACGGCTCAGTCAATGCGCTGTGTGTTTTGGGTGCCAACCGAGGAGCGGTCATCAGAGCGCGCCACGCAGCGAGGGAAACTGCGAGACACTCACAAATGCGCGTGCCGGGGGGGAGGTAGAAGCTAGAGTGCATGAGCCAATCTGCCGAAATGATCGCAAGGTGCTTCGAAAATAGCGGCTGTGCCCCAAGCGCAGGGCCAGTCACGTCTGTGCGCCACCCGACTTGCCCCATAGGACTCGGCTCTCTCCGTCAGGAGAACCAGCAGGCTGTGCGCCATGCCCCCCCGAATGCCCGTCTCCGTGCGGTAGAGCAGGCTGCTGTCCGTGTTACAGCCTACTCGTTTTGGTCCCGGGAAGCTAGTTGCGTCCTTCAAGCCAGGAAAGGCCGTGTGGCGGGGAAGGCTCGATTGCCATGAAATGTGCATACGTGGAAACGTACGCAAATTAACACAGACAAATCCAGGGCGCCCCCCTTTTAGAAATTAGAGCCGGGCATCTAGCAACCACGGCCACTTAGCTGGGCCAAACTAGCCTACTGGAGTTCTCTTTGGGGTTGTGTCACAGGACTGGGGTGGACTGCTATGGGCCACTCTGGGCTGGGCCAGCCTGGACTTTTCTGTTGGAATTGCTTCCTGAAGATGCCTCCTTCTGTTCCTCTTGCTGAAAAAAGAGAGCCAGTAGGATCCTTCTTCGCATAAATGATGCATGTTGCTCCACTGTACATGATGTTCAGCAGCCCTACTCCCATGAAGATTTGAGTTGCTTTAGACTTGGAACCACCACTGTCCTAGCACCTCTCTTTGCCTCAGTTTCTCCATCAAGCAAGAATATTATAGTGAATTGAACATAAATTCCCCTTAGGCCACTGTCATCCATGCTTTCATCATCTGGAGGCTAGACAGACTGCTGTAATGCGCTCTACCTGGGGCTGCCCTTTGTAATTTTGGAAGCTACACCTGGTGCAGAATGGGGCAGCTCACCTCCTTTCAAGGGTGAGATGCTGGGAGCACATTACACTGGTGCTCCAAAGTCTACACAATTAAAGGTGCTGGATTTGAACTTTAAAGCCCTAAACCGTCTGGGACCCACATATCTGAGAGAGCCTGTCCTGAGGCCCTTGAGATCAGCGGGAGTGCCTCCCTGTGGGCGCCATCTGTTAGTCTTGTTTGTATGGTGGGTGATGGCTCACAGGAAGACGTTCTTGGTTGCTGCCCCAATGCTATGGAACTCCCTTTCCCCTGAGGTTTGTTTGAGCCCGGGCATCTTCCCTTCTATTTCTTAGAGCATTTGGCAGATAGGGAATGGGGGGTTTCGTGGGTGTTTGGGATAAAGGTGTGATAGGGTGGTTTGGGAGGGGAAAGGTTGGGGGTTTGGGTTTTTATGCTGTTTTATATGTATTGTTTTTATTTGCTTTGTAAGTCACCCTGATCCATCTGTGAAGGGCACGGTAAAAACTGGATTAAATAAATACAATTATTCAATTGAATCCGAGTATGAACATAATTCATAATCAGAATATGAACTTCAGAGACATGTCCTTCCTCAGCCTGCAGCATCTTTATAGTCTACCCCTTTATTGGAGGTCATCCCTGAATGTTTAATACTCGCATGTGGAGCTGAAAGGGTTATCTAGTCCAACCCCTGCCCTGAGGCAGGATTCACGACTCTACCGAACCACCCCAACAATTGAATTCACCACAGAAAAATATAGTACTGGGGGGAACAGGCCATGTCAGTGTCTGAATGTCAAAGTAATTTTAACAGTTATATCCAGATGACTCAAATGAGAGCTGTACCCCACACTGCAGGGGGAAGGGAGGACAGGACGGAGTCAACTGCCAATCTGACCTGGGAGGAAATTCCAAGTTCCAAATATGATGATCAGTTAGACCCTGGGCATGTGTGCAGAACCCAGTTAACACTGCATCAGCGTCTCATCTCCAGTTGCAAGCATCTTTAATGCTTCATTGGAACACGGGGGAAAAAGATAAAAACAGGTTGCAGCAGGGGAATTCTTCCTCTATCATCAAATGAAAAGCTTCTCAAATGTATCCATCTGTTTTAACTAATCATATTCTTTGCCCCCCACAACTATCCTTTGAACTCTATTCCAGATTTTCTCTCCTGTAATGGTTAAAAAAACCACCCCAACCTCCTTATTTCCAACCTAAAGGTCTTCATGATCACTTTCATTCTAATATTGGGATTAAACAGGAGCAAGGGGAAGGCAGAAGCAATGACTGGAGATATGACAAAATTGGAGCACAGACAGAAGCAGGGTCCATTTAGTAGACAGGCCAGATAGACAAGTTGCTCAAACAATTTCCTGTTGACCTTGCCTAGCCCAAGGCAGCCAATGACAATGCAGGCGGGCTGGCCAATCAGGAGCCTGAAGTGACCAAGTGAATGGGTGGTTGTTGGGACTACTACTAATGTGGTGCTGCAAACAGCTTCCCTGGTAGCAATGAGATCAGAGCTTCTGCCTGGGGCCCCAGAGACCTGCCTTTGAGGACACCCTTCTCCCCCAGTAGTTGCTTTTGGCAACGGACCTCCCATGTGCCAGTGTGGGGACTCAGTATGATTGCCATCACCCCCCTCAGAACTGTGGACCTGAGGGGTGTCCTGAGGACAGCCAGTGCCTAGCCCAAGGGTTGCCAAATAGGTGCATTTTTCTAGGCCACTTATGAAAAATACATGTTGCAGGGCCTGCATTGGTGTCTATGGTGCAGATGCACGCCCTGCAACATGTATTTCATATAAGTGGCCTGGACAAATGTACCTCTGGCAACCCTAAATCCAATACAGACAGGGCCATGTGGCTGCTTGTGTGCCCACTTCTTGGTGTGGTGTATGTAAGTGCACCACGTAAAGGTGCTTGTGCCCCACCAGTCACAACAGGGGTGTCTATGGTATGGTATGGGGAGAGCTGGAATGCTCTTGAGATAATTTAGCCAGCACTACCACAGTCAAGAGCACTGACACTGGCCCAGAATGAAGGTTCCCTAACGTCAGTGATAATGGGGCACTGACTCCATTAACTCTGAAGTGGAGGGAACCCTTAGGCTATTTTTACATGGAATGCACCCTGCTATCCCCCCATCTGAAGACAGCGTGGGTGGGCACACACTCCCTTAACCCCTGCACTGCCCACACATGGAGCATCAGGGGGCATGAGCGCACACCCAGCGCACACCCATTCTGGCCCATCTAAAGCCTGCCCCCTGCTCACCGGAAATACATGTATCCTCCACCAAGCACACAGATCCGGCCCCTGGCTGTGCCTGTTTAAAAACTGCCTTAGTTTCAGTACTAAAATCAACCTTAATGCTATTGGTGGTGTGTTAGCACTGTTTGAGGCAGACCAGGCACTGCATGCGTTCTACATGCTACTGGCATTAAGTGGTCTGGAGGCATGGGAGTGACTTTCCATGACTATGGCCTCTGGCACTCCACAATGCTGCCATGTTCTTCAATGCCAGCACTAAGAAAGGGGATTACACTGGCAGTTACTGAGAAATATAACGCACAGAAATTTACACAGTCAGATGAAAGTATGCTGTCAAAGGAGAAATTTTATGCAACAGAAGTCTATTAGATTAATTTTGCAGAAGTTGTAAAGGATAGTAGCCACAAAAACAGATGCCGTAAATAGAGGTTCAGAAGAGCTATTTTACTAGAAGAGCATTGATAAGATAAAAATGATTGTTTAGGAAAGCTTACGTAGTTGTATTAAGTAAACGAATTCTGGAGAATAAATAGCCCAAGGGTATGGCGCATAAATTCATACTTGTGGCATCAGATTTGGGGATCTTTCACAGCTGCATTCTTCCCACATTGCCACATGAGTGGGAAAAGTTTGCATATCATTCTGTAGCAAATCTTGTGTATTATTGTGCCACTGTTTTATTATTTAAGTTAACTATAGACTGTTAGTACTAACTTAAAAATCCAATTTAATTCTGTACTCTTTTATTCTGTAATTTAAAGACTTAGCTAAAATTCACCCTCTTCTTTATTGGCTGTAAACCTTTGGCAATCAGTGGTATTCAGTCAATGGTGAATTTCTTTAAAATAGTCAAGAAAGTTTTTAAATTGAAAGATTTTTTCAAACATTTATTTGAGTTACTAGAGAGATCCAGGGCTTAGAGTAAGGCAGAAAGGGATACCTCCCTTTCTTCTCCTTCCTTAGCCACAGGACCAGCTTAAGGAGTTTTGCTTCCCATCCCTGGGGCTTGCAATGTGGGTAGGCAGGGGAATAGCCCCCTAGCTCAATGGGCAGCACTAAGGACATAGCTTTTAAGATCTCTCAGAGCTTCCCAAGAAATGCCACCATGCTGTCCAATGGCCAGCAAGCTCTGCTTAGCCAGAATCCAAAAGAAACATAAAGGCCCTGTCAGTTTCTTCTCCTTTCCTCATTTTCTTTACTGTCCATGCCGTGCCATATCCTGTTACAGAAGATAATAAAATGTCGTGTCATCATCATATTGTCACATGTTCACAACCAACCACCAAAATCTGTGAGCATTCCCTCCTGCTCTGATCTCCTTTAACTACTAGTTAGAACTAGCCAACAAAAGATCCCAATTATGCCCAAAGTAATTTAACAGATGGCACCTAACAGCTGTTAGCCCCAGTGTTGCCATTGCCATATGGTGACAACAGAAGGGCAGGGGGGGACAAACTGCCCTCTGCTCCCCTTGCTGCCCCCAGCCCACAGGCAAAGGGTTGGTGCATGGAACCTAGCTTACAAGTGAGCACAATTTGCGAGACTGCAATATCTTTACTGCTTTCATAAGATATGAGTTAGAGTGGTAACCTTAAGTTGCAATTTCCATGCTTTTCGGAGCTTAGCTACTCTCTTGAACCAAAAGTAATTTGTATAAGATTTCCATGTCTTTTTGAAATGAGAATATAGAACAGGTGGGGTGATGTTAAAATGTGTTTTACTGTTATTAAACGCAGAAGTTGATTTTCATTCCATTGCTTCTCAAGCTAAATGTGCTATTTTGAAATATTGGTTGCGTCATAACCTACTAGATCTAGGGTCTTTTTCCCAGGCTTCACTCCTTTCCCCGACAGCTGGCCAATGGGAAAGGGGCATAGATCATCTTTTGTCAAGGCTTGGCATTTCCAGGAGTTTTTTTTACTCACGATGGACTACGCCAAGGCGCTTGGTTTAGTTAGGACCCGAGTACGGGACAGGAGCAGGAAGCACTTAGGGAAGCAATTAAAACGCAAAAAGTAGCTGGGTTTTATAGCTACTTCCCTATTTCTCTTAAAGGAGCTTCCTATTTATCGACATTGTCAGTTTGAAGTTATAGATTCGCATTCACCCTAGTTAGGTTTAACCTACTTCCATCAGCGGTCCTAGAGGGAAGATATGTTCGGCTACCGTATGAACAGAGATTGTGTCGCTTTTGTGTCGAAAACACTGTGGCGTCTCTACATCATGTGATATTTGACTGTCAATTATATACTACTCCCCGTGCAATATTTTTGGAACTTATTATTAACAACCTCCCGGTTTGTAGTCAGTGCGAGGTGTTGGTGACAATCTTTGCTGACTCTGATACCTTTATTACTTTAAGTGTTGCTAAGTTTTGTTGGGCCACATTTAAATTAAAAAAGCAACTTCTGTGTTATTTTAATTTTATTTCAATTTCAGTTTTATTCTTTTAGATTGCTGTTTGTCATGATTATTATGTATATTTGTTTTGTGTTATGTCATGGCTTCTGCTACCACAATAAATTTAAAACTTTAAAATGTATTATTAAACCATTTCTTTTTTGTTTTTTTCTTCTTTTTTCCACACAATTGTTATTGCAATTTGTATCACAACGATGCATTATGTAACAGGCAAGGTAGAGGGAAGTTGGCATAGTGGGCAGGGGAACAGTGGAAACAGCAAGACTGGAGCAGAGAATTGTAGGGGCCAGCAAACAGGGTGGAGGGAACCTTGCACAGCAGACGGGGTTGGGAGCAACAACAGGGCAGAGGAGGCGAGGAAGTGGGGGCAAGACACAGGGAGCAGCAACACCTCCATGCTGCCTGTCACAAATTCAGGAGACAGAGGAGAAACAGAATGAGAGTGAACTTTTACGGAAGAGAGGAAGAGACCATTCGTCCTTAGTTAGAGCGGGTAAGTCAGGATACTGAGGCAGCTGCAAAAAGATGCGTTATTTCAGGGGGAATTAGAGTATCCTAATATAGAAGACAGGAAAAATCCCCAGGGAGCTCAGGTGGAAATCAGTTTGCAACAGTCAAACTCTATTGATCCCCAAATAACTAAAACAGTTACTTCCAATAAACAGATTAAAAATAAAAAGGATACATTTAAATGTC
>QEPC01000932.1:513423-525887 GCA_003113815.1 Sphenodon punctatus | reverse complement strand
GCTGCAGCACACAGATCTCCCCCTCCCCTGCTTTCCCCCCCATTGCACCTGCGCTGCTTGGCTGCTTCCCTATTTCTCCCCCCCCCTTCCCGTCTGCACCCAGATCTAATTGGTACTCTTGTGATCTTGTTTTCCAAAAGTTGGCAATGTGAGATAAAACTGAGGTGTTGTAATCCTGAGATTTAATGGGCACTCTTGTGATCTTGGTTTCCAAATGTTGGCAATGTGAGATAAAACTGAGATGTTGAAATTATTTGTTGCTGGATTTTCTCATTGCTGAAATTATTCTTTGTTGCTGGATTTTTGGTGGCTCCGCCTAAAATGTACAAGACCCTCCCTAGAGCTCTGCTGAGCTGGGGAGTGCACTCCTGAGCCGGGGAGCGCCCCTACGCTCGCTGACGGCCGGCGGCTTTGTCACCGGGAGGGGGGCCCCCACAGATCTCTACTGCCCAGGGCCCGACTTTTCCTAAGTCCGGCCCTGCTTGTAGTGCAGTGGTGCAGTGAGTGTTGGGACCCACAGTGTGTTTCCCCCTAGTGTGAGTGAGCAGGTGATTGAGGGAGCGTGTGAGTGACTGTCCCCCCCCTTCCGGGGTTCTACCCATTCCCCATCTGTGTGGTTGACCCCTTTCCCTTCCCCCATGGTACCTGGTTCCCTGTCCTTCCGACCCTCACGTCTGGCACGAAGCTTCCCCCTTCCCCCGTGGTGTGGATACAGTGTGCTTGGTGGGTGAGAGGCGAGAAAGGGCACTCCAGTACTGTCTGCTCAGTGCCCTATGATGATGAGGCCTAATCTCTTGTAGGTTCCAGGGCCACCATTCTATCCTGATGGGCACGTTGACCCAGCAACTGACCCTAGAGCACTAGTTGGAGTTGCCCTCAGCTCAGGAAGTCTGGGGGGTGGGTTTCCTTCCCCGATGACCCTTTGCCCATTCCCCCCTGTGTGTGTTTCCCCTCTCCCTGTGACACTGGGTCAGGATCATGAAGCAGAAGGCCAGGACCATTAACAGGATGGCCCTCCCCTCAGGGGGATCCTCAACTGGGAGCATGGTACCACCAACAACACACACACACAGTGGACACTACCAACACTGTTAGCTCTCAGCTCTCCATCACTATCACCTCTCACTCACACACCCAAACTACCTCTCACTGTAACCTCATGTCCAGGCAATGCTACCTGCACACATATGTACTCTGGCGGACCAAGCTGTGTGTGCAGCGATTGGTGCAGTAATGTGGGTGTGTTCCACGCACCTGATCGGGATCCCCTCTCGCCGGGCCTCTGGCACACCCCCTTCCTGGACAGCCTGGATGCCTTGAGGCGAGGGGCACCTCAAGCCACCCCCGTGGCCCAGGGGTGACCCCAGCCCCTGCCCCTGCCATGCCCCCATGCAATCACTGGGCAGGGGACATCCACACCAGCCATGCTTCTGTCCCATTGCTTGAAGGCCATGGCAGTGTGCAGCTGTGTTCCATGAAGATACGCTGCATGGAGTGTCTCATTAGCTCTCTGCAAGAGGCAGCTGTGGCCTTGGTGATCTGTCATTGCTAAAGCTGGAATGCTTCTGCCCGGTGCATGGGTCAGGAATTCACAGGACCTAGCATCCATCCCACTATCAGCTCTGTACTGGCGCAGCCCGGCTAGCTCTGCACAGCTCCTAGCGCATCGCTCATTCACAGCTGCTCTCCATAGGACCATGGTACAAACTGACGAGCAGTCCTTGGAACGGTCATAGCAGGGTGCTGAACAGGCCCCAGGGCTGACGGTGGTGCAAAGGAAGAGTGGTCGCCATGTGCCAACATGTTGTTGGGAACGCGGTGGCAGAAATGTGATGTCCAGCTGCTGATGAGTGACCCCCACAGTGGCGGATGGATTCAATCTCTTGTCATGGTACATGTGGGTGATGGGCCATCCATTTGGAGGTTTGGCTTGCCGGAGGCGTGCCGGGGAGCTCGGCTTCACCCTCCTTCAACAATCTCTTTGGGAACACCCAGCCGCTATTGTTGTGCCATGGACTACACAGGAGATCATGACTGTTCACCTGGTGGCTGCACGTCCAGAATATGGACTGGCCCTCTAGTCCTGGGGTCCCCATGTTGCTACTGACTACACCCCATCCTACTGCATGCCCGTGGAGTATCCCGCCCATGATCAGACTGTCAGGTTCTTCTTTGGGAACTGGGCCTGCTACCCACTGATGTTGGTGGACCACTGCTGAATGGGACCCCTACCACATATGAAATAGATGCCCTGCGATAAGTGATAAACCTACAGGATGTCAAGGCTGCAGCTGCCATGAGGAACCACCTCCTGCCCCTTTTCATGGTGGATGTGCATATGCATTCCTGGGGATTCCACAGGAGCCTATTCTCCTGGGAGGGTCTTGTCCTGGGGGCAGCTGTTTCAGGCACACCCTCCGGCCTCTCCATGATCTGTGTGTCCCGAAGGGCCCCTCTGTCCCATTGCTGTTGCTGTGCCTGTGATGTGGCCTGCCACCTCCTGGGCTTCATTGCTCCAGCCCACAGTACTGTGTAACCCGGTGGTAGACTTTGCCGTCTGCTGGACCCCATCGCTGCTTATGTATACTCCAGCCTCCATATCCCTGTAGCGTTACTGAGCATCTCCATCCCTCTTGGAGTGCCTGCAACAGTGCCCCAGTTTTCTGGTTGTGGGGAATGGACATGACCCCATGATCACCTGTTTGCCGGCCTATGTTTGCCTGTACCCCCCCTTTCACCCCATCAATAATAAACACCTTTTCTGTGATTGTACCTCCATGAGTGTATTAGTGTCTGTGTGCCACACTGGTTGCACCTCCCATGGCTGCAGCCCTTTCCTTGTGTGTTGGTTAGTGTGATGGGAGTAACTGGGGTTCCTGCTCGGGATCACTCGAGATGTCAGGTGGCATACTGTGGTGCAGGCTGCATTCCCCTGTGGGCTCCATGATGGATTGTGGGTTTGGCCTGGTAGGTGGTGTGGGCCCACCACGTCCTGTTGAGAGCCCTGTCCTTCATTTTCTGGTGGTTACCTGGTGTCCTGCAACCCTGTGCAGGTACCCGTTCTCTGGGCTACCCCCTGCTTTTCCCTGTGAAGGTGTTGTTAACCATGTGGATGGATTGGCTGGCCTGTCATGATGGACGTTTGCCATATGTGTGCTGGTGCAGTCACATGGCGGTGCTGTCTGGTGTTTCCCCAGTGGTGGTGGTGGGGATCGCAGGCTGCGGGTCCCAATTCCTCCCTAGTGGTTAGTGTTGCCCTAGGGGACTTGGAACGCACATACTGGGCTGTCTGGTGGGGGATACCCATTGGTTGGTCACCCAGTCTCGGCTGTCCCGCCCTCCACCGCTCCTGGCACCCCCTGTTGGTTCCCACCATCTGCACTGTTGGCGATGGATGGACGGCAGGAGAGACAGGCTGCTGACCGTGACTGTGGGCAGTGTAAAGGCCATTTGTTGGCTGTCTGTGGTCCCCGTTGATCTGAGCGGGTGGAGTACTGGTTTGGGTGTACCTGTCTCACTGCATGGGTTGTGCGTGATGTGTGGTTACTGACCCCTGCTGACCCACACCATTTCCCTGCACCCTATCCCCTTCTCTCTACTCTGGTTGTCTTCCTGGCCATTCTACATCTGGCACAGATGGCCAGCCAGCTCCAGCGTGCAGCCTCGGAGCTCCGTGCTGGGGTACAGCTCTACGATGAGATCAGTGAGTGTGCTGCATGTGTGTGGGACCCTCTCCCTAGGTGTCTGTTCGGGGTTCCACATTGTTGGGGCCGAATGTCCCATCCTGATGGCACCTTCTCTCTATCCCTTAGTGCAGGTGATGATTTCAGAGTGGACCAGGGAGCAGGAAGAAATTTTGCAGCTGCTGCTGCACCTCTTGGAGAGGGTGCACCTGTGAGGGGTGCAGGGAAAGGGAACCCATGGACCTGGGACCGAGCTCTCTCCACTACCCTCGAGGGACTCCTGCGGTCCAGGGTGCTCACAGTTCCTCTGGGAAAAGAGTCCTCTCAGGTTGGTAGGTGGCCCTATATGTTCCCGAGGGAACGGGGCCATGTCATCACAGGGGAGGATCAGTGGAGGGTGTAAGCAAGCCCCTGGCTCCTCCATGGGGGAGGAACAAGGTCCCTGCCTTGAACCACACAATCCCACCCACACAGTGCCGGAGATGGGGTGCGCCAATTGAGCAGGTAAGTGAGGGAAGGGGGAAGCACCGTTGGAGGGGGAAAGGAAGAGAACAGCCGCTACCCCACGGGGGCGGGGAAGAAGATAGGGAAAACTTAGGAGACAGACCGGGTAGTGCACTTCACCTTAAACACTCTTGCCTCTAGCCCACACTCACTCACCTTTCACTTTCCTCGCTCTCGCCTCACACACTCCGTTCATACATCTTTCACTCCAACCACACAATGCCGCAATAATCTCGACCCAAGCCTCGCACAACCATCCAGGGGCCAGCTTCACAGTAGACTGATCGCCGGCAAGGATGCACTGGCTGTTTCCGTTTAAGGGGGCTTAGCCCCACCCCTGCTGTGCCTGCAAACGTGCAGAACGCCGCAGCGGCAAGTCCGGCCCCGCCTCCTTCCTTCCTGGAAGCACGGCGTCTTTCTTTGTGATTTCAACCCGCCTTGCTTCGGAAGCCAGTTGGGCCTCAGGGTCCGGTTGCCTTCTTGTTCTAGCTTTACCATCTCCCATGGGTGCGGAAGGTAGGAGCGTGGGGTCTGTTGTTGGGGGGTCCCCCTGTGCAGGGGCCCCCTCCTCTGTGCTTTGGCATCCCCTGCGGGGGTGCCTGATCCGTTGCTGGCGGGCTCTAGTCCTGACAGCACACCCTCCCCCCCAGGGCCCATGGTTACAATGGTTCTGCAAGGGCCCAGGCTTTGATGGATGGCAGAAGTGAAACATTTGTATTAATCGAGGGGCGTGGATGGAGGCGGCAGGCTCCCAGGAGCGATCCTCGAGTCCGTACCCTTTCCAGTGTACAAGATAAAATATGTTGCCTCGAATGACCTTGGAATCCAGAAGGGTGCGTACCTCATATTCGGGTTCCCCCTGGATTAATATTGTTATATTGGATGTTTTAAATTGTTTTTATTGTGTTTTTATTGTTGTAAGCTGCCCCGGGCTGCTTTTGCAGGAGGGGCGGGGTATACATTTACGAAATAAAATAAATAAATAAAATATCACACACGGGTCCTGGAGGCGATGAAGTGGGAAATAGAGGAGAGTGGTGAGGTTTAAGTAAAGACACATGGAACACGGGATGGATACGAAGAGAAGGTGGGATGGTTAGACGATATACTACAGGGTTAACCTGGCGTTCGATTGCAAAGGGTCCCATGTAGCGGTTGTCTAACTTAGAGGAAGGGAGGAGAGAAGGGTAATGACAACGGTCCACCCATACCATGTCTCCTAATTGATATTGCAGAGCAGTCTGTCAATGGCGATCGGCTGCCCGTTTATATCATTGGCGGGCTTCTTGTAACATTCTTCGTGCGTGGGCGTGGCAATGATGTAGGGTCCGGATCATGGCGCCAGCTGCGGGTACGTCTGTTGCAGGTTCTTCTGACAGAGTGAGTCTAGGGTGAAATCCATAGGATAAGTAGAACGGGGATGTGCCTAGAGCAACGTGAGGGACATTATTAAAGGCAAATTCTGCAAAAGGGAGGTACATTACCCAATCCTCCTGCAAATAATCGACATAACAGCGGAGATACTGTTCAAGAGCTTGGTTCACCAGTTCCACTTGTCCATTTGCTTGTGGCCGGTAGGCCGTAGTGGGAGCAAGCCGCATCCCCATGGCAGTAAACAAGGCTCGCCAGAACCGGGCTATGAACTGCGGGCCTCGATCTGACACAATGGTGCATGGAAGACCATGATATTTAACGATATTTTGTAAGAAGAGTTGTGCGGTCTTTCACGCAATGGGGAGCCCCTTACGGGGAACGAAGTGTCCCATCTTCATGAATTGATCTATGACTACAAGAATGGTCGTATACCCCTGGGACAGGGGCAACTCTACAACAAAGTCTATATTGGTCCTTTGCCAAGGTCCACAGGAAATGGGTGCTAACTGTAGCAGTCCATCAGGTTTCTGTCATGGTATCTTAGTGAGGCAGCAAATAGGACAACCTTGGACATATCGTTTTACATCCTGTTGCATGGTGGGCCACCAGAAGTGCCTTTGTAACAACCCGAGCATACGCAACTGACCGGGGTGCCTGGCCAGGGGGGCATCATGATGGGCCCATGGAATCTTTTGTCGTGCAGCACGGGGCACGGCAATGATGCCATTGTGGGTGGGTAACCCAGTCGGGTGCGACCCCACTAACCCTCATGTTTCTGGATCCTGGGCGGCCCAGACCTTCAGTTGCTGAGCCATAAGTCCTCTTGCGATGAAGGCCCGCTGGTCCATGATCACTTCCCCTCGTGAGCTTAGTTCACTAGGGGTCTTCCTACAACGAGAAAGGGCGTCCGCCACCGTGTTCAATTTTCCCGGACGGTAGATTACCTGAAAGTCGAAATGTGTGAAGAAGAGTGCCCACCTTGCGTGGCAGGTATTCTGGATTCGGACTGTTTGAAGAAACACCAAATTCTTGTGGTCTGTAATCACTTGTATTGGGTATCGAGCCCCTTCAAGAAAATGTTGCCACACCTCGAAGGCCACACAAATAGCTAACAGTTCTTGATCCAATATGGTGTAGTTTCTTTCCGCCACGGTTAACTGGAGGGAATAGAATGCGCATGGCAGTGACGGTTGTCCTGGTTCCTTGGGTTGAGAGAGGACGGCTCCGAGGGCCACACTGGAGGCATCTGTTTCTACAATAAAGGGCAGCACAAAGTCGGGGAGTTGGAGGATGGGGGTGGCGGTAAAGGCTGCCTTCAGATGATCGAAGGCTTCTTGCTGTGGTGCCCCCCATACATAGGGGTGCCCCTTTTCAAAAGCACTGTCAAGGGTGCCATTAGGTCTGCGTACTGTGGGATGTACTGCCTATAATAATTTGTGCTCCCTAGGAAACGTTGTAGGGATGTGACAGCTTGCGGGGCGGCCCAGGTCTCAATTTCTTCCACCTTCGATGAGTCCATGTTGATGCCCTGGGTGGAGATCATGAAACTGAAAAAGGGGACTTCTGCCTGATGGAAGGTGCATTTTTCTATTTTGCAATTCAAGTGGCATTGGCAAAGGCATTGTAGGACAGTGCATACGTGTTGGACATGCTGTTGGGGGTTCTGGGAGAAAATAAGAATGTCGTCAAGATAGGCAATTACGAACTGATCCAAAATGTCTCGGAATATATTGTTAATTAAGTGCTGAAAGGCCGCCGGCGCGTTGGCGAGCCCATAGGGCATGACAAGATATTCAAAATGCCCGTAACTTGTGCGAAAGGTGGTTTTCCATTCATCTCCTTCCTTCACACGGAGGAGATTATAAGCCCCATGTAAGTCCAGTTTTGTAAAAATGGTGGCTCCCTGGAGTCTATTTAGGAGCTCGGGGATAAGGGGCAAAGGGTACCTGCTTTTTATGGAAATAGCATTAAGGCCCCTGTAGTCGATGCAGGGTCTTAGCCCCCCATCCTTTTTGGGCACAAAAAAGGGGGGCTCCCCCCAAGGATGTTGAGGGGCGAATGAAGCCTTTCTCAAGATTTTTGGTGATATATTCCTTTAGAGTCACCAACTCGGGTTCCGATAAGGCATAAATTCACTCGTAGGGGGGCATGGTGTTGGGTAACAGGGCAATGGTACAATCGTAGGGATGATGTGGAGGGAGTTACAGGGCTTGCTGTTTCCGGAATACGTCCCCAAACTCTTGATACACAGGTGGTAGGCTAGGATAGTCAGTCGTGGCGCTTATTGAGCCACTTAGAACCTTCCCTTCTGTGAGTACCGGTCATTGGCAACAGGAGCTACAAAAGGAAGACAAGAAGGATACCCTGTTTTGTTTCCAGTCGATCACCGGGTTATGTTTTTTGAGCCAGGGGATCCCCAGTACCACAGTGAAGGCTGGGGTGCTGACCACATCTAAGGTCAGCTGTTCTTGATGGGATCCAATCCAGCTGTCGAGGGTCGGGGTACAACATGTGATGGGGCCTGAAACTAGTGGGGTCCCATTGATGGCAAACACTGCCTCGGGGTTGGGCTTTCATAGCAGGGGAATCCCATACTTCTGCACCACCTGCCTGTCGATGAAATTCCCTGACGCCCCTGAGTCAACAAGTGTGGGAAGGACTACGGCCTTGGTGGTGTGGAGCTGTAGCATCACGGGGACCCGTACTTGTTCGCCTCACAGATAGGTTGTGGCAATCTGGTGCCTTGCGGGTAGGGGGAAGCAGTCGCCAGTTACCGGGGTGCCCCCTGTACACCCCGGCCTTGGTCGTTTCCCGACCCTCACTGACTAGGGGGTAGTTGAGGGCAGGCATAGGTGAAATTCCCTGCGAGGCCACAATAGTAGAAAAGTTTTCCTACCCGACAGCGTTCTTTTTCTTGCGGGTCCAGTGGTCCTTGAGACGCCCCAATTTGCATGGGTTCCGACTCCTCCACCTTCGTAGTTCCCACCCCTAACATTGGCGTTCTGGGGCTCCACCCATGGCCCGCCTCTTGCCGTCACTCCCGCTGTCGTTCCATAAGCCTCTCGTCAATCTGGCATGCCAGGTTGACGAGCTCTACCCATTTCTCAGGTGTGCCTGTTAAGGCCAATTGATCCTTTATCTCTTCGTTAAGGCCCTTGCGAAACAGTACCTTAAAGACCTCATCGGCCCATCCTAATTCCACTGCTAGCTGCTGAAAGCGAGTGACATATTCCAAAAGAGGCCCCTTACCCTGCTTGAGGGTCATGATGGCCGCTTCTGTGTCCCTCTTCTGATGGGGGTAATTGAACAAGAATTGGAATTCTCAAAGGAACCCTTCCAAATTCCTCAAGAGGGGGCTGTCCTTAAGAAGTAAGGGTGTAGCCCAGTCCAGTGCAAGGCCCTACAAGTGCCCAATGATGAAGGCCACCTTGGCTGCATCTGTAGCATACGTGCGGGGTTGAACTTGGAAGACCAGCTTACATAAGGCTAAGAACCCTTGAAAGTGTTTTCGCTCCCCCCAAAACTTCTGGATGGGAGGGTGTCACGGTTCTCTCCCCTGTGGTTCAGCCTCTGCTGCAGCAGGAGGCAGTGGTGGCCCTCCGACTGGGGGTGCGGCTTCTGCGACTCCATCCTGGCCCCCCACACCTCCTACTGCCCCCTGTTATTTCAGATCCTTGAGTTCTAGGGCCAGGGCCTGAATAGCTCGGCCCATCTCCACCACTTGCTGTGCCAGGTCCATGGTTAGGACCGGCAATACTGTGAGAGGTGCAGGGAAAGGGAACCCATGGATCTGGGACCGAGCTCTCTCCACTACCCTCAAGGGACTCTCGCGGTCCAGGGTGCTCACAGTTCCAGGGTGCTCACAGGTTCAGGTTGGTAGGTGGTCTTATATGTTCCTGAGGGAATGAGGCCGTGTCATCACAGGGGAGGATCAGTGGAGGGTGTAAGCAAGCCCCTGGCTCCTCCATGGGGGGACCAGGTCCCTGCCTTGAACCACACAATCCCACCCACACAGTGCCGGAGATGGGGTGCGCCACATGAGCGGGTCGGTGAGGGAAGGGGGAAACACCATTGGAGGGGGAAAGGAAGGGAACAGCTGCTACACCATGGAGGCGAGGAAGAAGATCGGGAAACCTTAGGAGACAGAACAGGTAGTGCACTTCACCTTAAACATGCTCGCCTCTAGCCCACACTCACTCACCTTTCACTCACCTCGCTCTCACCTTGCACACTCCGTTCACATGTCTTTCACTCCAACCACACAATACCGCAATAATCTCGACCCAAGCCAAGCCATGCTTGCCCAAGCACGGCAAACGTGCAGAACACCACAGCGGCAAATCCGGCCCCACCTCCTTCCTTCCCAGAAGCGCGGCGTCTTTCTTTGTGATTTCGACCCGCCTTGCTTCGGAAGCCAGTTGGGCCTCGGGGTCCGGCTGCCTTCTTGTTCTAGCTTTACCATCCCCATGGGTGTGGAAGGTAGGAGCGTGGGGTCTGTCATTGGGGGGGTCCCCCTGTGTGGGGGCCCCCTCCTCTGTGCTTCGGCATCCCCTGTGGGGGCACCTGATCCGTCGCTGGCAGGCTCTAGCCATGACAGCACCGGCTCAACCGCACCCAAGCGGATCGGTGGAGCCAGGTATAGGGCCGGCATCTCTATTGAGGGTGGGGCCCCGCTCCATGGGCCCACTCTCTGTGCTGCCTCCCCACCTCCCTTGGACCTTTCCTGTGTCCCACGCCCTTCCCCATTAATAAAGTTGCTTTACCCCCTTATCCAGTTGTGTGTCATGGTCTTCCGTGTGGCCTGGTCTCTTGTGTGGGCATCTCTTGGTGGTTGTGGCACTGTTGCCTGGCAGGGACTGGTTATCCTGCTCCCCCCCTTCTGGTGTTTGTGCTGCAGCTCTGTCATATCCTTTGGTTTCCCTGGCCTGGGGTGTTTGTGGCCACATAGCCACGTGTTTTGGTTTCCTTCTGTCCCCCTCTGGCCTGGTCTCATTACCCCCCCTTTCCCTCTGGTCCCTTGGGCTGGGGGTCCGTCCCCTTGGCTGCTGTCCTGGTGCCCTGCCCCCTCCCTGTGTTTGCGGTGGGCCCTCCTCTGTCGCCCGCACAGATCCGTTGTTGGTGTGGGGACAGCTGCAGCGGGTTTGCTGGCAGTTGGTGTGGTTTGGGTTCCTTCCCCTCCCTGCCATTCCCTGCCAGCCCAGCTGTGCTGTGGGCTTCTGTTCCTGCTGCCATGACCACCTCTGTCCCAGTCAGGGCTTATTTTCTGGGGGCCTTGGGATGGTGTGTGCGGGTCCGCTGCCGGGAGGGGAGGTGTTTGAGTTGGGGTCCCCTGCTGCTTCAGGCCTCTGCCTCCTCCCACTGGGGTCTCCCTGCCTCCTTGGCCATGCAGCCCTTCCCTGTGTGGTTGTGTTAACGGTTGTGTGTGGGCAGGTTCTGGTTTGTGGGGGGATCTGTGGTGCCCGGCTGTCTGGCCCTGTCTGGGGTCAGCTACTGTGTGTCTCCTGTCATCCCTGCTCCCTCCTACCCCACCTGCACAGGGTATGGTGGTCCATGGGCAGAGCTGCATACTGCAGCTTCATTTGTCCTCCGTCAGCCATGTTGTTCCATCGTTTGGATGGTCTGGGCATCCCTGCCGTTCGGTGTCTCGGGTGTCCATATAAATGTCTTGGGTGTTTGCTCTGTGTTTCCCAGGGTGGATGTTTAGCTACTGGGTGTGTGCTGGCCCCTCCCCTTCCATCCCACAACCCCCTGCGGTGCCTCCCATGTAAACATCACCTGGCTTGGCAGCGCCGGGTGTGCTCGCCCACCCATCTCCACCCACCGGGCCGGCAGTGGCGTCCGTGTAAAAAAAGGCCAAAGATGGAGTGCATTTAAAGAGAGCAGGACAGAATCAATTTTTTCAGGTCTCTGTGAAAGCATTCTGTAAATGTCTAAATTATGCTTACTCTGAGAAATCCTGTTTAAGAAGTTTATGGTTCTTCTAACAGCTAGTCCACCAGTTAATAAATAATTCCCAGAAAGACTTTAAAAAGATGTTTTATTTTCCTCCAAAGTTAACCAGATGACCTAGTTTTTTAACTAACTCAAAACTCTAAAAATATCAATTTTGTACTATTCAGATAGTGTGTTGTTGTGTCCATTTTTGTTGCTGTCCTTGTCCTCAGTTGACAGAAGCACCTCCAGTACTCCCCTCACAGAAGGACAATGGACATGGAAGATCATGAGGAGGTCTTCCATAAGACGAATGCAGAAAGTGACTAGTCCACTTGACGTTGAGTGATGTGGTGGTGGGTGGGTGATGTTTATGATGATGATTTATCTCTATCAACAGTACACCCTGCTGGAGTCTGCTTGGGTTGTAGGATAGAAGTTTGAAAGAAAAGAAACACAGTATTGCTATGGGGGTGGGGGAAGCATCATGACTTGTCATCAAAAATGACTGTGAAGGAGGGAAAGAGGCCAATGGAGACAGACCATGGCGGGAGGGCTTTTATTTAGCCAAACAATATAGAATTACTGAAGTACGATGGAGGAAAGGAAGGGAGGAGAGGCAGAAAATGTGGGAGAGAAACAGTAGTCTAAAGCTGAACTTAAGAGAATGATCTTTTTTTCTCTGGATCTTTGAGTAACTAATTGTTTTCATCTCTTGCTTTGCAAATAAAAACAACAAACATCCCTGTTCGGAGGAAAGTATGGATGTAGAAGTAGAAGACCCTCCACAGACTCTTCCCAATGCACCCCCACCATAACAAGTCCTTGTTGCCAAAGAAGAGGAGGAGACTGTTGCTACTATTGACACAGACCACTGTGATGATGATGATGATGATGATGATGAACCTTATGGTCTTGGATGTGGATTTGTCAATGACTCCATCATTGATGATGATGATGATGATGATGATG